>VZSZ01011982.1:64154-170931 GCA_013398815.1 Ibidorhyncha struthersii | reverse complement strand
CAGGCCCAGACCAAACAGCGAGCTCTGCTCTGCACTGCTTTGTAACGACCAGGGACAGAGTGAGGCAGGCTGTACCGCTGTGTAGATGCTAAACTAGGCCAGCATATGGTGCTGTAAGTCCATGGTATAGCTTGCAAGAAAGCATACTGACCCGGGCTACGGGAATTACTAGAAGTCAGCCCAGTAGCACTGGGGAATCTTGTGGGGGCTGTCTCTGATTTTGCTTGGTTTTTGGGAGGGCAGACGTTTACATCCTAAAAAGTCCTGCCCCTGAACCCTACTAAGCAGAGGATGAAATGCGGCTAGTGTGTTTCTGTGGTAATGCTGCTGTGCTCGAGACCCCATCCCTGCACTGGGCCGTGCATCTCCAGGCTGCATTTCCCATGGGGGGCTGGTGGTGAGGAGCCGGTGCACCCAGTTTGTGCCTGCCTACCCAAACTGTGGGAGACGCTGTGGCGCAGGACAGTGGGAAAGGAGATGGGTGCGGTGAGAAATCTCTCTTCCCATGAGGTGCTGCGCAGTATTTCCTGGATGTTTGTTTTAGAGGATTTTTTCCCAATGAGAAAAAGAAGTCCCATTTTCCCAGGGACAGCATGCACTGTTTGCCTCATCCCACGAATCTACTGAAAAAGAGTTTTGCTGAGCAGTTTTCAGCCAGTCACACCTAGAGGACCACTGTACTGTGCTCTCATGGGGAAAAACAGCTACCCACCTTCACTTCAGCTGTGGTGATGGGCAAATTCTCTTACTACTGCCATTTATACTCTTACCCCACAGACACAGATTTTGACAAAAAGCTCATCTGACCCCCGTCAACGCTCCCTCTGCTTTTACAGGTGTCCAAGGACACAGCATCGTTGCTTCTGGAGCATTGGAGAAGCCTGTGTGCCTCGGGGACCACGATGACTCCAAGGTGGCTGCTCAAAGGTCCCAGCTGCTGGAGGCAGGAATGAGATCTGGCTCCACACCCCCACAGCTCGATGGCCAGCATGAAAGGAGGTGTGGAGAAGCAGAGTCCTTGTCCATGCTGGGTCCTTGGAATACGGCCAGGCGTCATACTCACTCCGGCACCACCCCGGAGCTTCCCAGGGCAGGAGGCTGCCAGTGCCTGCCAGAGCTGCCTCTCACAGGGTGTTTATGCTGGACGAGGGTCTCACCCCAGGCAGGGACCCCTCACCAGTCCCAGGCCAAAGCAGTGCATCAGCACAGAGCAAGGCCACCCAAACCACCCCCCTCTCCCTCCTTTCCTTCCTTCCTCCCTCCTTTCCCTCCTTCCTCCCTCCCACGGTCAGCTGGCTTCCCAGCTCACAGCCCTTCCTCCCAGCATCGAGGGGCACTGATGTGATATTAACCCCGTGCTCTCCGCTGTCTCATTGTTATTACATCCCTTCAAGTGGGAAGAGTGCAGGGGTTGGGTATTGCGTGGAGGTCAGCCTCTTCCAGTGGGTACAGCCATTGGGATGACACCTTGGGCTGCAGGGACAGCTCTAGAGCCCCTCTGCTCTCTGCTGTCTCCTCTCCAGCAGCCCTCTTCCTTGATGCTCTGGTCCCAGGACTGCTCCCTGGGCTCGGGGGCCACTGCCCTCCCCATGGCTGGAAGCAGTGACTCCTCTCCGGGAAAGGCTGGTCCCTGCACCCTGGGCAGAGGGTGTACCAGAGCCAGCCAAAGCCCTGGCAGCTCGGCTCCATTGGGTGCTCTGCACCGCACAGTGTGATTTAAGGCTGTGGCTAGAGCCTTCAGCGTTTCCCCGTCGACAGTGCAAACGCCACATTTAATGTCATCCTTTGTGTTTCTCAGGCAGGAAGAGCTGTGTGTACAAATAATTAAAGGGAAGAATCGGAGTGATTAGGGCAGATGATTATTGTCAAATTATGATTTATCTCAGAGGGAAATTAGTATCTCCCCTCCCCCAAAGGGCTCAGCTTAGCACAGTGAATGGGCACTGTTTTTTTGATTAATAGATGCCTTTAGAAGGTCACCTACATCCATTGCAGATTAACTCAGTGGGAAAAGTTCTTTCAGTAATTCAAGCTGTTGTTCTCACAAGCTGTCAGCTAGCTGCGAATAGGGAAGGTCCATCCGTTACAGGGCTGCTGGGTTGGAGGGGATCTTTCTTTCCTCCGGACACATAGGCATGATATATGATGCACAGAGACATGGATGACCGAGAAAACGAGCTGTGGAAAGAAAACAAAAACAGCAGTAAAGGGAAGCGAGGAAGCTGAGCGGGCAGAGAGCTGGCCCAGGCAGCGTGGGGACTGGGACTGGAGGGGCAGAGCTCAGACTGAGCTCAGCTTGAGGCTGATGCTGCAGTAGTTGTCCTAAAGCTGGTCTGCTCAGCATGGTGGAGGAAGGGTTTAGATGCCCTTCTTTTCCCACCATCATGAGTTTCTCCTGCTGTGGAGACAGTAACTCATCTTATGTTTGCTTCATCCATGCCTGTATGTAGACATGTCCATGGGGGTGCTGGACAGGCTGAAGCCAGTGTCCCACAGGATCTGACAGTCTCCAGTGCATTTCTGGCAAAGATCCCTCAGCATCATGGCTTGATTCTTCCACACTGTGGACACCTCCCAGTTGGCTGCTGAGGAGGAATCACCACACCAGAGTCTAACTGCCACTCAGGCATCTTCTTGGGGAAGGCAGGAGCTGGTGATGGCAAAGTGGAAACAGGACCAGCAGGGGTGGGATGAGGAGAGCTTGAGACTTGCACCACTGAGAAGAGAACAGTACAACAGCATCAGTCCACAAACTTAGGAGCAGTGTCAGAAATGCTCATGGCAGTACAAGCTACTCTTCATATTGACCTTCTGTAGAAGCTCTGTTATATTCCTTTTGAGCTCCATAACCACTGTGCTTAACAAAGGCTACAGATGAGACTGCTCCTCTCCTCATGTGTCCATCGCTGCACGAAGACGTGCAGGTGATCTTCTTGAACTGCTGTTCTACATGATGACTTTGTGCCATTAGGTTCTGAACACAGACCAAGGCTCAACATGTCTAATTGTGTTGGGAAGGATGTGATGATGGCATACCTCCTGCCACAATGCTGGATGTACAGTTACCCATTTTTAACTTGCATACATTCAAGGCAAAGGAGAGACAGGAGAGCCCAGGTATCCTGCATGTTAAGGTGGACAACAAAGAGATGAAGAAGGCTTTATCCCCTGCTAAATAACCATGATGATTGTATTTAGCTTTCTTTTCACAAATGAATGGTATTTCAGCAAAGTCATCAAAAATTCCCGCTAACAAACACTTCTTTTGCATCCATCTAGCCTTCATCATAAATCTATGTGCCAGGCATTAATAATATTTTCAGCAACAGATTGATTGACTAGAACATAGCTTGGTTGTCTCTAAACACTAAGGGGTTCTCAACTGATTTATCGCTTACTGAACTCTGCACAAATTTATATATGTACCATATTCTTTGTTATATACGTACCCTCCTTTACCCAAACTTTCTCCAGCAGATCCGTCGGGGTGGTGTCAATGGCTACTGTAGATTTGGACATCTTGTTGCCAAATCAGAGGCTTTGCTGGCACTGTAGAGAGTCAGCATATTCTTGATACATGAGTTTTAAGGCCAGAAGAAACAGTTAGATCATTTTGAGTGGCAGAGTCCAGAGGCTCTTAACCAGTTGCCTCTGCACAATGTCCAGTAACATGAAGAGACCCAATGTTTCCTCTCCAGGAAAACTCTCTGTTTGGGTCATCAAGAGGTTCCTGCTTTGGCTGATTTTAATGCAAGGCTTTGGATATTTGGGAGACTTGTGGGTATGTGAGAATCTTGCTCTGATATATTTGTATTTTAGTTTGGGACTTGCTGGGAAGAGCTTAAGCCTGTGGGCGACACACTTCAGAGGACTTCAGGCTGGAGAAAAAATAAAACCATCTCCTGATGTGGTTTTCTAAAGCTGTCTACATCTAGATTTTGAGAGACTGGCCAGAGAGTGCACCTTCTCTGGAACCAAGAGGTAACTCTGGAGCTGGTCCCTGTATCAATCACACCCTCAGCACAGTACACAACAAAATGGAGAGGAAAGAGAAGCAGGACAGTGCTGTACCAAAACAAGGGCCAGTATGCCCTGTACAGTCAGATTCCCTGTGTTGGATCTCCACGGCAGCATAGGTCACCACAGGGTTTAAGAAAGCCTATGGCAGGGACAGAAACAGAGACTACTGCCTTCAGCACATTCTGCAGTCTGATTTTGGCTTTGTATGGAAAGGGTACTGGTGAGCTGAGGAGGGGTGAGGCTTCAGAGTGGCTGCACAGAGAGCTGAGCACCAGCTGGAAGGGACACTCTTTGACAGGGGCATGGCATCCTCCAGACACTGTGTCTCCGCCAACAGGAAGAAGATGCAGCTGGAGCAGAAATCAGGTTGAATATTTTATTTTTATCCCTTTAATATCCTTTGATCCCTTGGTAGGTGCTGGGGGGGGGCCTGTTGGTGTACTGCTATGCCCAGCTCTGGGGGGGAAGCATCCGCTGGTGTATGTACCATTATAGTGATCACTGATGTGATTGACTGGCTGTCTAATGGGTTGTTACAGCACTGCAGAGTCTGTCTTGCTCTACAGGTTAACTGTGAGGAGCTGGGGAGATGAAGCAACACTCCTCTAAATTGGGCTGTGCATTGGGAGCAGCAAGAAGGATGTCAAAAAAACACCCTACCCTTTGCAAAAATTTCTTTTATGGTCTTTCACAAGGGAGGCCACAAACAAACGGATGAGATGCCAGGAGTCAAAAGGGAGTTTTCAGGTGGGTTTGTTTTTTTTTTCTTTCTTTAAATGGCCTGAGATGTTCAAGGCAGGTTTACTGCTCCTGGAGGTCGTGCAAGTGCAGGTATGCTCAGCCTTTGCCTTGCTGTCCTTTGCGTGCTGCAAGGAAGCTGATGACCTGGAGCCTTTGTACCCTTCCACATGAAGTTAGGGGCTAGGCACTCCCTTCTGCAAAACAGCACGGCTCTGTGGAAGCCTCATGCTGATTTACACCCCCTGCAGATCTGCTCCAACTATTTAAGACCATAGACGTTCCTCACCAGGTACATAAATCCGCTACCCCAGATATTTGATATGAGTCATGAATGCTTGCTATCTATTTCTAATGTGCACACATGTCCTACACAGATTCATGGATGTCACCAACACAAGAGCTCCTGGCTGGGTTTCTGTGCCCTTGGCTACAAAATCAGCTCTCCTCTCATCAGATGTGTTGTCACAGTGCGCCTGGCTCATGGCATTAGTTGCTGTGCTAACCCACAGCCCAATGCCCCAACAAATCAAGGGGCAGGAGGCCTCAGCAGTGCGGACCTTCCTTCCCTTCCCAAGTCTTCACACAAGTCCCACACCCAGCAGAGCCAACCTGGAAGCCACAAGCTGGTGCAGACATTGCCCCAGGTGACCAAAGCCACAAACCATGCTGGGTGAGGGATGGATGAGCTCTCTCCCTCGTGATGGGAAGGACTTGGATGCTGGGGGACAGAGGAGTTTTGGCTGCAGAATCACTTTGAAAGAATGCCCCCCTGGACTCCCTCCAGCAGTGTGTGGCCAAGGGCAAGTCTCCCTGGAGGAAGGCAGGAAGGATGATGGAGGATCCTGCACTAAGCCTGGAAGCAGCCTGCCTCCAGGTGGCTCCTGGAGGGACATGGAGGACTACACAGCTCCCGCTGTTGACGTCATGTGTGGCAGGAACACACTTGCCGTTTGTTCTGGCTTTCGAAACAGCAGGCTTTTGATTCCCTTGGTAGAGCTCATCTGCGCTTCTTTCTGGCCTCCTCCTTTCTCTGTGCCAACCACGTGCCCCCCAGCCCGTGGGCTCTGCTGTCATTGTTGGCTGCTGGTTCCACTGGCCTCAGCTTATTGCATCTGTTTTGATTTGCTAGGTCTTGCATTCAGCCATCCGTTCAGCTTTTATTGTACGTTTCTAAGCGTCAGCTCTGGGTGGTCATCGTCGGCTCCTTTCACTCAAGCCCATGCACCAGCTGCATATTAATTGCTCCCCTTTCTCCTCTCACTTGCTTCCTCCCTGTCTCACCGCATGACATTTGCGGTTTGCAAACTTTGTGCGAACACATTGCGATCCAAGCCCGGCTCTTCTCTGGGTGAAGGTGTGAGGAGGGCTTGGCACAACACCTCTCGCAGAGAGACTGGGGAACTGAGGATTACACCAGAGGCATATCTGGCCCCTCTCCTGCAAATCTGCACTGGGAAAGCCTTCCTCCAATCACTCTGTCCATCTGCCGGTCGGTGACAGATTGCTCACCATTGTCTACTGCCTGATCCTTTGTCCGATCTAACACCAGTGTACTAAGCAACGGGGCTCTAACTATCCCTGGCTGATCATTGCCATGTCAAGTCAATTCCAGCTTCTAGACAGTCTCCCTTACACTAAGCCTGAGGTTCTTTTTCCCTGGTGTCCCTGTCGTACTGCCTAGTGCCAAGCAGAATTTCGCTTCTTAATATGAGCAGTTGTATTGAGGGGGGAAAAAATAAATGTTCATGCTGACATGCGTGAATAGGCTCCTTCTGCCTGGCCTTACGCTGCTCCTCTGGGCTACAGCACTTTGGAGACTGGGCTATCTTGAGTCATGAGCCTGCCCTGGATCTGAAGTATTGTGTTGCTTAATGACTGATGATAATGTCTCTGTATGTAGGCTTGTAGCCTGGCTATCCATCTTTAAATTTCAAAATCTTTCTTCCTCAGCCATTACCTCCACCCCCGTAATCATTCCTGTTGCTCTTCTCTGAATTCCACCTCATTTGTCTTTGTTTGAAGGCAGAGCACAATCAAACCAGCTGGTCTGGGAGCCTGGGTGGGGGCTGAGGTCTGAGAGGGGTCCACCTCCACTCCTTGTTCCTGAGCTGGCCTGAGGTCAAGAAGGCTCATCAACCTGGGTGGACCTGGGCTGCTGTCCAACAGCCCATCCAGCTGTGGTATCCCCAGCTGACCTGGGAAGAAAGGTATTTCTCCAAAGTTTTATGAGGACAGAGACTGTAGGCTAAGAAATGCTTCCAGCATTTAACCTACCTTTGCTTGTATGTGTTCACCTTCCCTCAAAAAAATTATTGTACATAAATGGCTCAGTGTTTTTCAAGGTCTGTGTGCTCACAGGAGCCCTTAGCAGAGGATGCTACACATGAGCTCAGTGAAACAGATAATGGCACAGTCTGCCAGACTGAGACATGAAATAAAAACCTGCAAGAGAGCCAGTCTCTTAGGAGGTCTCTAGTCCAGCCTCCTGCGTGGAGCAGGACTGTTGTCAGTCAGCTGTGGTTTTGTTTGGCCAGGTCTTGAAAATCCCACATCTCTGTGACCTGACCCAGGTCTGCACCACCCACCCAGGGAAGAAATCTTTTCTAATGCCCTATCTGAAGATTCAGCCCATAGCCATTGCCTCATAATCTCATCCACCACTATTGACACCTTACGGGTTAATCACACTGGCCTGTGCTCTAGGGAAATAACTTTCTGTCTTAAGGTGAAATAAAGCTAGACTGACTCCCCAGCATGTAAAGAAATGCCTCCTCCCACCCATATCTAACTCGCCGTTATGCATGTGAGCTGGCTGGGATCTCAGCCTGAGCCGGTACCTGCTGCTGCAGCCATGACTGCTGTAGACCATGGCATTGCTCCTGTGGCAAGACGGGGCCTGGCAGCCCCAAATTTTTCTTTGCCCGGAGCAAGGCTGGCACTTTTTCATCATAGCAGGAGAACCGTGGTATCCAAATTAAGCACAAGCTGTAGTGTTTAAAGTCTGAGCAATGAGCTTTCCTCAGCAGTGGGTGGGGTTTTATCATGGGGGTAGGGAATTCCTTGTCTGTCCTTGATTTCATTTGCAAGCAATTTTTGTTCTGGGTCCTCACCTCTGTTCTTTTGATGGACACCAGTGGGATAGGTAGATCACAATTAAAGCCACAGTTAGGGGAGCTGGTCAAAATATTTGATAGGAACTTTTTTTAAATGGAAATATTGACACTTTTTAATAAATAAGTGGAAGTTGGCATGAATTCAATTTGACATTTGTCACTTTCTGCAGAATTACAAGTATTCACTTTTTTCAGAAACCGTATTTAAACAGAATGCTTTTGGTCAATGACAAATTTTGAACAGTTTTGAAGAGGGTTTCAGTAAAAATAGGCATGTTAGCAAATGAAAATCAGGTCTTTTGCAAACTTTCTGGGAGACCTTTACAACTTTAGTGTGTTCACGGGCAACCATTCAAACCGTTTTTCAACTCAGGGAAGTTGATTTGAAGAAGGTGCTGAACTCCTTATGAACATCACTGAGAGAGCCCCCAGTTCAACCCAGCACCTCTGGACAGAGATGATCTTGTGCCTGCCAATAGGTAAGAAAGAATGTGCATTTTCTCAGTCTCCCCAGCTCCAAGTAATGACTACTAGCACATGGCTTCAATTATCCAGCACAAAGAAGCTTCTTGCCAGCTTTTGCCATGGGCAAGGAGGCCCAGTGGGAGGGGGAATTTTGATGTGTGGTGCTATAAGCAAAGGGGCCATGTCTGGAGCCACTTCTTATGTCTGTACATGCATGCCCAAACCCAGACAGTAAGTTCCCCTCCTGCACCTCGCTCTTCTCTCCTCTGTGTTCTGAGTGAAAGACTTTTGTCATTTCCAGTGCTGTGAAGTGGGATATCTTAATATCTCAACTTTTAAAACCAATTAGCTGTATCCATCAATGCTTCTTTAAATGTTTGGGGTAATGCCATTTGCAGAACCTCCTGTCTTGGTCCCAGCAACATCAAAACTCTTCCAAAACTCAGACTTGGAGATCTTGCTTAGCAGCTGCACTTGGTTTCAACAATTTCTTCCCAGATACAGGTAAACTGGACAGGACTCAAGTGGTCCTGCCATATCGTCAGGTCCTACCAGGAACAATCTGTTTAACATGGCCTGATGGATCCTCTCCCGTTCAATGTTTGAGCATATCATATTTCTGCAGTCAGAGCATGACTCTTGACTGCCTGGTTGATGAGGCAGTCAGCGCAGGTTTTTCCTGATAGCTTCCTAATGCTTATAGTAAGACCGCATTGAAACCTTTCTCCTGTGCACACGCTGACAGGGACGCACAAAGAGTGACACCTTTGCCAGCATCTTCCTTTCCATCACTGTAGGGTGTAGTCCTGTGGAGATGAGAAGCTAGTCAGTCAGTGACAAGTGAAACAAAGGACAATGGCCACAAGTTGTGCTTGAGGCATTCTGGTTGGAAAACGTCTTCTCTATATGGGTATTTCTTCCCCAGGACGGGTCACCAGAGAAGTGGTGCTTCTAAAAAGCAGTTAGAACAAACCACAGATGACCTGGCATAGCACTGACCAGCTCTGAGCAGATTGGACAAGAAATCTTCAGAGGTCCCTTCCCATCAATATTTCTTTGTGTCTGTGGCGGATGTAGGTGGAGAAACCACTGATTTCCCTTTTATTCAGTAACAAGACTTGGATGCAACCTTTCCCTTTATTGTCTCCTTGTCTTGGTCCACTCTTGGATTTCAGCTCTTGTAGAAACCTCATTTGTGCAAAATGCAAAATGTAGAAATTATATACATAAATCACAGAGCAATTGATTTACCCTGATTTAGGCATGTCCTCCATCAACTTGAAAGTGTATGAGAATCTCTCAACATTGGGCCCCAAAAAGGGGCTGGTCCCCCACTCACAGAATCACAGAATCACAGAATAGTCAGGGTTGGAAGGGACCTCTGGAGATCATCTAGTCCAACCCCCCCGCCAGAGCAGGGTCACCTACAACAGGTTGCACAGGACAGCGTCCAGGCGGGTTTTGAATGTCTCCAGAGTGGGAGACTCCACAACCTCTCTGGGCAGCCTGTTCCAGTGCTCCGCCACACTCAAAGTAAAAAAGTTCCTCCTCATGTTAAGATGGAACTTCCTATGTTCAAGTTTGTGCCCATTACCCCTCGTCCTATCAATGGGCACCACTGAAAAAAGACTGCTCACATCCCCCTGGCATCCTCCCTTCAAGTATTTGAAAGCATTAACAAGATCCCCCCTCAATCTTCTTTTCTCCAGACTAAAGAGACCCAAATCCCTCAGCCTCTCCTCATACGAAAGATGTTCCAATCCCCTAATCATCTTTGTAGCCCTTTGCTGGACCCTCTCCAGCAGATCCCTGTCCTTGAACTGGGGAGCCCAGAACTGGACGCAGTATTCCAGATGCGGCCTCACCAGGGCAGAGTAGAGGGGGAGGATGACCTCCCTCGACCTGCTGGCCACACTCCTTTTGATGCACTCCAGGATGCCATTGGCCCTCTTGGCCGCCAGGGCACATTGCTGGCTCATGGTCATCCTGTTGTCCACCAGGACTCCCAGGTCCCTTTCCACAGAGCTGCTCTCCAGGAGGTCGGCCCCCAACCTGTACTGATGCATGGGGTTATTCCTCCCCAGATGCAGTACCCTACATTTACCCTTGTTGACCTGGAAAGGGCATTGGAGTGTTTATGGATGTCAAGGGTAGAAACCCTTCAAGAAGCCTTAAGTTACTGGATTTGCTCAACAGATACTTTTTGCCCCTGCCCTCTTGAGTGAAGTATGGCCAAACAGCCAGGTCAGGGGTAGAAACAGCATGGGACAGCTCACGGAGGCAAAGGGGGACTAGTCCACCCCACACACCACAAAGCCAGAAGTTATCCCAGATAGCTTCTCACACCTGATAGCTCCTTACCTAAATCACAACTTGATGTCTGAGCTCCCTTTACAGCCAGAGAAACAGCCACTAGTGTTTTCTTCTGCCTGGGACAAACTAGTCTCTGAGGTGAGAGGTCTCCCTTCCTCATCAAGGAGATTAGATGAGTCACTTAGGCAACAGACTTTTAGTTTTCTAAAGTCAGGAGAGGGATCTGCATGGTCAGGGCAGGAGAGCCAGACTCCCCAGCTGTTGGGAAAGAGGAAGGTGTGATCCTTCTTTGACCGTGACGTTGCCCACTGGAGAATGGGTAGATTTGGATGAGCAGGTGGTGAATACTTGCCTCTCCCAGCTTCCCTGGGAACTCTGGTTGTGTCTTATCAAATGCCACTGGTCGTGCACAGCTTTCCAAATTCACCTTCCATCCAACAGTCCCTTTGTGGTGTTCCATCTCCTCTACTGACAGTTCAAGGAGTCCTCCTGCTCCCTGCTGACTTGTGTGTCTTTCTGGAGAACCCTGCAGCAAGACATGTCAGCACTGAGGTCCAGGTTTCTGTAGGGATAGCAGGAGTTGAGAGAATGCAGCGACTGTTTTATTTCTAGTGTACATCCCCCTCACCAATATGTAGTGTGTCTTGACCCTCTCTCCTCAGAGTTTCGAGGCTCCTGCCTCGAAAGCAACTGCTCAAAAATGGCACCTTCTTACCAACCCACCAGCTCCCTTGTGCATCAGTCTAAACTGATGTCGTAGTGACAGGAATAAAATCTTGCTGCTTTGCATGACTCACAGCTCTACAGGGGAAGGAGCTAGGAGGATGCATTTTCTCATGAATCATCAAAAAGAGCAACCTACCCTTAACACACGTGCAGACCCTGGTAAAGGCCATGGAGCATCCTCGCTTTTATGAGTATAGAAAAGTGACTGGCACTTTTTCCTTTTACACCCATCCTTTCCCTCTTGCTTCCCTCCTGAATATGGAGGAGTGGTGGCAGGGGTGGGAAGTGAGACAGTGAGGATGTGGGCTGGGACACCCTAGGAAGGACTGACCCTGTCTGGGTAACTGATGCACATAGGCCATGAAGGCAAGTTTTCCTTCACAGCAGGTCCAACACTGTAGAGGAAGAGGAAGGTCTGCCCCGGAACCGCACAAAGCCTGGTACTTCTTCTGTACAGCCGTGCAGTTAGGAAAGACAGTCTACAGTGTTTTACATTTGCTTATAGGGCCAGAAAGAGATAATCAACATGGATCGGTCTTACCACGGAAGTCATGGCTATCTGCTGGTAAAATAACAGTGGTTTTCCAAGAATGTGACTGTTCTTTCCAGCCATCTGAGCTAAGGTTTAAGGAAGAACACTAGCTCTTTAGTAAACTGTGGGGAAGCATGGTCAGGTAGCATTCAGTTTCAGTTGGAAACGTCTTGAAGAGACCTGGAGAAAGATAGAGAGTCCTGTAATCAGGCAAATATGCGATATCTAGAATTGTTGATGTTACTTATTTTCAACTGTGCATCCTATGACAGCATCTGCAGGAAAATGGCATGACTAGACCTTTATAGAAGGACTGTAGGGTGAAGGGCTGAGCAGGTGTTCAGTGAAGCCAGCTTTTATCCCAGAGAACCTTTAGTAATAGTGGTACGAGCGATGGAAAAAAAGTTTGAATCTCAGTTTCCTACTGAGCTGATGGGCTGGAAAAACATCTGTTAGCTTTAGGCTGCATGCATTTGATGTGGGATCCTTGCAAACAGAAAGTGGGAGGCACCTTGGGTGAGAGCAGCTGTGAGAGTTCACAGCTCTGAAGTGGCAGAAAAGTGGCAGGAGAGCAGCAAGAAAAAGACAATGGGCTTGAGAGACATCTTCTACGGCCTCAGGGAGCCAGGAAGTGAGCTCCCAGGAGGTTAAGGGGGACGGAGACGAGGCCTGCTGACAGTTCCTTACAGAAATGATCTTAAGGATACAGGTACAAAGTAAGGCAAGAAAATACAGCAAATAACCAAAGCAGCTGAATCCTGAACTCTTCACTGATCTGAAATTCAAGAAGGAAAAAAAAAAGCTGAATAACTACAGCTGAGTAACAGATAAAAGAAGAGTATGAAAGCATGGGTCAAACTCAGAAAGCTTGAGGCTCAAAAAGAGTTACAACTAGCCAGAGTACAGGACAGCAATGTCCCTCTTGCCTGCCTGGGCACATGCACATTGCCCACACTGAGAAGCCCTTATGAGTGAGTTCATGATCCAAAGCTCTATTCCAGGCTGCTGACCAGACACAGGGAGAGGACCCACCCCTGACAACACAAGGTCAATAGTGTTGCTGGTTACTCACTCCAGAGATATTTCAGGACCTGGAAGCTGAGAAGGACCCTGCTTGGTGCAGACCTGCATATCAGTATAACCCAGCACAGGAGCTGTAGCACAAGACAAGGTCTGCTTAGGGCTATGCAGTACACCACCTGGAAGTGGTTCAGTTAAAACCTGAGTCAGTCCCCATCTGGACGCTTGGAAATGAGTTTTGGTGGGTGAGACTGGCTGATTGCTGAACGCTTGTGCAGAGATGTGTGTAAGTCAATGCCGACCCAGAAAACTGGCAGGAGAGTGGCAGTGATGCTTCCTTCTGGATCTGCTTGTATCTCTTTCTGTTTAGTTCAGGATTATGGAGATAAGTCCTATTTTATATGAAATAAGGATATCTGAACCATATGTTGTGCAGGTTCACATCACATCTTGTGGCACAGACCTGCAGGGCAACTTCCACAAGTCTTAAACCATATCCAGGTGGAGGTTACATCTTGTGGAAGAGGCAGCTCAAAGACAAACAAAGGCAGAGGAGAGATGACACAATATCTATGCAACAGACCGATTTTACACAGCCCACCTCCCTCACTGACATCCCTGCATCACCACCAGCCCCTGGGACACAAGCACTGTTTGCTTCTTCTGGGAGCACTGGGAAAATGAGGCACACAGAAGGTAAATGACTCAACCATTCTTCAGGACATCAAAGTGAAATGGACATGTCCTGGTATCCTAAATTGAAGGGCAGCACACTCTAGTCACTTGCTCTTCCCTCCAGCCTCAGGCTGTCTGTCCTTTTGGATCAATAGAAGATTTGCAGAGGAAGATGGTCTTGATGGACCTATTTCTGTATGTGGCATCTTTAGAGCCCTGCGAAGCTTTTGTCCATGGTGGACACAAAGTGATGCCCCAGGCACAGTGCTGCTTTGTGAACTAAAGCTTTGTAGGTGTACTGGGTCTGGCTGGGATTAAGTTAATTTTCCTCACAGCAGCCCGTATGGTGCCATGTTTTGGATTTCTGATGAAAAAGGTGTTCATAACACACTGGTGTTCTGGCTATTTCTAAGCAGTGTTTACATTGTGTTGAGGATTTCTCTGTTTCATGTTCTGCCTTTGGGCATGGGGTGGGAAAGAGTTTGGGAGGGGACAGGGCCAGGACAGCTGACCCCAACTGACCAAAGGGATATTCCATATGAAATTATGTCAGCAATAAAAGCTCAGGGTAAGGAGGATGAAGCAGGGGTCTTCATGATTATGGTGTTTGTGTCTCCGAGTAACCATCACGTGTACTGAGGCCCTGTTCTCCAGGAAGCAGCTGGGTATCTGCCTGCCAATGGGAAGGAGTGAATGAATTCCTTATTTCCCTTCTCTAGTGCACAGCTTTGTTTCACTTCTTAAACTGTCTTTACGTCGACCCACGAGCTTTCTCACTTTTGCTTTTCCTGTTCTCTCCCCCATCCTGCTGGGGGGAGGGAGCAAGCGAGCAGCTGTCTGGGGGCTTAGCTGCTGGCCAGGGTCAACCCACCACAGTGGGCCTTCAGGCTGAAAAAGCATCCTTACATGCCGAGACCACAGTGAGTTCTGTCATACCTCTTTTAGAGATGAGGAGCTATGGGGTCATGATCAGAGGCAGAGCAGGCAGGGCAAGTTCCTCAGGTCTCTTGAACCCCCAGGTACACACCATGTTCCAGCTGTCCAAGAAGGTATCATTTGCATCAATACCATGTGTTTATCTAACTGCTCTCAGTTCCTAAGAGCCTGAGAGCTACTGAGCTATTGCAGCCCCCAATAACATCAGGACAACATGTGAGTGGTACACGTTTCTCCAGGACGGTCCTGGAAGCTGCTTTGACACAAAGACACAGATCAGTCCTGCTGTCCCCGCTTCGAAAATCTTCTTTACCCTCCTCCCCCAGAAGAATGATGCTAATGAAAAACAAAAGCAAATGGTGTGTTACCTGAGAACATGACGTGCTCAAAGTCATCAATGCATGGACTTTTGGGTTATGGATTTTCACATGCAAAGTCCCATCGATTTCCTATGGATCAATGGGAAGAAGTCGAGCAAAGAGGAAGAACTCCAGAGAATGATTTATCAGCCTTTGTCACTCAAACAATATCTCCCTATATGAACATCTCTGTGGATTATTTGCTCAGCTTTAATACAGTGACAGTGCCTGTCTGCTTTTACATGTACTGGGGAGTGCAGGTCCCTTGCAGGGGGCAGGAATCTGAGGTTTCCAAATACTTCAAGAACTGCTCCAGGAATCAGAATGGGTTTTGTTTTCTAGCTTTTGTGATGTGTTGCAGCTGCCCACTGACTTTTTTGTTTCCATCCTTGGCATGCAGAAGAATTTCATCACCACACTCTTTATCATGGAAACATGTCATTCAGTGGCATTCGTACATACTGTTCACATTAAATCAGAAGGTTGGCTCAAAACCCCTGCAGAGATGGGACCTTTCCAATTGAACCTGCCTCCATAGGTTTGCTGCCGGGCTGAATGCAAAGCCAGAAGGAGACCGATTTTTTTCAGACAGGTTTTCAGAGACGACAGAAGATGCATGGAAGCCTCCCAAGAACCGCCTACCCCATGAGATGTTCACCATTCAGGATGTTGGCAAACTTGTCAGATCAGAAGGTTTTGCAAGACGCCAGCCGCTCAGGGCCAGAAGTGTTCGTGAAGTTTTGGGGACTGTCAGATTTTCACTGAAGAGCTACCTGAGGCAGCCGTATGGCCGAACACCAAGCACTGAATTGAATCTAGGTCTTCCTCAGGATCTGACGCCCGCTGCTCTCTTTCCCTGCTTGGGATTTGGAAAGCCAGACCTGGAACAGGATGTGATTTGCTCATGTTGGTCTGCGTGATGCCAGCTGAGGCTACTGGCAAATTCTGCTCACTGAAAAATTATCTCATGTAGATGAGGGTCAGATGATTAACTTTGATGAATCTTGCCACAGCTGAAATTTCTGCCAGTGCTAGGTATGAGAAGGAAACATTGGCAGAGCTGTCTCCCTGCGATGGGAAGGTTCTCTTTTTCTCCTGGAAAGTAAAGCAGGGGTGCTATAGCAGCTTTAGCTGGACTCCTCAGCAATGATGAGAGAGCAGGGTTTAGTTTCAGTGCTGCTTGCATGTCCTTCTGAAGTACTTACACAAATGAAGTATTCTGTCTGGGGAAGGAGTCCCTGGGCAAAAGACCTTCATCTGGAATAAACAGGACAGTGGATCACATTTCACAATGAATCCACCAGCTGCCATGCATGAGGCGAGGGAGGTGGGGATTGCTGCATTTGATCATGGTTCTTTTCATCTGGTCTGCCACCCAAAAAATATCCTGGCACAGGAACTCCCTCTGGGGCTGATAGCAGCAGTGAGGCATTGATAAGGCTGGGAGATGGGCCTCATCTGCCAGACCCCAAAGCCCACACCTGTCACCTGTCACCAGCTCTGTGGAGGGATGGGGGTCCTTTGGGAGGCCAGAACAAGGCTAGATATGTGTGATTGCTTGGTTAAGGTGGCAAACCTATACAGTTGTCCCAGGTGAGGTTTGGGGGGGTGGGGCAGGTGGTGTGTGTGAAGGAGGTTCCCTGGCTGTTATCAAGTCATGTCTGAAAGGTGCGAACAGGAGAGGTGAAGAAAAAAATGTACAAGACAAGCAGTACAACGCCCAGTACAGTGCAATCCCTGCAGTCTTCCCACCAGCATGTGCAGACCTGTGAAAGCCAACACTGTTTGTCAGGATACTTGAACTGCAGCCACACAATGGCCGCTGGTTGTCCTGCAGCTGCAAGTGTTGGCTCATTGTGACTATCAGGAGTGGTACCCCAAAGGGCTTCAGCTGACAACAAGTTTCTGGAGGGCAGCCACATGCAGTGACACCAGCAGTAGGTGTTAGAGGGCCCCATAGGAAGTCCTAATGCACTGGATGCTTGGAGAACAGGCACAGATGGGCAGACCTGCTTGTAGGATCTCAAGAAGAGCAGAGCCACTGGTCTAGGGGAGCACAGAAAGGCAACACGTACTAGCTGTAGCCAAGCGCAGCTGGGCTCTCACAGCTTTTTGTTAAACATCAACCACTTTTTGTGATGACACAAATCAAATTTCCAGCCAGTTGTCTCACTAGAGGGACCCAAAGCAAGAGCAGAGAGACAGATGAATCAACTATAGATTTGCTTGCTGTAGCACGCCTGTTGCCAGTAGATTTCCATGTTTCCAAGAGCAAGCTAAAAGCTTAGTTCTTTTGCTGAATGGAGGTATGCTCTACCAGATTGTCTGCGGTTGGAAATAGACTCATCCAAAACTTCTAGGCTGGGCGTCTTTCAAAAAGCCATGCTTTAGCTCAACTGGAAGTTTACTGAGAGTCACTTAAGAAAGTCAGGGTGAGATTTTTGGCCCTATCATGCAAGAAGTCTCATGAGACAAGGACAACAATCTCCCCAAGAGTGTTTATAGCCTCCCTATGCCTTTACAACCATGGCTTTACAAATCATAGCTTTACAATTGCAGAATGAGTGAGGTTTTTTCAAAGCAAAATGGAAAGATAATCTACTGGTGCGTTAATTTCTAATGGTTCCATACTTTGTGGAAGCAGTATCCCATCTACAGCCTGTGCTGTGCTACAACCAAACTGTCTAGATGAGGAGAGAAATTCACAGAGCAGCCACCCTTCCCCAAGTTCATGTGTCAGAAACTCACTGATATTGAAAATGATAGGGACACTGCTGTGCAAATATCCCTGCTAGTAACCAATCTGTCAGGGAACAAAGAGTAACCTGCTGAAATCATGTCAGAGAGAGGCAGAGACAAGGCACTGATGGTGTCACCAGCAGTGATAGGAGACAGTCGTCCAGAAATCACAGCCCTGCTTAGCTTGGGAGAATGGCACATAAAGGACTCGGAGGAAGCTGAAGAGAAAGGGGTGAATAGTCCACAACTTCTAATTCCAAAAATCATATAGAAAGGGAGAATGTTAAACAAACAACAGGGAAGCATAAATACTATGAAGCTCCCAGTGCTGCTCAGTCATTAAGATAACTGATAGAGATATGTTTACATCAGCCACAGAGATGTGCCTGGATCCCAGGTGAATGTGATCCCCTCACTATAGCTCTTGTCTTCCTCTGGCTTTCCACCTGTTTGTGATCTTCACTCACAACAGCATGGCAACCATAGGCACTAGTGGACCAGGAATTGTTTCTTTCTTTAGTTTTGGGAAGAATCTGTCCTTCTTAAGCATGCATGAAGTAAACACTAGTGCACGTGATAGCTCTTTTCCAAGCTGCTACCCTTGCTCCATCCAGAGCAATGAAGCACAAGAGCTCCAGCAAAGTGGAAAAGGCTGGACTGTGGAGGAGGGAGGGAAGGAAGAGAAGGAAAAACAGACTGTGTCAATTTCAGTAAGCTCTGCACCGCCCTTGTTTCTGGATCACAACTGGGATCGGTGTTGGTCTGTCTGAATAGGTCCTATCTGAACACACAAGATGGATGACTCAGAAGTCTGATAGACAGGAGGTGAGAGGAGATGTTCCTGATGATGGGTTGAGAATGAACAAGACACCAAGCTGTCTTGGTGAGAGAGCTGTCGTTTTCCCAACATCCCACTCTGCTGAAGGGATGTGACAGAGAAACATTCAGGTAATGACTTACATCATCTGGACACCCACTATGGAGACAACACAACTAATGACCAGGCACATCTTCTTGACTCAGCTGTTCATCAGGGTGGAACTGTGCGGTCGTTTCCCTGCTAGGTTTCCACCCTCACCCTGCCTTTAGTCCCTCCTCTGTTTACAGTGACCATTCCGCAAGGTAAGGGAGCTGAGCCACTCAGCCCACACCACCTCCTGTGCTGTTGCTGTCAGCGCTGAATTTCCCCTGGGGTTCGCCATATCATATGTACCAACTGCATTGGTGACAAGCCTGCTCTCTCATTGCGTGTAAGTATTGTGCTGTCAGAGTGCAGCCTAGGTCTCGGCCTTTATGTGATACTGAAAATAATAATGGAACAAATCTTGAAACAGAAAATAATGCAGAATTTGAGAAAATGCTGTGGAAAGTGAGAGCTGGTGGAAATGATCCTGAAGGAACCTTTTTCCAGAAGAAACTGAGCCGGTGCCACTGGGGAGGCAGTATCTCTCATAAGCTTTCTGGAGCAGGGGATGCATCTGTCCCGGTCTGCTATTGGCTTTATGGAAATGCACAATCATTAATAACAACCGGTAACAAGGAATCTGGAGAGCCTCCTCCTGCACAGCTGCATCTGCGGCACACACACGTCAGCAGGCACTGAGACAGGAGAGAAAGCAGCATTTGACAGATCAGTGAGAGCAAGTCCAGACTGGAGTATCGGCAGCTCTTTAACCACTCAGGTGGTAAATGGGAAGTGGATGCTGTGGAGCACACCACAAACACAGACCATCCACCCACCTCTACCTATAATGGTGAAGACGAGCCCCTCTCTGGGCAGCGGGCAAGTCCCCATGGAGTTGCAGCAAGATGGGAGGAAAGACCAGTGAGGTGCTCATCATTCAGAGCAGCAAGGACAAGAGAGAGGATGAGGAAGCTACAGCTGGGACCACTCAAAGGCCTGGCACAAAGTCCCAGGACCTGGGAGGGAAAATGCTGCTGGATTTTGTGCTTGAACTACCCTGTGGCTCTCCCACTGGGATGGCACCATGGGGAGCAAATGGGGTGACACCAAATGATAGAGACACACTGAGAAGAGAGGGTGTGGCCCACAGGAAAGGTAAAACCTGTGTCTTTGGGATTATTTAATACTTCTTCACCACTTCGTCCAGTGGAAGGTGGTCCTGCTGCCATGGCAGGAAGAAAGCAGCAGCCACGTGAATATGCAGTGCTTTAGTACAGTCCCTGTAGGAGACAAGCAGCCCCAGGACTGCAGTGGTCTACACTCACTCCACTAGGGTGCAATGCCCTGCAGTGCAGATAGGATCACTAACCCAGCACTGTGCTGGCAGGACCATGGGAATGCAAACCTTCATGGCCACGTTGGAGAGACTGCCAGACCTTGCCAAGTCACCTGCTCAGGCTGGCTGCAACCATGGCTAGGAGATCGCCTATTGTAGACTGCAGCTTTGTCACTCTTCATTATTTAACTGATAATTTATCATGCCATTCCAGACATAGAAGAGTTCCTGTTCATGCCACTGTTTGTTCCCTGTCACATAGTCAATTCCCCAATCCAATACACCAGTTGTACTCTTATTTTATGAACCATACCTTAGGGCTTAATTAATGCAATTAATCAAACTTTTACTTAGGCAGGCATATCTTCATTTCTCTGCTGACTGTCTGCTTGGACAGCTGGGTGTGTTGTCTGCATAGTATTCATCATCTTAAGCCATTACAATGCTCTGGAGTACACTGAAGAGTACAAGGAGGGGAGGGGACTGAGCACTTGTGATCAGGTTTCAAATACAGACACTGAGAGCAGATTCTGCTCTGTCTGAAGCCAGTCACCATCAGGAGAAAATCCCACAACTCTGCACCAGGGAGCTAGAGTAATGGACAAGCGAGTGGGCACAGAATCAGGCTCTCAAAACCAGGTCCCTGTACCACCTGGAGCATGCCTGCAGTCCCCACAGAACTTGCTCCCAGCACCTCATCCATCAGTGCAGCCTCCATCTGCCTGGGAGACCCATTGACCAGCAGCGTGCCTGCAGCCAGATTGCATGCAGGGCATGCCACAGAACTGGAGATCCTGCTGGGGCTACACAAGCCAGGCAGGAAAATGATGTTCTGTTCTCTTTTCCTGCTTATGGCTGCTGCTTGGAGTCAGGATATGGGCTTAGGGGCATTGCTTGTCTGTTGTAAGACAAAAAACAAGGGTCTACATATCTGTAGGACATGCCTAACACACATACAGGTGAGGGAGAGCATAAAAACTCGTGAATAGCTAGGGATCCTTCAAGCCCCCCTACTCCTCCACCTTCAGTGCTCCCTACAGGATATGTCTATGTCAGCTGTAGAGGAAGGTGAAGGCAACAAGCTCACAGCAGAGGTGGATGCTGTCAGATAACCCCATATAGGCTCTGTGTGCTGCCTTTCTGGCATGTCTTTCTGGATCTACTGTTGACCACAGCTTTAAAAATGGTGTTTCAAAGTCACTTTTGACACCTCACTCAGAGGAAACTTGAGCAAATCATCGCGTTTCAGGAAAAAATCCTTGGAAGTATTTCTTCATTAATATTATTGAAGAACATAGAGATCAGTGGGTTTGCAGGTCACTCTCCACAGCAGGCAGAAAGCTAATGATAATTGGAAGCGTTAGCCAGAAACATAACAGCGATTTTGTGACTAAAAGACCCATGAAATGGAGTAAACTGCCAATTGGGACAATTTTCTAGGAAGTCGTTTCACATCTGATATCCCAAAAGATCACTTGCAAAAGACCCAAGTAATCTTTCCTATAAAATCAAATGGTTTTATTCTCTTTAATTATCTGTCAGAATCTAGAAAGTGGCTTATAAGGGGTCTTTTGCCAGGGGTCCAAAACCAGTGTTATAGAATCATAGAATTATCTAGGTTGGAAGGGACCTTGAAGATCATCAAGTCCAACCATCAACCTAACACTGCCAAAACCACCACTAAACCATGTCCTTATCCTTCATGCCCTCCTAATAATAATAAATAGATGAAGCGATGAAGATAGATAGTCTTCTGAAGCATCTTGAGAATGAAGTGAACACCGCTGAGTTGTGACTCACTGATATGGTGGACCGTGATGGAATCATGGTTATCAATAAACTATGTCCAGCCCTCAACCTGACATTCAAAGATGATCAGACAAGGTTATCTCCCACATCTGTAAACACTTTTAAAAGTGCCAGGACTCACTATTGTGTTGAGTGCTTATCAATCAGATACTCTTGAAAGCACCGCCAGAAAATACTAACACCAGGGATCACAGAAAGGACTCAAAGATATTTATAGTGCTTCCCACAAACTGGCATCCATTCCACTGTCAAAACAAGAGTAAAAAGAGCTCTTTCCATATCTGGCAAGTTTTATAAGGGAGAACTTTAAAGAGCCAAGCAAAACAGAGTCATAGCTAAAACCAGTCAAAATGCGTTGCCGTCACCACTTCACAACATCTCAAGGATTGTGCCCGATAATGTGGCAAATTAGACAGATGCTTCAGTACGGAAACGACAGCTACAGGCTCAGGACATCTGCTGGGTTAGTGTCTGGACCCAGGCTAGCAGTGTAGTACTTCTTGACATTTCAGCAGTTAGAAACTGGAAAACTTAGGACCCCCTATCACACTCGGCATGGAAAAGGCCAGGTGGAAGAACTATGATAGTCTCTGTACTAAGAAGAGTAGGTTCTTAAAACATCACCTGCCAGAACTTTAAGAAGCTGTTCCAGTTTTAAAAGGTAACTTTCCAAATTTCAGTTCATTGTGGCAAAATGTCACTAAATGCAACTATAGTGTCAAGCATAACAACAATCTGTAAATTTCCAAAGCCATGGTATGTGTGACACCATGAATTTCTGGTATATACTGCAAATACACAGTTATCCCTGAGAGGTGATGGAAGGACCATTTGCTGTGTAGTTGTGGGATACAGATTAAAAAGCAGCCTGGGCTGATAGGTGAACACACAAAATTTTGCAAAGTTCTTAAGAAGCTGCAGCAATTATTGCTTGTATTCAGCATTAATAAAACGTTTATCACAAGCATTTAGCTAAGCCTAATTTTTAAAGATTACTTTCTGGAAATTCAGTTTCTGCTCAGACCAAAACCAACATATGTGACAGCAATACGATATAACAATGATGTCATATTGCTTAATTTTAAAGGTGCTTAAATCAGTCAACATATGGGCTTGGTACATCGCTGAGCCAGGCTCAATATTTCCAGCCACTAGACCCCCATAATGTTCACAGAGCACCAGATAGAGAGAGATTTTGGGGTATTTCAGGACTCTTCACTATGGAGGAAAAATGATGTAATTTCTACCAGTGATGGGGTAGATCTTAAGACTAGCTATGGACCGGGAACTTTATCTATTTCGGAGAATACAGACATGGAGGAACAAACATAACTAGATCTAGGCTTCGGTGAACCCACTGCTTGGCATTTTAATGAAAACATGAGCTGGGAGACAAACACTTGATGTGGCCAAGTACAGCTCAACGCAGATGTCTTACAGGAAGAGAGCAGAAGCATACACACCAAGCTGCTCTCTTGCTGTATTTGAGGTTATGCTATTTCTGCATCTTCCTGTTCTTGCCCTTCACCTCCTGCCTTCATTGGACCTCAAACCTGGTGAAAACCAGTTGTTTTTCCCTAGAGATGATGACTGTGATAGTTAAAGTCAAATTCCAATTCTGGATTGCAGAGCTCAAGGCTCTCCCCTTCAGACTATCTTTTTTCCAGGGGTATAAAACTGATCACCTTACCTAGGGCAGAAGTAGAAATGAGAGTGATGGATGAGAAAGGTGAGAAGGAGACCACAATGCCACTGGGGACACAGCCTAAAAGTCCGTAGGAAAAGACTGTTTGGGTCTGGGGGATATCCGTTAGCCTCTCTGGTGGAGCCACAGCCACCTAGACAAACTCCATCTAAGGGTGACACATCTTCTGTAGACTTCATAGTATGTTCTTTCATGGAAGGGCTAAGAGGAAGAACAGATCAGGCTGCCAGGAACACTTTGGGGAAGGAATCTAGCTCTTCCTTAGTTCCTGGTACCATTAACACAGGATCTTTGCAGAGCACAGTCTTACCCTATAAACATCATGTCTCCAAATAAATATGCGCTTCAGTAGTTGACGCTCTTCGCAAGCAGTCAGTGTTGAATCTACATCCCACTATGGTGACAAAGACCATGTGCCACCTGGCATCTGCCATCTTTCAGGTAAGGCCCTGAGTACTAAAGGACCCAGATCCTATTTGCCTCATTTGCATTATCCCAGGCCAGATACCAGTGTGGGTAGCTTTGCCTAGGTTACTTGTGTGGAAACAGAAATGTCAAGGTACATCATCAAAACACTGACGTCCTCCAAGGCAGAGGCTAGAACCTCCCTGTAGTGTTTCACTGGTGGGCAAAGTGAGGTTTCATGGGTAGCTCCCAGCCTGGCAGCTATGTCCTTGCAGGCAGACACCCACTGCAATACAAGCACCAGGACTCTCGGGTAGCAGATGCTCCCTGCAGGGCTGGGGCAAGGATGTAACAGGGTATGTGGGAGTCTCTAGAATAACCAGCACCACCTAACTCATGAGGTGGAGGAGCAAATCTCCAGAAGTGGAGCTGTACAGAAAGATAGCTTTGCGTTTTCCTTGTTACTGCCAGTAAATGAGCTGTCTTTTCAGCTGCTTATTACCAGGCACGCAGAAAACATCTGCATAGTGTGAGTAATTATATGATAGTGAAAGCCCAGCCCCACCTTAGGAAGCCGTGCCATGACTGCTGGTTACAAAGGGCAGGCAGAGATATTTCCAGCTCATGTCTTCAGATGCTCTGGAAGAAATGAGCTGTAAGGACTGGAAGCCACCTTGTGGCAGTCTCATGGCTCCTGAGAGACACACAGCCACCCCGCTGCTCTTCAGCTTTCCCTTCCCAGGAGCTGATAAATCACCATCTGGCAAGAGAGGGGATGCCAAGGGGGGTGCACACTGGGGTTTGGGCTGGGTCTCAACCCCAGTGCCACAGGAGCCAAGCTCCTCACCAAGGATGCAGCATCATCACTGCTGGTGGCTCAGGGATGCAGGAGAGGCAGAGCTGCTGTGGAAGCACCCCTTGTACTTCCCATGGAGCCGACCCCAGCCCTGCTTCTGCTCCCATGGGGCAACAGGGGGACATGCTGTCCCCCACTGCAAGGGATTCAGCCTTCCCCCTGCAACACCGGAGCTCAGGTTGGTCCCAAAGGCCTTGGTGGTCTTTCCATTAGTTCAGCCAACTCTGCCTCAACCCCAGAGAGAACAGGTTTCCAGTGACTCACAGCACTGGACAGGGTGAGATCATAGGAAAAGTGGCCGGTGTAGCCCTTTCCATGAAAGAACACACGCAGGCAGGTGCCTGACAGGATCTGGGTGCAGGCAAGGACTGTGAAGGTGTCCCCACACTGGGCACCTGAAGCAAGCCATGTACTGCTGCAGCCTTCTGGCTCTGCTGCTTGCGTGGAAATGGCTCCCTCTGAGAGTGTACGGGAAGCTGCCCCAGCAGAGCTGCATGCAGGGAAACAGGCAGTGGAGGCAGAGATGGGGGGCAACCAAGGGAGAGTGCTGGCAACATTGCCCTGGCTGAAACGGTATCTCATGGGGTGGCTGCCCTTGGGAAGGGTGATATGGGATCCAGGAGATCCTGTGTCCCTACCACAAACCCCTGTTTTCTTATGGTGTCCCTTGTCCTGAAGGAGTCAGTCTCTTTTATGGTGAAAAAGGGATGTTCCTCCTGCTGCTTGTGTGGCTGGGGGTGGCCAAGGGAAGCATGGTGCATCCCTGCCACATCATCTGAAGTGACAGCGACATGTGGCAGAGGTGCTTGGGCTAACCCTGACTGTCCCGTTGCTCCCCAGGCACTGACAGCAGCGTCACCATGTCAGGCTGGGATGAAGGACCTTGCCAGGATGCAGGGCACATTCTTAGTGCTTGTTTCCAGGATTTTGATGCCTGACCACCGCAGAGGGCTTTGGCCAAGCAGCCTCTTGCTTCCTGAAGAGCAGAGCTGAGTGGCTGAGAAGGGGTCATGTGCAGGAGTACACATGATGTATGGACCAGCTGGACCAGACTCCTCCCTGTAGGACACCTCCCCAGTGATGCTCTTTTCAAAACCTTGTGGTTATTTTCTCACTCTTCCCCTCTCATACCATTTTGCCCAACAACCTCCTAGACCATCAGGGTGTTCCCAGACGGCCAGAGGTGTCTCAAGTGCACACAAAGCACAGTGCTCACGGGAGGGGAGCTGCAGGAACCATCTCACCATTGCCTGGGGGCCAGCATACCTTGCTGAGAGCCCCAGCTCCACCAGCATGACCTTCCTGCTGGCTGCAGCCAGGCTGCAATGTGGAGGGGTCTGTGCTGCAGGGCCACAGGCATGAGCAAGGATTCAGACCTCCCAGGGTCCCTCTGGCTGGGGGGGGAATTGCTCTTTCGGTGCTGCCCCATGGAGCCGGCTGGTTGCCGGACCAGGAAAGGTGCTGGCAGGGGTATGGGCAGGGCTGCAGGACAGTGGTCGCACTGTCCCTGCAAAGCCAGCAAAAGCTGAGGGGGTTGGGAGGCCTGGCCCTGAGGAAATTGCCTGCCAAGGACTGCGGAGGGCAGCTGCCACTCGTTCTCCATTAACATTCAGCGGCACTGCCACCATGCGAAGGAGAAAGCCACCCTCGTAAACATAAGGAGAGGAGATAAAAGCACTTAGCACAGGCTGGTGAGAGAGACAGAGGCACTTCGGCTCAGGTGGCTGGCTTCTTGTCGGGCTTTTGTAGTCTCGCCACAGTCTTCCATGCGGCGCCGCGGCAGGCTTGCACCCCATCGCTCAGCTACGGCAGAGCTGCTGCTACGCCTGAGTGGCACTGGCAGAAGTTCCCCAAAGGTTAATTGATGCTGCAGTGCTGCAGCCACCCTGTAGACAGCCGCCTGCCAGCAGCTTTGCCCTGTCAGCTCCTGTGCCAGAGCTTT
Source organism: Ibidorhyncha struthersii (assembly GCA_013398815.1). NCBI lineage: Eukaryota > Metazoa > Chordata > Aves > Charadriiformes > Charadriidae > Ibidorhyncha > Ibidorhyncha struthersii. The sequence goes on along the minus strand of VZSZ01011982.1, from coordinate 144,335 downwards.
TCCTCCCTCCGCAGCATCTTTCCCCGGGGTGGACTGCCTCCCAGGCAGCCAGCACAGCCCTTCCACCCACAGGTGACAGCCAGCGAGCGCTGCATCTGTCCCCCTGGGCACTAGGTTGGGAGATGGGGCTCCTTGGGCTCCAGAAATGGGATTTCTCCTGAGACCGAGGGCACTGCCAGAAGCAGGAATCATTGTCCCCATACCCCCTCCTGCTCCCGTCTCCACCGACAGCAGTCTGGCAGGCTCCGCATCCTGCGTTCCTTGGGCGGGAGGAGGGACATGCAGCCCCAAAGCCTGTGGTAATGTTCGTGCTGTCCCCCCCAAACCCCGGTCTCCACGCCTCACAGCCCTCCACCCCTGCATCCCCTGCCCCATAAGCAGTGGCAGCCCCCCTCTAGGAATACAGCTTGGTGCTAAAACCCACAGCACATATCCTGGTACTTTCAGTGGCTGCAGAGCAGGTCAGCAACAGTATTTAACCCAAGGAAAGACAGAGGATGGGATTCGGCATGCATTCTGTGCTAGGTAGCCCCCCTCGCCCCAGACCCTTCATATCCGCTTGGTACCCCGTGACGAGGTGGTGCAGAGATCTTGGGCTGTGCATCAGGGCAGCCTCAGAAGAGAGAAACAGACTGTGTGTTTCTACTTGGGCAGCTGGCACAGGGGGCACAGCACAAGCCTCTGGCAGGGAAGACAGCAGTCCTGAGCAGACATGAGACCAGACTGCGCAGCCCTTTCTTGGTTTGTACTGGAGTCAGCATGCAGGAGGCCTCTCCTCAGCTGTATTTCTAAAATCTCATGTGATGTCAGCTTGTTTCCCTGTTGGCATTTAAAATAAAAAAGACCCATCTCTGAGATGTCATCCATGTTCAGTCAATATTTTAATTGTCCTGGGCTCTGCCCCTCTGTTTACTTCCTCAGAGATGTAAAATAAATAGCACTGGCCTTTCCCCCTTAAATCAGAAAGATCTTCCTTTGTTCTTCCCTTAGGGACCAACAGCTTGCCCATCAGAGGCAGATCGTTACACTACAAAGTCCATCAGGCCCCTCCCCACAGCAAACAAGGTTAAAATTCAAAGCCCGCTGGGGTCTACGTGATGCTGATCATTTATACGAGCACGCTGCCCTGAATGAGGACTGCATGACGGCACCACACCTCACTGGAAATGTTTCTGTCTTCGGGAGCTCACAGCCTTGCCAGGAGACAAAGGTCAGACAGAAGATAAGCCACGATCTACTGAAGCCCAAAGCAAAACACCATTCGATAAATGCACCCCCAAAATATGGTAGGAAACCATCTTTTGCATCACTCAAGCCAGTGACCAAAAACAGAATTGCGGACTAAAGACACTTGTGCATCGGCAACCTCACGTGTGCGTGCTAGCCGGAGGCTTGGGCTGCAGCATCCATCACTCCCATGATCCAGCTGCATTTCTCCTCTAGAGAGCTGCTGGGTGTGCTGGCATGTGAAGCAGATGCTGTGGCTACACCAGAGGGTGCTGTGGGGTGCAGGGGTACAATCTGTGGTCCCAAGCACAGGGGCACACTGCAGGACCTGAAGGGGAGGCTCCCTCAGCTTTTACATCTCTGACAGCTACAGAGGATCACAATTCACCATTCCCCTGGTAGCACACAGAGCTTTCCAGCATGGTCCAGCAAAGCCACATCCCTGGCCAGCCAGTGATCTTCCAGTACAGGAACTCCTTGACACGGGCACTGCCAGTGCCCCCATTTAGTGCCAGCCTCTTCTCAAAGAGACACCCGGCTTGCCCTTCCCCTCACTCGGCTCTGCCCTGAGCTCTGCAGCAGAGCAGCGCTGGGACAGCGTGGCAATGCTGGCCAGTTGGGATAGGAAATTCCGCAAAAGAAGTTTTGTAAACTAAACAAATACCAGTCAAGGAGACAGTTTCTTCCTTCTCCTTTGTATTCCCAGCACAATCTGGCAGGGATCGGTGCGTGCACGGACTGAGGGCTGCAGCTGTCTCGGGGAGGAACTCAGTCTCCTGCTGAAACTCACTCAGCTCTGGGGCAGGACGATGCAGCTATTTAACAGCATGCAAAAATGTTTTGCAGCAAGTGGACCTGATCCATTTGCTAAGAGCAAACAGGAGTGAGCAACCTGAAAAATCAAAATTCGCCCATTGAACTGAGCCAAGCTTTACCTCCCATGGGCCACTGGATCATGCAAGGGACCAGGACCTGTTTCAGGTGGCCTGAGAGTGTGAATCTCTCACAGATCTGTGAAAAGCTTGCACTGGCAAGATATCTGATGTTTGGGAAGACCTCAGCTTTGGGACCCCTGTTTTTCCTTGAGAGGGTGTCCAGCCCCTAAAAGCAGAGAACTCTCTGATATCATAGAATCATAGAAACATTATGGCTGGAAAAGACCTTTAAGATCATCAAGTCCAACTGTTATCTAACTCTACTGGCCTACTTCTAAACCATGTCCCTGAGCACCATATCTAGATGGCTTTTAAATATATCTAAGGATGGCGAGTCAACAACTTCCCTGGACAGCCTGTTCCAGCCTTTGATAACCCTTTCAGTGTAGAAGTTTTTCCTAATGTCTAACCTAAACCCCCTGGCACAACTTGACTCCATTTCCTCTTGTCCTATCGGTTGTAACTTGCAAGAAGAGACCAAGGCAATATATGTGAGATCCCAGGTGACAGCCTCCCAGTCCTCCCAGACTCCCCAACCCCAGAGTCTGTGAGCTGGAGGACCTCCTTGGGGTGGGGGAAATTCCAATGGCCTGCCTCTAACAATGCTCAACTGTGTATCAGGGGCCTTGTGCTGGGAAGTGCCTGACCATTCCCAGCTGCCCTCAGCTCCACCACCTGCAAAGCACTGAAATTCAGTCCCAAGATATCTCCTGCCAGCTGCCCAGCACAAGGCATTGCTGAAGGTCTTATTCTTACTTAGGCTTTTCAAAGGCACTGATTCCTAGTGCCTGAGTAGCACAGACAGAATATGTTTGTGGAGCAGGTTAGAATAGTCTGATCCATTTTAAAGATGGTAAGGAGAAGCACATAGGGTTGTGTCTTAGTCACAATCAGAGGTAGTTTCATTCACAGAAGAACTGGAGCAGTGCTGAGTGCTCTTGAAGTATCCCACCCCTCATAAAGGACACATTTGGTCTTGAATAGATGCCAAACCTGGTAGTTTCTCATCCTCCATTTCAGCCACAAAACTCTCCTTCCTTCAGACAATTGGGAAGCGACGCTCACTTCTCACAATCCTTTGAAAGTCATTGCTTTCACAATGGGGGTCAAAGAATCGATATTCCCTATTGCATGGGGTCTCCTGGAAGGAGAAATTTTTATACCAGAACATATTATTCACCTCCATCAAGTAGGCTTTGATTTACAGATGCTCACAGACCTGGCCTAGGTCAATGGAAGAGGTGCCTTTGTACAACAACAGAAGACCACATTGGAGCCCACCATTCATACTGGCAGCACTGTGAAGAACCTATTCAGGTAGCTCAACAGCAAATATGAGGATTATTACATTGTATCACCTGGAATTATCAGTGCAAGTAATTAAGAAAAAGCCTGTAAATGAGGCAGTCTTTTATGGCCGTGGGAAGGAGCTGAAGGACAGAGTCTTGGGAAGAGGACTGAGCGCATGGGACAGGTTCTGGGAAGCAGTGAGCACCTAACCTGCATCCTAAACTGCATCCTGGTTTTTGAGTCTAGCTGTACTTAAGAAATAGGATCTTGTATTCATCATAATAAAATGGACTGACCCAGTATTCTTATTAATATTTTCCCTTCCCTTAAAAAAAAAAAGAATTCTTCAGGAACCTAAATATTATCTGATGTTTCAGGTCAAAAGAGAAAGGACCAACAGTTCAGACACTAATGAAGGGTTGTGTTTAGAACTGCTCCTTAGCCTGTATTAAGTACAAAAATTACACTTGATTATTTGCTATAAGAAGTCTCCTGTACGTGCTCTTCAGATGTTCTGCAACTGCAGAAGAGTCCTGTTGCCTTGTAACAGCACACACAGACAATACATAAATGCGTTTGAAGTGGAAGAGCGTGTTGAAAGGACTAAGTCAAGGAACTTTACTGGTAATGCACCCAGAGAAACCAAGTGCAAAACAGTGCTGCTGTGAGAGAGAGGGACGGGGATGCCTCCAGCGGAGCCTGCCTGGATCCCAGGAATGCAGAGGTGCCACATGGAGGAGGGACCAGGCAGGTAAGCCAGAGGGTGAGCTCTCAGCAAGTCAGCCACTCCATGGTACCTGGGCAGGCACTGGACAGTGAGTAGCCCACAGTGCTTTGACTGAGGAGAGGCATGTATGAATTAACTGACACTTAGCATTGGGCAGAAACATACAGATGAGCAATTACTACAGCACCTAGTGCGCAGCAATCGGTGTCTATAGCCATGTCTTGAGATATGAATTTGTCCAGAGACCTGCAGGTTCCTGCAAGATTTTCTCTAGTTGTCACAGGACAATCTACAGCACGAATGCTGGGCGGACACTCTGGCATCCTGGTTTCAATCCCCAAGCACATGGGAGCTGGAGGAGCAGCCTGTTAGGACTATGAGAAGAAATGAAGTCCTGCTTTGTACTGGGGTATCGTGAACAACTCAGACCAGAATATGATGCTACAAATCTTATGTGAATCAATTATGGCAATGTGACTAGCTGTGTCTTCACCAAGCAGAAACGGTCTGACGTGGCTCAAAGCCATCTTTCCCAAGTGAAGGTAAGTTCACCTCCCTGAGTATCTGATTCCCATTTGCTTATTTTGCCTTGAAGGATGCTTTTGGAAAGGAAAGTGGTAAAAGAGGAGGGGGAAGACCCTTCATATAAATTCATTTTTTTTTCTTTGTTCTGCCTACACACTAAAAGGAATAGACTGCTGGGTAGAAAGAGTGAGGGAAAGGAGGAGTTGGAGGCTACCTTTAATGTTTCTGAGACCAGTGAGAGGGACAGTGATGAAGATATTCCTGCAGATTTGGGGGTATGAGCTCAGACTTTGTTTCAGACTTGTTACAAAGCTGTCAGGCTGGGGATACACGATGGGGATGCTGGATGCTGACTGTAGAAGCTGTTCTTTCCCACTTAGAAAGAGGTGTCCCTCAGCAATCCACAGAGCACATCTCCAACAGCACACCTGGTCTGCAGTCCAAGGGCCCCCAATGAGTTGCTTAAAACCTGAAAAAGAGGAGAGCAGCAAAGTGTGGCAGCAGATGGCATCACGGATGGAAGAAGAGAGGCAGCAGCTGGGTCCCTTCTTAGTATTCGCAGGGCAGATTTGAACTTTGCCTTAACCTGGAGCAGCTGAACCAGACCAAGAAGAGGGAAAAATTCCACTTGCCTAATAGGAATGAAAATTTTGCTGAAATGATCAGAGGCAAATTCTTCAGCAAATTGGATGCGTTAGCAGGGTCTGGGCAGATTCCTCTCAACAGAGAGGAGGTCAGCATCTGTCAGTTCAGGGCTCTGTTTGGCAGACTTCTCTGCTTCTTGAGACTGCTTTGCAGATGTGGGCAGTACAGCTGGTGTTCGACTGGATGGTGTCCCAGCTTCATCATGGACTCTGGAGTGAAAGGCTACAGCGACAATGCAAGCTGGAGAGCACCTCTCATCACTACTGGCAGAAAACTTACTCTTGCATCCTGCACACTCCCATCTCTCTGCCCCCACTGCTTCTTGCCTTACTCTTCCCTTTCCACACTAAAGTCTTTACAGCAAGGACCAAGCCCCGAACAGTTCAGGGTGGTTCAGGTCTAAGACAGGGCCTTGAGAGGCTGTAATGGTGAGGAAGAGGAAGAGGATCTGCACAGCTATGTTGGAGAAATATCAGAAAAGATGACTGCATTGCTGTGAGGCACCAGAACACTCTAGGAAGTCCCAAAGAGATGAAACAATCTTCTAATGATGGCAGAGGGCCAGAGATGTGGACACATCATGTTTACAAGACTTATCATGCAGAGACGCCTGAACGTAAGGACCTGAGGACTACAAGTCTCCCCTAAAGCAGAACAACAAGCTTACAGCCAGCTACTGAGCTCAAGTAACTTATACTTGTAAACTCCTTTGCCATGGTAAAAAGAAGCCCAGAAAAGAGACCTCGATGCTTTGAAGTGAGTGCTGAAATTATTGCCAAGGAATCATGGCAAAAGATCGTGGGAAAAGACTTTCTATTGATTCTTCTTTTTTTAACTAGTTACTTAAAGCTTCCTCATCTTGGCCAAGGAAATGTAACCATTCACTATTGCCTGCTCTTCAGAATAGCAACTGGATCCATTTATCACCTACCAGGAGATGCAAGCTACTTGTTCTGGGGTTGTAACTCCATCAGGAGAGTTTTTAGCTAAGGCAAAGGCAGTTCTTCAGTTCTGGTTAGATTGTGTATATATTTTTAAATCCTCTAAAGTATCTACATTTTGGATATAAATCCCTTATGAACAACTGGGGCATTGCAGTTGCCAGCCAGGGGCCAGCACCAGATGTTGAGAAGCAGAGGCTTAAAGAGCTGTGGGACAAATGCCCCCCAGCACTGGGTCGGATCCTGGTCTGCACCTGGTTAGGTTGCAAAGCTGGAGGTTCATTTTCTAAACTGTTGCTATTGATAAGCTGGGAGACTCTGGATAACTGTAGTTAAGTGCATGAATTCCTAGGAGAGTCAGAAAAAGCAGCACCAGGAGGATTTGGGAGATCTGACAGTGTCAGCCAGCTGGAGTGCCTGGAAGTGCCCACCTGTACCAGCAAGATGCTATGGGCTGTTCTGGCTTCCAAGGAAAGATTTTAGGAGATGTTCAATTCCTGTATGTGTGCTATGTCTCTCTGATAGAGCGGGTGCTATAATTCACCTCTAAGCACCAGTGTGAGCTATTGCCCCAGTAACGGTGGGTACACTTCACCCAGAAGAAGGTTTTGTAGTGATCTGCAGCCTAAAAGGGGACAGCAAGAACCAGTGATACTCGCTGTTCCTTGAAGAAAGTGGAAGACATGGTGTGCTGTGCAGGGGAATATGAAGGGAATACGTGGCTAGGGACAAATCAGCCTGGGGAAGAAACAGCAACTTGCATTGCCTGAGTGAGAAAGTCTGGATCCTGCACCTGACTCAGCCAGTGACCTTGGGGAAGTGACCTTGACCTTATCGACACAGAGACAATCAGGAAAATGTATCTGAATTAACCTTTGCAAATTGGATTAGCTAAACTTCATTAAACTGTCTATGTGGACATTCCTGTTCAGAATTCAAGTAGTCTCCACTTATCATAGCTTACCTCATGTCCACAATAAATGAGAAGAAACCAAACACAGCTTTTTTTCCATTATGAGTAGGACTATCCATACAACTGTTTTAAGCGCAGTTTTAACAAAACCACTGCAACATCCAACTTTCTGTTCCTTCAGACTAATAATACCTGGTGGTCTCACGTTTCTTTGTCTTCCTACCATGCTGTCTATTTGGACAAGGAAATCTAGAGTCTCTAGATGAAGGAGCAACTCTGATTGTATGCACTGGCCGTGCCTACTGGAGGATCAACATAGCCTGTAGATGAGTCTTTTATATAAGTACTAGCAGTGCAATAAAAAAGCTGTGGATCTAGGTAGAGGAATGTCTACCAGGGATGGGCTGATTTGAACCCAGCTGAACAAAGTCTGATGAATGCATGCCCTGATACACACCCTGCCCCTGGAACAGCAGTGGGGCTAGGTGTAAGCAATCCAGTTTTCTGGATTGTCTTGGGGACAATTTCCTCAAGGTAATCAATGAGGCAATCCAGGAGATTTCTGAAGTGTTTTGAGGACATTTTCCTGAAGGTAGTCAATGAGGTAACATGGGGAAGTGCTCTGCTGGAGCCATAACTCACAAACCAGGAAGAGCTGGTCAGGAGTGGGAAAGCTGAGGACAGCCTTGGATGCAACAACCATGAGATGACAGAGTTTCAACTACTGAAATAAGGATGCAAGAGACATAGCAGAACCCCAACCACAAATGCAGAGCAGGTTCCAGCTTGTTTGGGGATCTGCTTAGCAGGATCCCATGTGAGACTGCCCTGGAGGGCAAAGAGGCCAAAGCAGCTGGTACACCTTCATAGACCACCTCAAGCACGTGAGGGACAAGAAGGGAACAGCCAGCAGGAGTTTACAAAGGACACATCACACCTGACCCACCTGACTACCCTGAATGGCAAGAAAAATGTGGCTGTGTGGGTAAGGCGTGGATAGGAGAACAGTGGAAGTGTTTTCCCTTGCCCATAGTAATGCCTTCGATGCATACCCTCCTGATGGCCAAGCTGGGGACATACGGACCTGATAAACAGAAAAGAAGGTGGATGGAAAATAGTCTGGGCTATTGCACTCACAGGGTGGCCATCATCAGCAGAAGGTCCACTTGACAACTTGATACTGGTGAGATCCTGGAGGGATTGGTACTGAGGCCAGTACAGCCAGTACAGCTTTACTGATGACCTGGATAATTGGGCAAAGTGCACTCTCAGGAAGTTTTCAGATAACACCAAAGGAAGCAGTGGGCAGGGAAGCACTCGATACCCAAGAGGCTGCAGCTGCTATTCACATTAATTCAACAGACTGGAGAAATGGACAGACAATGAAAGGAAGTGTGCGGTCCTAATGGCATAACCTCATTAGGGAACAGGACAGGCTAGAGGACAGGTGGCTGGAAAGCAGCTTGATAGAAAGTAGCTTTGCTGAAAAGGAGATGGTATTCCTGGCAAATAAGAAGTTGAACAAGAGTCAACAGTGTATCTACAACAAAGGCTAACTACACCCTCAGCTGCGTTAGTAAGAGTGTAGCCAGTATGTCAAGGGAAGGGGTAATTCCCCTTTCGCCCTTCTGAGATTGCTTCTGAAACAATGGGTCAGCTTTGGAACTTTCTAGGACAAAAAAGACATTGGCAAATTGGAGTAGGTCCAGCAGAGGCCACCAATATGGCTGAGGGGCTGAAGCACAAGAGGTACAAGGAGAGGCGAAGAGAGCTGGGTTTGTTCAGCCTGGAGGAAAACAGGCAGAAGATCTAACTGCTTTCTGCAACTACCTGAAGGAAGGGGTAGAAAAGGCAGACAGACTCTTGGAGGTGCAGAGTGGAAGGATGAGAGGTGATTGGCTTTGACATCCCAGACACAGTGCCAGGCTCGCCCACAGGTCCTCACAGGAAAGGGATGCTCATATCATGATGGCAGTCTGCTTCAGGGTTTGAGAATGCTATCCACCACCACTTTTGGACACTTCTGGTGAGGTGTAGAGAAGTAATCCCTCCATATACATATAATCCAGATAAGTGGAATAAAAAGCATATGACAAAGAAATAATAATAACTGTAGTTCCTTTCTAGATTGATTAATCTAATTGCTGATCAAGGAATCAGTCTGATCTCTATTCATATGTAAAGGTGTTTGCCAAAGCTACTCCTTTGAACTTGCTCATACCTTTCCATCAGCGGCTCCACATACGTCTTCAAAGTTCCAATGAAGCCTGTGAGATGTGTCACTGAATTCCCCCTTGCTCACAAGTGGGGAAAGTGAGCTTCAGAGAAGCTGAGTAATTTGTTTGGAGACATGGTGAGCACTGTGTTAGGCAGATCATCAAAACGTCGAATGCACCTGCCTTGTGTTTCTGCTTTAAGTATGTTTCACCCTGCTTTTTAAATCTGGACATACTCCACTCTCACAGCTCAACTGACGGTTGGTTACAAGTTAAGCAGACTAATGTGAGTGGGTCTCTGAGCCCTGCAAACAATTCCCTAAGGACACACAGCCTCCCTTCTGTTCATACTGGGAAACTGCTTTTATTTCCCTGACTCTCCCTGAACTTCTTGCTGCTCCCAATTTGAAGTCCTTTCCTGGGCCACTTTCAATAGGATGTCTGGAAAAAACAGGCTTTTTTTATGTGGCGCTTTTTTTTTTAATGTAAGGAGATAATAATTATGGAGATCATTGTGTTGATGCTCTACTAGACAATCAGAGAGGCTCAGCCACCGAACTGCTGGCAGCAGGTGGACTGTGAGTCACTATCTGCTCCAGTTGCCTGCCAGGAGTTCCCTACCCCTCCTCAAGCAGATCCACTGATGGGTTGTTGTGTATTTTTTGTTGTTGTTGTTGTTGATTGCTGACATAAAAGAAGCTGAAGCTACACCGTTTTAAGCTGAGTATCCAAGGCGACCTCATTAGCATCTCTGCAGAGAAGTCCTTTAAAAAACATCAGTCACATTTGGTAGTGCTAAGTGGAAGAGAAACAGTTCTGTGTTTTCTTGATCAATTGCTTAAAATTCAAGGTCGGGGTGCAGAGCAGGGAGGGCTCCCCGCCAGTCACTGCAGGGTTGGGCTGAGGGTTTTTTTGGAAAATAGTGATGCTGTCGTACTGGAGAAAATCCATGCGCTCCCTCAGAGGAGCACTATTGGGAATAAATGCTGGAAGCTGTTCCACTTGAGCAGATGGCTGAAAAACTTTGGCTGAGAAATAAATTGAGTATGACGGTCTGAGGGCCAATCACAGATGGATGAAATTCTAGTGATGTCCCAAATGTCCTGAACATAGAAGGTTCTCTTCTTTCCCCTTTTGTGCTAAAAACCATAGTAGGATTTTTAATACAGACTGAAAAAATGTTGATGGAGTGAGACACAGAGATAACAGTTTAATGTCTTCTGGATCAGCCCTGAGATTCTGCCACCTCCAGGTCAGCAGTGAAGGAAAGAGCTGATTGTGCATGGACCATGACAGAGGAACTGGGAAATGCCCTCACTGCACAGCTGCAGTGGAGATCCTGCACTCCTCCAGACACAGCCTGGTGTCCATGTGCAACACCAGACATTCGAATACTCCTGCTAAAGATGTCTTGCACAACCCAAAAGCAAATTATTCTTTCTTCAGGATCTTTCAACCCTGCCTTAGGGCAGACTGGAAAACTGTGTTCTCAACATGGAGTTAAATGGAAAAGTCACTAGGAACTCCTTTTCTTGGTTTCAGGCTGTCTCCATAAACCCAGGGATGACCATTGAGGCTTATAACCTTAATAACCATTCTCCCTCCAGTGCAGCACATAAAAGGAGCCGTGAGCACTGGGTTTCAGATCATGATCTCTGGGATCCAACCCAGTGTGAATCCCAGCCTTCAGCTCATCTCTGCTCAGGCTCAGAAGTGAGGTGAGCCACATTTCAAGTGGCACATGTCTTGCATGTCCTGAAAACACCCTGAGCCCAAATCATCCCTTCGCAATTCCTCAAATGAGAGCATGCCATAAGAGCTGGTAGGAGATCAGCTGTTTAGTTAGGGTAGCATAGCCTGGCAATCAACAGTACCTGAGCCTAGCATGATTACCCAGGGACCCAGTCCTCTGTAATGTGAGGACCAGAGGACAGAGCAATCCTGTGCCCTTTCTAGCAGACAGATGAGGCCACACACCAACCATATTCAGATCTCTTTCCTTGACCAGACACCACTCCCCCCCTACCCCATACACTACTTGTAATGATGGGAGAAGCTCATGCACATAAAGGCTATTATAACCCAACCCCAACATGCAATCTCATCGGGCAACCTCAGCAGCTTCCAACAGGAAACATCTTCTATGATCAAGTGGCCAGCTGGACCAATTATGAGGGATTTAATCATTGCTTCAACAACACAGGACACCAAAAACCCATGGAGCTACAAGAAGGTTCTGTACTGCCTGTGAAGTCTTAGTACCAACTTGTATTAGCATGTGGAATTTACCTAGATATCAGCTAGTGATGTATGGTCAGGTCAATGACAGCTGTGGCACATAAGACCACACCATGAGGACTCATCAGGATTCACTGAAAGCTGTACAAGAGGTAGATGGGGTTACAATAATTCCTGGCAGTACTGCCAGAGAATGCTGCCTATAGGACTGAGATAGCTATTAAAGGCTGGACTTAGCCTGCATCTGCGGTGCCCAGCAACAGCTTTATCAAATGAGCTTATCAGCAATGCTGCTTATTCCTATCAGCTAGCGGCTGGTATGTGCTGTATAAACTACCTTCAGCCCTTTGTGTCAGATGCCCCTTTAAAAGCCACAGTTTGAAAACAGACTTTGCTGCTCAGGGATGTATTTGTTTTTTAACAAACATACCTTCACACTCCTATCATCTTTGTGGGTTCTAGTCCCAAGAACAAAGGAGACAAAAAACTATCTCACTAGGAACAGTCTTCATCGCTGAGAAAGTAGGTAATGAAATTCCCATGGCAAGAGGATGTGAAATCCACTCCGTCTGTGCAGAGAGCAGGACCTCAATGCTGCCCTGTGACTTCCTTGGCCAGCCTCACTCTGCTTTATGTTTGTAGGCTGAGTCTGGGACTCAGGGTGCCCTGCTTGGTCCCACAACAAGCTGGCAGAGGAGTTTTAAATACTGGAAAAGACTCTCCAGTGAAGACAGAGTTTCAATGCTGGGCTGGGCCCTGCCTTTGCACTGATCAAACAGCAAGGGGGAGTCCAGGTTTGGAGATGTCTTTGCTGTCTACTCCAAGAGCACAGGTGTAGCTCCTACAGGGCATGGCCAGCGCAAGCAGAGAGGAGGGGGGACATGCACACCAAGGACAGTGGTTCACTCCTCACCTCATCATATGTGAGCAGGGCCCCTTGCTGTCTGTCTCCAACACCAAAGTTCTTCAAATCAGACCATGACTGTGGCCTGACACAGGACTAGTGGCACCAGGTGGCACAAAGGTCCACCTAGGCTCAGCAGCCTGCCTCCAGCACTGACCAATACATCAGACAGGATGAGCATGGGCAAACAGTTCCCCAGGATGCTCTTCCAGTCTGCAAACGTTTGTGACTTAGGGAATTCCTGACCCAGAGGTAAAGTCTAGTCTTAGTATTTGGTAATTCTCAAATTTCTTTTCCATGACCTTGTTTGTGAGTTTGTATCCCCCAGTAAAGTCAGAAATTCAGATGCTTCCTTATAAGCATTTTTCTTTACCATTTCCTGATTAGTCATCCCCGCCACTATGGTCATTACAGCGGTTCCTAGAGACCAAGCAATTGTAGGCCTCATTGGTTAGGCATCCCATAGCACAGAGTTCTAACTTCAGAGAGTTATGGTGGAGTAACTGAGCAGAACCACCAGCGGGATGCGGACAAAGTCATGTCCCCAGGAGCAGGACATGGGAGGTATCTAGCTATGAAGCACACACTGAGCAGCAAGGCACTGGAGGAGGTGGGAGCTTGTCAGAGGAGGGTGAGGCAAGGGGAAGAGAGAAATGAAGCTGCAGACGCAGCTGGATTAAATAATTAATTGGCATTATAAACAACATAGGTGAGAGTCTGTTATTGAATCTCTTCATCCAGTCATTCCCATGTAACATGGTCATTTCCTGCCATTCTAATGGACCGCTCATCCTTTAAGTTCAGAAAAACAGCAATAACAAAAAAAAAACAAGTGCTTTGGGTGTGTGTGCATTATGGGATTTCCCTACAATAAAAATGCACCAACTCTCAAAAGACATAGCATCTTCAGGAAGAACCAGGCTGCCTGGCTGTCATGGTTTAGGCCAAATCAGCTACTGGGGACGTGGGGCACCCCAGGTGGGACCAACATATGCCCCCCTTACCCCTCTTCTAAGAGAGAGGCAGATGAGGGGAAAAGAGCCTTATGAGTTTAGAAGGAACTAAACTACTTTACTGAAATACTACTAATAAAAATAAAATAAAATAATGAAATATATACAAAAACATATCAAGCTCCCAGGATGACAATCACATCACCGACTGGCACTAGGGAAGTCCCAGACTGCACCCAGTGACAGATGAGAACTGGATTCCAGATCTGGATTCAGGATTGGGATCAAAGGCAGACGAACAGACAGAGTCCTCCTCAGACGCCGGCCGCTGAAGAAAGAGCTGACCCTTTGATCCCTCAGCTTTTATACTGAGCATGAGGCAGATGGGATGGAATACCCTGTTGGGCAGGTTTGGCTCACCTGTCCTGTCCACTCCTCCACACAGGTGCAACCCCTCTACGCTTTTCGGCTTCCAACCCTCCAATGGGGCAAGTAACAAAGTTGGTTGGCCTTGGGTATTATAGCAATAAGTATAAGCAGGAGCCTCTCTGCATACCATGCCTGGGCATCAACTATGAACATTGGTCTTATCACTCTGAGAGTGAACATTCTCTGCACAATATGCTGTTAATTTCAGTAGTTAGAAGAGGCCTCGCTAAGAAGCAAAGTTACCGAACAAAATTGGTCCTGTTTTACCTCAAATCAGGACACTGGCTCACCCATGCATTGGTGCTATAATTAACTTTTCTGAGCTACTTAGAAAGTACTAGATTGATGCTGAGGTGCAGCTCTTCTGTGATCCTAGGCATGGTACAGCAGGACCAAGACAGCACATCTGACCTTGTCAGAATTTACTTAGATGCAGATACAGCGGATTTAAGTGGTGGTGCCACCTTTACCCACGCGAAAGCCAGCAAACAGGAGACTCGGCACAGGAGAAAATACTAGGGGATGGATGGGAGGATGGCAGACAAACTTTGAAAAGACCCATGCAAAGAGGCACAAATTTGCTAGCAAACAATTCATGACTCAAAAAGAGGAGGCAAAACTCCTGGACTATGCATCCTCAGCTGCTAGTGCCTCATTCCATGGCTGCATCCTTAGGCAGACACGAGTTCTTCCTACCACGGGAAGTGCCAGCACTAACATAGCAGGTGGTGTCCCACGTGCCATGTCACAGTAAGATAGCAGCATTATAGTGATGGTGCCATGGCTGCTGGGAGAACTGACCCAAGTATGACCTAGCACATCTGAAAGGCAGGAATGGGGGAATCCAGTGTCTTCCCCAGGGGCATGTGAAAATCAAATGAAGCTGCTCAGTGTAGGAGAGGGGTCGTTGGCTTAGGAACATGAATCTATCTGACACATAAAGCACTAAGTCCCTGTTCTGTCTCAAGCTCCTGGAGCCATAGGTACCTGTGTGGAGACTGCTGCCCTTGAGTTCCCATCCAAGTGGTTTATGTCTCAGTTACACACCACTGAACATGCTAAGCCCTTCGTTTGAGAATAGAGCAAAGAAGGGATGTGTTGTTCCTGGAATTTCAACCAGTTCTGTAGGCAAGTTTGAAGGCAGCAAAGATTGTCTTCTAGCCCAACACAGAGACAAAGACTTGAGGTCCAAGATAGAGCAGACCAGAACTGTCCACTAAGCTGAATTCAGACAGCACAGCTCAAGAAAAAGGTCTGGGGTTTAGCTGCTGTTTCAGGAACAACCTGTGATTTCAACAGACAGTTTGACTAAACAAGGTCAAACCACCTCCACTGACAGCTCCAGAGGACGCAGCTGCATGGAAGCAGTTGACAAGTTGCACCAGCAGTGCACAGAACAAAGAGGTATTGGTGGCATGGGCTAGCATGTCCACTTGTCCTGTGAATTTGAAGCACAGCACAGGCAGGCAGAGCTCTTGGCTCTTGTGCTGCTGCTTAGATTTGGCCCAGCTGGTCAGAGCAGCAACCATGCAGGGGCAGGAGAGAATCAAAGGGAAGAGCTTAAAGCTTGGTATTGCATTCAGTGGCAAACCAGCAGAGCACTGGCTGGGGGCTCTGCAACTACGTGGGGTACCATATACCATGTGGGACAAAGCCCTCAAAGGATTTGGTGAGGCCATGAAGGGTGGGTCTACATGGTCCCTGACAGAAAATGTGCTCATTCCGCCCACACCAGAAAACATATGAAGTAGCATGAATTCCTCACTGCTACTGACTGCACACTGCTGTGTAGATGCCCCAACACTCCTGGAGAGAGGCTGAAAAGACGCAGGGTGTCAGGAAGTCTGAAGACTGTCTTGGGGAGCAATGATGGAGATAATATTGTGCTAAAGCAGTATTGTTCCAATTTGTTTGGTAATTCTTGATTGCCTGTTTGGGAAATGATATTCATTATTCATGGTTTAGCAGCGGTCACGTCTTGATTTACCTTCACACAGCCAGTGTTGCAGCTTTCTGAGCCCTGTAGAGCTCATACAGCCCCTCAGCAGGGGCTGAGACCTCTGTCTCTGTGATGGGCACTGAAAGTCCAGGGGGACTCAAGTCCAGGAGAGCCCACTCTGGCTGTCAGATCTCTGGCTTTATGTGCAGGGTTCGTAAGGGTGTTTTCCCCCCAAAAGCTAAGGGAGGCTATCTGGGTGCAACTTTTTGAGTGGCTTTTTGAAATGGAAGTCAGCAGAGGTGCAGAACAAGGAGAACGGAAAGCTGCTCCTAAAAGAACTCGCGTGTACAACCCGGCCTGATTTCTTTAGACAAAAGTACCTACAACATCAGCCAAATATTTAATGTTGGGAGCACTGCCTGGAGCACGTAGCCTGCGGCACTGCAGCAGAGCTCCAACAGCCCCACTCCAGCAGCAGAGCAATCAATCTCCTCCTGTCGCTGGCCTCGGCACCAGTCAATGTTTCTCAGCCATTTCTCCAATACCTGCAGGCTCAGTAACCACTGCTGTAACTGGTGGTTCTGCAACTGATGTTTAAGGGAGACATGCTTAACACTGCGCAGCTCTCACCTCACCCTTTCCGCTGCTGCGGATGGTAAAGCACCCCCCCTAAAACCATAAAAATCAAGTCAATCACATCTTTTGCTTATCAGGCTCAACATACGGAAATTGTTCAAAAAGTGGGCCTAGCAGCAACCCCTCCAACACAGGAGTGGAGTGAAGGGGCAACACTGCTTCAGACTCCTTTCATGCCCAAATGACTTGGTCCCTGCAGTTAAGGTGCTAAAAAGTCACAGGAGTCTGGATGGGGTCAGGAGTTGGTGACACACGACTCCTGGCACCACTGAGCAGACCAGTACACTAACTGGTTGGTGCTCAAAAGAAGAGATCAGGAATGGGCAGTATGGGATTGCACCAATTCTTGCCTTGCCAATGTCATCCTGAGGAAGGAGCAAGTGTGGACAACCCACAGAAAACATTACAAAAAACCCAGCTAAAATCAGTCCCCTCATGAGCTACATCAGCTACAACAGCATTCTTCAAACCAGAGATGGATTAGTTTGTTTAAACTCTCCTTGCAAATCACTTCTAATCAGCAGCTAATTTTTTGCTGAGCCCAGGCATGCAGGTTGCTCAGGAGGGCTGGAGCTGCCTGTAGAAATATGCAGTCACCTGACTAGGGCCTCATCGCCTTCACAGGCTGTTTTGTAAACAGTCATTATAAATAATAAATCAACAGTGTGCTAATGAAATGAGCCCTTTTTAGGATGCTTTAGAGAAAGCCTCCAATTTAATATAAAAGAAACTCTAATCCACTCTGGCAAATTACGAAGAGGACTAAACTATATTCAAATAATGATGAAATGTTCAGTTTCTGCCTTAATAGCACAGAAACTGAGGGGCAAACATTCAGAGGCACAGACAAGAGTTCAGTTACCCAATTCTGTTGCACTCGAGGAAGAGCTGTTGTATCATGATGCTTTGAAAACCTATTAAAATACTGATCTTGTGTCCATAAAAATCAAAGACCTACAATCAGTTTGGTGGGCACTGCCTTCATCCTTCAATGAATTTAAAACAAAAAATCTGTGTCAGTACTACCATGAATTGGCCATGGCCAAGTGCTGTTTAAATACATAGTAAGAAATTTGTTGCTCCAGTGTGTTTTCCAGCAAAGCAAGGACCTGAGAGAGCAATACATTAAGAGACACCGAGAGCCAGAGGGTAGGGACTGGGCAACGAGCAAGATGAGTTGTGTAACTTTGCAATATAGTTTTGCGCTCATTCAACAGTTAAGTCAAGATAGACATATACAGAAGAGAGCACAGGTCTGAGAGCCTCATCTTCCCTCTATTTTTGAGAGTCAGCCCTGACAATCAGAAGCTGGTCTGTGAAATTATAGCAAAGACGCAGACACACAAACATCTTTCTACATGGACAAGCAAGCCATCAGAAGACAGGGATACAGAAGTAGGATCATGGAAAACTGGCTGTAATGAAAGGTACTAGGAGAAAACTGCATGAGAGACTTTGGGTTTTTTTCTCAGTGGGGTTCAGTGGCATATGGATTTGCCAGGATTGAGAAGGACTGTTCTATACTATTCCATTGGTCCTTATGTGCAAAGCCACATGAAATTGCTTCTCTTTAAAAGCCATTCATTGATTGCTGAATTTTTTTGCCAGCATGGCATCCCTCATCACTTCCCTACAAATACAGACGGTGTCAGTCAGCAACACGTGCAAACACACAGATTATTAGTGGTCTTCGTCAATGATCCTTTATCACAGAGATTTCTGAGCTGCCAGCATAACTTAGGAGCTCAAACCTGGTTTGAGATGATGGACATTCTGGTTTGGTCTCCCCTCGTCATATGCGCACTGGGGTGCATTTTTAAGAAAACACTGTGGGTCCCTGGAGCTGAAGCTACCCCACCCGCCTGTGAGGTATATAAGCAGGAGTGGAGCATCAAACTCCCCTCACCAGCAAAGGAAATTTCTACTGCTCTATTTCTTAGCCAGTAGTCCAACCCATCTGAACGGCTCCATGCAGCACACAGCATACCTGGAGCTGGGAACCTGAATACCTGAGCTGTGTAACTGCAAGAAGGAAAAGCTTGAGAGACACTCTGGAGGGCTGGGGAGTATGGAGTAGGTTACCTCTAGCCTATGAGGACGTAGGGAAGATCTGCACAGGTATCTCTGGGCATGAAGAACAAAAAATGTCCCGCTACAGCAACTAGATGAAGAGCTTGAGATCTGCCAGCAACTCTGCCAACAACTGGAGTTTTAGCACATGGATAAAGTCATTGATCAATTCAAAAGTTCTTGATAGACACATTACAGGCGGTTATAGTCCACAGGAGAACAAAAGAAGCAATAAATGAGGACCTGGCTCAATGCACAGAAAAGTGAGCTGTAGTTGGACCCAGGCCGCTTGGCCCGAAGTGTCCTGTTGAATCATCCCTGTCCAGTTAATCTTGGTACCTGTCACATCACCCTGAATAAAGTAAGCCAGAAACCAGTCCCGAGTGTCTGGACAACATGAGAGAGCTGGTGGTGGATCAGGTCTCCCAAGCAGCTATCAGTTCTTCAACTTCTGACTCTGACCAGTGATCAAAGCAGGGCTGAAAGGAGCAGCCAGCACTCAATGCCTGATTATTTTCTCTCATTTCCTATGCAAGTGTCTTCTCATCAAGTCATCCCACAGTGACCCACAGCTGCACTGATATACGATGCTGTGCATGTACTGGCATTGTACACCAGGGAGTGCAGCTGTTGGATTTTATACTCCAGCCTTCCTAGGTGCTGCATAAAACAAAAAATATAGCTGGTCCCTGTCTCAGCAGAGCATGCAGCCTTCTGCAGGGATGCCAAATACGTGCTCCACCTTCATGCAAGTTTTTAATAGATAGAGTGACTCTTGTCTATTTAATAAGGAACTGTCTAAATATGCATGGATTCAATAGAGCAAAACAGCTATCTGTCTGCCTGGGAGTTTGAAATGGCTCCAGGTTACACTTTATTCCTTTATTTAAAATTTTAAAAAGCAAGTTACTCCAGTGTAACAAAGTTTTACTGTATTATATTTACACAAAGGCCATATTCTGGCCTTTGTCTATGCTGGGAATTCTTCTTGATAAGATAGGGCTGGGCTTGGCCGTGGAAACAGCATCCTGGCCTGAAGGGAAGACCCCAGAACACTGCTTGGTTCTCAACCATATCAAAAGCTTTGGTAGACATCTCAGAGACCATATGTTTTTTAGCTTGATGATGAGCTGCCTTTCACTGATCCAACACAACTCCTAGGCGACAGCCCCACCCTCCATGTCATGCTCCACCTCAGCCATGCTCCAGTCT
The DNA here is from genome assembly GCA_013398815.1 of Ibidorhyncha struthersii. Classification (NCBI taxonomy): domain Eukaryota; kingdom Metazoa; phylum Chordata; class Aves; order Charadriiformes; family Charadriidae; genus Ibidorhyncha; species Ibidorhyncha struthersii. The sequence goes on along the minus strand of VZSZ01011982.1, from coordinate 124,535 downwards.
GCCTCTACAGGAGGACTGATGCACCTTTTAACAGGTCCTGAAGACAATTTGCTTTAAATTCATGGAGGACAAAGCAGTGTGCACTGGTGAAGTGGTAGGTATCTGGCCAAAATCACATTGCTATAGCCCTGTCCAATGTAAGCCAGAAACTCTCTGCCTGCACTCCACATCTGATGCCCTCTGGGAGACAGGCAATAACCACAGCAGACAGGGCTGGAGGAGCCAAGACCCTGTAGGCCAGAAGTCAGTGAGGAGACATTGCAGCACAGTGCTTCTCAAGGACAGCTAGAGCCATCTAGCAGATGTGGCTAGGTTCATGTCCTACAGAGGTGTCTGCTGGCAGCTGTTTCTGGGACCAAAGCCTCCACAAGCACGTGTGATGAAAGTCCTCCCAAGCTACGCAGTGTGACAGCAGAGGCCAAGCAGTTTATGCATTAAAGGAACTGACACAAGCCTTCCTAGTTTCCCCAGCCTTGCTTTTGCTGACCACAGACCACCAGGCAGCTCTCAGACAAGTCCTGGGAGTGGCTGCAATACTGGAGTTCTATGCCCACAGTTACAGAGTGGTTGATCCACAGTTGGAAGTAGAGCATTCCTGTCCCATGGGAGGCTGAACCACTGCCTCCCCAGCCTGGCTGCAAAACCCAACAGTAGGCCACTCTGCCATGAACCAGAAGCTCCCATGCCCCCATTTGCACATCTTGTGCTCTGAAGAGTCTCTTCAAAGCTGATGCAGCCCCTGGGGCTTCCTTGGCTGGCTAACAGTGATGCACGAGTCACTGAAAATTACTTTTCAGTGCTTAAGCCCATGGGCTCGAGGGCTGGGAAGAGTTATGGTGACCCACCCACCTAAAACACTGTCCTGGAGCCACTGCTCTGTCTGTGAATGGATGAAGAGCCTTGGGCTGTCAATAGGAGTAAAAGCTCAAATATAACATTGTCTCTCAGGTTTATTCCGTATTCTGTCTTCCTTCCCTTTTTCCAGTCCTTTGCTGTCTCCAGCTTAAGCAGCTAAGTTGTCATGCAACTTTGATATTTGCCATAAAAATAATTCATCACGGCACCAAACTGGTTGTCCATGCTACCCCACTGCCTGTGTGTTCCCAGTACCTCTTGCAGGAGCACTTTAATCAATGCTTGCAGCATCCAGCTGTCTGTATGTTCAAAGAAAGGGAAGTTATGATGTTAGCACTGTCATGACCTTCAGAGAAAGGGCCTAATTATTCCCAAGCAGGCAGCTTAGTGCTGGGCAGCTGCTAATGAACATTGATAGGGAAGGAAACGCATCCAGATGCAAATTGCAGAACTGGCTTCGGAGTTTTATGATGAAGATGATCCTATGCTGGCTGCAGTTTCATGGTTTTTGCTGTGGCTGAACCTTTCCAGATTTCTGTCTGTATCAGGTGCCCCCTTTCTTCCCGCTTCTCTACCTCTTTTGAAGCGGTTTACAAACCAAATGACCAGGGCCATTGCAGAACTGTGTGCTGGAGGTCCCAGCTTTCGCTTGTGCAGGGACCGGGTGTTGGTCTTCAGGAGGTCTCAGCAGTGCGGGGACTGAATCACCATCTGCAGCATCGGCAGCCGCAGCAACTGCCTTTTGTTTTGCGCTGCATGGAAAGTGAACTGCAGCCTCTCTGCAGAATGGAGCCAAGCTAGCAGCAAACTGGCACGCTGTTTCCACAGAGTGGACTGTCCACAGTGCCAGGCTTTGCTGCCTTGGCTCCCCAGGAGCCCTTGGCAATAAGGGCAGAAGTGCAGCAAAGTAAGGAGGGCAAAATTTGGGGGAGAGGTAATGCTGTGAGAAACAGAGAGGTGGGTTAGAGCAGCTGAAAATAGCCTCTGAGCTGGTCAGGTTGCAAAAGTAGCAGTTGCTGATTCCCACCTAGTCACACTGCATCCCTAAAAGCTGTGTGTGCGTCTCATGGAAAGCTGTGCTGGGGGCTATGATTGCAATCACCCCTGGCAAGACCCTTTCTACACATGGGAGGGGTGATAATCGCTTGTCTATTGTTAGCATCCTGAAGGAGCCTAGAGCGCACTGGCGGGCTGTCATCAGCATGCATTCGCTGCCTGCTGTTTGGCTGCCTGTCCAATTCTACCTTGCACAAGAAAAAGAAAACACGCAGAGGAGGTTGCAAAAAAACTCAAGCGCCCTGAAGATAAGAAGTGTCAAAATTCAGGCTGCCCGCTCAGCCTGGCTTTGGCAGACCTCTGAATGCCAACAGGAACAAGTCTTCCATTTTACAAGGGGAAACATGCCTTGTTCGGTGTTGAAGAGGTTCAGTCTGTGGAAGGTTGTTTAATGTTTCACTTCCCTAGCACCTCCAGTGTGTGTTCTGGTCCTGCTCAGGGCAAACCTCCCAAATACCGTCCTGGTGATGGAAGTGTTTGTCCCCTTCCGGGCTGGTCTGCAGGGCATCTAATTCTGATTTCTGGCTGCTTGAGGAAAAAATATCCATACCAGTAAGTTGTCCAGTGTGTAAAGATCTCAGTCTGCACTGTCCCTGCGTGACAAAATGGAATGGTCACTGGTCCTACGGTGGAGCTCCTAGCCAGCACGGACACTGCCAGCTCTGCTTGGACTACACCTTTGCCTCTACTCTCCCTGTGCCTTTCCCAGTGGGCAGAGGTGGAGAAGGGCTGCAGGAAGCTTCCCTTCAAGCAGCTGTTCCTACAGAACAATCTGTCAGGAATGTGCAAGTCCATGAATGGCCACGGCTCCTACCAGCCTCGTTTACCCCCCATCTTGGAGGGACACACCTGAGTCCAGAGGGCAATAGGATTTTGTCAGAGCTCACTTCAGGGGTCACCCACTATTCCCAAAGTGGCTTGCATCCACATCATACCAGCCATGATCTAATAGCTTGCTGTTCTCTCATGGCTTTCCTATTGGCAGTGGCATGATGGGTGGCAGACATGCTCCCTGAATCAGTAGTCCCATGCACCTCATTTCCTGCCATTCTGCAGCATGTGCAAGAGATGAGGGAGAGAGCAGCTTTGACACTGCAGAGCAGACATTTGTCTGCATGTTTCTCAAGGAAAGGCATGGGAGAGAACCTCATTGAGGGGGACTGAATACATAAAAGTTGCCTCCAGAATGTCCCCAGTACATAAATATTATGAGCTTGGGGCAATACCTCAGAGAGGTATGACCCTTTACATGCCCTGGTCTTATATTCCTCCCTAGGCATTTGGTTTTGACCTTTTAAGAGACAGGACACAGGCTTAGGGGAACCTTTGTTGACCTACCGTGGATATCCTCATATCCTTGTGACAACATGGGATGGGACATAAGAATAGTTTTGCACCACTTTTTCATCTTCATAGGGAAATTTCCAGTTGCTAAGGAGAAATTGTTCTCAGTAGACAAGAGGAAGCTTTCTTTTTAGTTTGGTCAGGCAAATATCCTTATCTAGATCAGCAAGCCCATCAGCTCTATGTCTCCTGGATGGATCACCATCCTGCAATGAGACTCTGAATCCAGCACAGTCTAATTAGGAAATACCCACGTGCACCAGCCACTCCTGGGGAAGGAAGAAAGAAAGTGCAAGTCAGTCTACTTCACAGAGACAAGCAGGAACATAACTCTCCCAGTCAGCAGACACGAAAGGAACAGAGAAGAGATGGTCATCTGCTGATCTGGCTTGGAAGTTACTGGGTTAATATGTTGAAAATCTAAAATGGTCTTAGATGTTGGTAACTGATGTCCCAGTATTCTGACTCCAATTCAAGTTTGATCTGAATTTGGGTTTCCCACTGATAATCAAACTTAATCCTCAGTCACAATATCCAGAGAAAGCTCTTGCAAAATGGTATGGAATGGCAGGTGAAAACTGTAACTGGCATAAAATAAGCTGTTTGGTAGAGGTCTGCTTGTGATTATTAGACAACTTGAGCAAGTGAACACCCACTTGAGCTGGTGAAAGTTTGCAGCTCTGTCATTTTGCCAGGGCTGCCTTATGTGGCAAGGTCACAGCTTGCCACAAATCTGGCATAGTCCAGGATTTACTCACCATCACAGTCAACAATTCTGACTGAATATTGAGGAGTTGATTTGAAATTGAAGATCAAAATTAGACTGGTATTTTTTTAGACTCTAATCCAGCCCAGCTATTATGACCTGATGCTATGAACTGATGTCACATTTTGCTGACTTCATTGGCTTAACTCAACTGTTCATATTAGCGTCCAGGAACTCCTGGTGGCTCAGGACCTTACCGTACATTCAGCCATGTGTTGACTCTTTTTCCATGTGCTTTTTCTGCACCCTATCTTAGTCCTGTGGCATCTATCACTGCCTCATCTTAGTCGGTCACATATCTTTGACCTGTCCAAAACCTGCTTACAGTTGATGAGTACAAATATGTTGGTCTCCTTTCCCTGTCTGAAAACCCCCAATGTTGAGGATGCAGTCACACAATCACAGATCTAAAGACTGGTTGAGGTTGGAAGAGACGTCTGAAGGTCATCTGGTCCAACCAGTAACAGTCCAACCAGTAGGGCCACCTAGACCCATTGTTCAGGACCAGGCTTTTGAATATCTGCAAGGATGAAGACTCCACAGCTTCCCTTGGCAACCTGCGCCAGTGCTTGGTCACCCTCACAGTAAAAAAAGTGTTTCCTGATGTTCAGAGTGACCCTCCTGTGTTTTGGTTTGTGCCCATTGCCTCTTGTCATGTCACTAGGAACCACTGAAAAGAGCCGGCATCCATCTGCTTTTCACCTTCCCTCCTGATATTTATATACAAGTTGTGTTTTTTATATGTACGTTGTGGTATTTATACATACATACCCATATATACATTGAAAAGATCCCCCCTGAGTCTTCTCTTCTCCAGGCTGAACCATCCCAATTCTCTGAGAGAGACAATTCTCCTCATGAGAGATGCTTCAGTCCCTTTACCATCTTTGTGGGTCTTCACTGGAGTCTCTCCAGTATGTCCATGTCTCCCTTGTACTGGTAAGCCCAGCACTGGACACAGTGCTCCAACTGTGGCTTCACCAGTGCTGAACAGAGGGGAAAGATTGACCTCCTGGCAATACTTTGCCTAATGCAGACCCCGATACTATTGGTCTTCTCTGCCTCAAGGGCACTTTGCTGTCTCATGGACTGCTTGGTGTCTTGGTATCCACCAGGACACCCAGGTCCTTTTCTGGCAAACTGCTTTCCAGTTGGGTGGCCCCTGGCCACGGTGCATGGGGTTGTTCCTTCCCAGGTGGAAGACTGTACTTCACCTTGTTGAAGGGGAAGCCCATTTCTCCAGCCTGGTGAGGTACCTCTGGATGGAGCATTAATCTCTGCATACCAGCCACTCGTCCCAGTTTGGTGTCAGCTGCAAACTTGCTGAGGGTACACTCTGCCCTATCATCCAGATAGTTAATGAAGATGTTAAACAGGACTGGACCCAGTATTGACCCCTGGGATAAACCACTAGTTACTAGCCTCTAGCTTGACTTTATTCCACTGATCCCCCAGCCATTCAGTCACTTTTCAATCCACCTCACTGTCTTGTTCATCCAGCCAATGCATCAACAGCTTGCCTCCAAGAATCTTATCGGAGACAGTGTCAAAGGTCTTCCTGAAGTCTAGGTAGACAATATCCACTGTTCTCTCCATGTCTTCCAGGTCAGCCATTTCATCACAGAAGTTTACCAAGCTGGTCAAACATGTCTCCAGGAACATCCTGGATTGCTTATACCCTGCTGTGTTGCCCCTCCAGCAGTTATCAGGGTGGTTGAAGCCCCCCATGAGGAACCAGGGCCTGCAAATGTGAGGATGCTTCTAGCTGTCTCTAGAGGACCTCATCCTCTTGTCCACTTCCTGGTCAGGCAGCTTATAGCAGACACCCACTATAATGTCACCCATAGTAGGATGCTTTTTAATCCTTACACAGAAGCTCTCAGTTGGATTCACATCCATCCCCGGGCAGAGCTCCATGCCCTCCAAGTGCTCTTTCACCTAAGGAGAACTCCCTCTCCTCGTCTTCCCGACCTGTCCTTCCTAAAGAGCCTGTATGTCTTCATTGCAGTTGGTTATAGGTAAGTTAAATTTTTCACGTCACAAGCTTTCTGAAACCATCATTACCAACTGGAGATCTCGGTACATCTCTTATTGTGGTATTCTTATCAATTCAGGGTCAAGATATTCACCATTATGGAATAATGCATCAGGGTTGTTTTCTAAAAGTTAGGACGTTGCATTACAGCAAACGTGAACCCAGAGAAAAAGGAAGAACCACCCAAATTTGCGGCTGATTCAAATCAACTCCTAAGTAAAAGTTTATTCTGATTTGGGAATACCCAGGCGAGAACAACATGTATCTTATAGATGATAATGCCATTGTTGGAGGGCATATTTGACAACCATAAGTTTCTTAAGGCTGATCTTAAAATTCTGCTGTTAATGTGCAAGCTTACAGGATTTCAATGCACATAGTTCGAGTTCATCTTGGGGCACTTAATGTTGCAAAGATGCAGCTCTGATCACATGGCCAAATGCATCAATCTCAACACTGAAAGGTTTTGGAGTGCCTGGGTGGGCACTGATGTAAATGCCTGTTTGAACTGATCAAAGGCAGACTGGGCTTCCTATGACATTTTTAGGCATAAGCAGGATTATCAGGAATACTCCTGATCAAATATGCACAAAAAATAACAAAGGATATCCATAAAGATATGACTGGCTAAGCAGAGGAACATAATTTGTTTAAATGGCACTTGCAGGTAAGACTGGACACTCAGAACATCCATCAGGCAGGTACAGCTCCAAGAGCTTTTGGACTCAGCTGCAAGGTTAGAGCGTCCCAGTGGGATCTTCAACTTACAGACACTGAGTTGAAAGGGACCTTGAGCAGTCATCTGCTCCATCCTCCTGCTCAAAGCAGGACTAATTTAAAGGCTAAATCAGGTTGCTTGGAGCCTTATCTTCCTTATAGGTTATAAATAAACTGGTCAATTGCAAAGCCAATGCAGAGGCAAGGTATCTTCTTGTTTAAAACATTGACTAAGTCTTGATGTTTTTCCGGGAGCAGGTGTCTGAAGTTTCTTGGTCATTTTTTTTTTCTATCAGCTCTAAGTGATCAGTGACAGAAAAATTGGTTGAATTGTACCCGACAGATCTTCTAAGAGATACCCGGTTTCATGGAGAAAGACATCTTCTTGACAAAATGGAACTGCTTGGTCATATAGTGATCTTGGATGAGGAGTCAGAAGGGATAGTTTCCAAAATAATGGGGTCAGAGGTGAAGATGTCCCATTAACTGCCTGAATGAGATCAGGAGACTGCTTCAGCAGAACAAAAAGATTGCCACCCTGAGGAATCTGAATACCCCTGAAGTTACGAGTAGCACCAGAGCTGACAACCTAGTAAAGCTGAGATTAGAGAGACTCCACTTGGATGTTAGGGTGAAGTTTACCTTGCAGGAGGAGACAGTCCAGCACAAACAAGTTGTGCAATCGAAAAGGGTATTTATTAACAAAGTAGTAAAGATCAGGTCTCTGTGAGACTTGATGTTAGAATTCCCACATAATTTCTGGCTGGGAAACAATAGGAAGATGTCCCAGTTTAAACAAAGCCCAGTCTGTCACCAGCACACTTTATCTCTGGCAGAAATGCATGTTCAAGTTGCATCAGCTAGCACTGGATTGACCATAAGCAGCTGGCTTGACTTGGGCAAAGCCTACTTAATCATGAAGAAGAGATTACTCTTCTTGTTGACTTGTGAAGAGGTAGCATCAACCTCCCATCTTTGTTTCTTGATATATCTGCCTTAACATTTAATGGATCTCATGACATAGCCCCATTCTTGAGATGATAGGTCTAGGTGTTAAAAATGCAGCTCAGCAATGCATGTACTTCATTAACATGGGCCTTAGAGTCTGCCTTGAGTGCACTGATGCTAAAGGTGTGTGACTAAAGGCGTTTTGTAACAAAGTCCCCTTTCAGCAGAGAGCTGGCTGTGTGCTCACCCTTCACTGTGACCACAGCCTCTCCCTAATATGTGTTCTCCAAGAAACAAACAAAAAAAACATGGTGAATCTTTCCTACTTGCATGGTGCTAAGCTGTGGCTCTGGAGCTGGGCCACTGGTGCGTAACTGGGGGCAGCTGCACAGCTGCAGTGCAAGCAAACTGTCCTGAGAGAAGGCAGTGGAGAAGACTGCAGTGATTGCATTGTGATACAGAAGAAGTGTTAGAGCTAATCCATTGCCATCTGTCTTTATTTTGCTAACCCGTTCAGTTGGACGCCACATAAGTGCATTCACAGCAGATGAGCTGGGAGAGCCGTGGCATGGCAGCTCTTGGATTACTGGCATGAAAAGAATCCTTTTGTTCACGAGCCAGGAAGATTAGCTGTTGCCACGGCTGTGTCTGGTTTGTAGGACAAGAAAGAGAAGATGCAGCTCTCTTGCTGCCTTGGCCACTGCTTTGAGGCATCCCAGCTCCAGCTCTTTTCTCACCTCCCTCTTGCTTTATCCTTCCTCTGCTCCTTCCTTCCTGCTCTCTCCTCATCTTGAGCTTTCTCTGTCTTTTCCATCTGCTTCTCTCCTCTCTTGGCATCTTCTCTGCTTCTGCTTGAATGCACACAATATCCCTTCTCCTCTTCCCTGAGTTCATGCGGGCAACAGAAAAGTTCAGACCAGCGCAGCTCCTCTCCACTGAGGTGCTTTACCTGCGGCCCCTGCTGCGAGAAAAATTGGCTAGCACCACCTGATCCTAGGCAATTTTGTTCACAGCGGGTGCTGGGGATAAAGCACTTCAGTGCAAGGCGGCTGCATTATTCTTAATAGTGGGGCTGCCGGTGCCAGTTGGGCGAGCGGCTTCTCATCGGGCTGCCTTCGGGAGAGTGGAGCTGGGGAGGGAGGAGGGCTAGTCGGTCTGGACTCCATGGCCATGCGCCACTGAAGTTTACGGAGTGGCATGACCCATTTAGCAGTTCCCCAAACAACTTCAGGCATGTCATGACCTGCAGTTTGAGAACCGCTTCTCTCAGCAGACGCAAAAACCCTTTGCATCCTTTAATTTCAGGAGTGCCGCACTGGAAGGGGATGCCCTTCACATACCCTCTCTGCTGTACCTGCAGACTCTCTGCAATGTCGCCTACGCAGAGCATGAGGGAAACCCAGTCCTCTCTGGTTTAAGGGTAGGGGCACAGCCCCCGGCTCCAGGGCAGGAGAGCACAGTTGCACATCTGCCTCCTGCACGCTGGGCAGAGGACGAAGCATGGAGGTGAGACAGGGAAGGGAGAAGGGAGATGGGAGGAGTTCCTGTTCCTCCATCACCCTGTCCCCACCTGCAGAGCTGGGCATGCAGCTTGAGCTATGGCTGCACTGCCCTTCCCTGGTCTCTGAGAGGGCTGGCACAATGCGTACTCCACAGCCAGGCTTGCTCTGGGCAGATTAACCTCAGAGCTGTGTTCCCAGACAGATGCTGGAGAATGGGACCTTTCCCCACAAGTTATCAGTGCAACACAGCCTCCTGCCAGCCAGGATTGCCTTCAGAAATGGCTGGGGACACTCACAACCTGCTCAGTGGCGTGCAAGAGTCCCAGACACACCCTTATAATATCCTTAACTCTGCCCTATACACTGCAGTTATCAGGTTCTGTGCCACAGCCAGTGTTCCCAAACGCAGCACACCGCTGTGCGTGCAGTGACTTCTGCATAGGGCTTGGAGGTAAAGGCAGGCATTTGGTTGCTTCAGGTGTTGTCAGACCCCTCACTAACAGAGGTGAAAACTCACTCAAGTGAAAAAGCTTCCCAGAAATGGGTCTCCCAATAGGGGCTGAAACAGGTGCTGAGGATGAGAGGGATGGTATGCCTCTAGGAGCCAAGCTGCTCCCTGCCCCTCCAGATACTCAGTCCTCCTCCAGCATCCTTCACAGCTACCTCTGACTTTCAATCCACATTCATGAAAAAACTTCATAATCTCCTTGACTAGGGAAGGTTTTGGGTCATATACAGATGGATGGAAGGAAATTAATTTTCTGCTTGGGCACTGAATCGTCCTAGGAGAAGACCTTCATCTCACACTTCAGCTCGCTGGACCATGCAGGCCTCTTGAATTTCCTCATGTGACACTGCAGGGGGCTGTTTGGGCCCTTCACAATCAAATAAGAGTCAGAGATACATAAAAGATGAGAAATTAGAATCCCTGCTCCCTTGCAGGGTGAAAAAGCCCTGGTTGACAAGAACACAGCAAGAATTTGACCCACATGGTTTTCAGAGCTGGTCAGTAATTTGGGGGTCCCAGTGCTTCTAAAGCTCAGCAAGTTCATCAACATGGGGTTGTCCAGCACCTCATGCTGTTCAAGTGTTTTAGGGTGCTATAAGCCTGGTACCTGCAATCACCAATGGTTTGTGAAATATAGACTAGAAATGCATGAGGCCTCCACCATTGCTTTGTGACATCTCCTGGAAGCCAAGAGGGGATCTTGCTCCCTTGTGCATCACATCCCTATGTTGTCTCGGCAGTTGAACAGTCAGGGTCCCTCCTGCTCCCCACAGTGGAGCTGAGCATCCTACACCATGGTGAGGCTGCGCTGCCTGCAGCTTTCCATTTCAAAACATCCTTGCTCATGGACCTTTGTGAATGGTTGTTGCCTTCCCAGTCCCCACCTCCTCCCCGTGGCTTGGAAGTGATGTAACTGCAATATTTGCATGGTCACGGATCTGATCCTGTCTGGCCTCACACGTCTCTGCCTTCTCAAGGGCTGAGTCCTTGCACAGTGGCAGGAGAGAGGCCACAGCACGTGGAATACACCTTCTCCACATGTCCAACTGGTGGCTTCTCCCACCAGGAGCGCCTGGGGCTGGATGGCAGATCCAGCACCCAACAGGTGCTGTGGCGGCCAGTGAGTGGCTGGGGCAGCGGGCATGGCTGGTGGGGGGTGTCCATGCCGGTACAGCCGCAGCAGCACAGGGGGGGCTGCCAGGTGTTTGGTTCCTGCATGCAGGAGGTGAGACATGCTGGATCATCACTCCCTACGCTGGCTGGGGCTGGTGATAGCCCCTCCAGCACCCCTTGATCAGATGGGAGCTGAAGGTCTGCATGGCTCTTCGTGACTCAGCAATAATGCTTTGGGTAGTTAACATTTCATTATCATTTTTAAAGGCTAAGTGGCTTTTACCACCTGAGAAGTATATTAATGGCCCCAGTAAAACACTCCCCTGAGTGCCCTAATGCTTCTGTTATATCGATTCATTTCCCCCCTCCCCCCTTTCCTTCTTTCTTTTTTAAAACATTTTTTCTCTCTCCCTGCATGTATTCCCCCATTATGAAAAATACACACTCATTTATATGGTGCAGACAGGGGGAATAATGCCGTTCTCCAACTAATAACACTGCTGAATCCTCCCCTCCTCACTTGCTTATTACTCCCCATAGCAGAAAGACAAGAGGCAGATGGTGACAAATTCCTTCCCAGCCCCCACAGATGATCAGCTTTTGCCCTGAAGCACAGGGGGTTTCTTGGGGTTTTGGGGGTGGTTTCCTTTAGCCTCTGGAAACCTCCTTTCCCTTGGGTTGCACTACGGCCTGCCTCTTGTCCCCTGTGCAGAGCCCATGTCCTGGGATGGGGACGTTGTGTGAAGGTCCCTTAGCATCCATCTCGAACCCTACACAAGAGATCAAGGAGGGAGAGGTTTGGTGATGAGTTTCAGGGCTAAGCTGGTGCCCCAGGGCTGCACTGAAATAACCAAAATGAGAGGTTTGGTCATTTGCCAGGGCAGGTCTCAGCCGAGGCATGTGGAGGTAGAGTTTGGTTGGGGTCTGGTCTTCCTGGCACCCTCCTTGATGCTCAGATGGACATCATGTCACAGGGCACCTGGTCACAGTCAATCCCAGCCAGCAGTCAGGTCTCCCTCATGCCAGGCAGCGTGTTCCTGGTGCCAGCAGCTCTGCAGCCAGCACACAGGTCTCCTGCACCACTGCTTTTCTCCTCTGCCCCTTTGCAGCCACTGTCCTCACGTGAAGGGTCAGCACTGCCAGTCACTAGCCTCCTCCATTCTCTTCTATCAATGGGTCGTAGGCCCAGGAAAAGATCATGAAAAGCTGGATCACCAATGCTGTCTTTCCTTGGCCTCTTCTCCTGGTCCTCCAAGCAAAGTCTACACCTCATTTTCTTAAATCTCTTACAGTTCAGGGACAAATTAATAATATAATTAATAGTCATTAATATTCAGTATTAATATAATACAAAGATTTCCAGGGCAGGACTAGCAATAACTCTCATTCCCATGCCCATCCTTGCTTCTTCTCTTTGCTCCACTGCTTCTCCCAGCTGTAAGTGGACACGAGGCAGCCGCAAAAAATGTCTCAGAAAGTCTCTGGGGTGCTGGGGATGCAACTTTATGCTGCCCAGGCAAGATAAGGAGACAGCTTTTTTCAGGTGATGTATGTGCTAGAGCTGGGTTCACTCAGTGCAGGCTGATGGCACCCACCAGGAGGCAGCTCATGATATCCACACAGATACAGCCTCCATAAGTCCAGCTCAAACACATGCTATTTCCACAGGTTAAACTGAGTTCTCCAAAGACCCTGTCCCTAATGCACAGATGGGTACTGCTAAAAAGGTGAGCGTTTGCCTTTGAATGCAACCTGACCAGTCTATTTTGAACTATACAGCCCTGCGACCTTGGCCTCATGCCCAAGAGTGCAGCAGCATGCCCCCTTGCTCCACGTGACCCTGGTGAGCCCACACGTTGCTCTGCCCGTACCTTTTCCCAGGCCTTCTTGCTGGACCTCTCTCAGTGCAGAAGCAGAAGATGCCATCTTCCACCTAGGTCCTGGGCTGCCTCTGGCATCCTCAAGGAATAACAAAAACGGGGGAGCTTGTCTTCTTCATTCACACTCAGCAGTGAGGACTGTAACAGCGGTTCAAGTCGCCACCCCACCATCAGCCACAGGAGCAGCTCCAGGCTGGCAAGCACAGATGTGTATAGGAGGAGGCAGGATCTCTCCACCCCTGAGTAGATCCTCCCTGCCTACAAATGCAGACCCCAAATTGCTGCCTGCTGCACAGATCAGGCAGGAATCTCCAAACCCAGATTTGGTAGCTGCTGCTGCTGTGTCCCACAGTGAACGACTTGCCACGTCACCAGGGATACACGTGCTGCTATGCGAGCTCCTCTGAGCTAATGGACCGGGGCAGCAGAGCTGCTGAGCGAAGAGCTGTCAAGCCACAGGTTCTTGCATGGCAGCACTTCAAACTTGATGGCAACAGAAGGCTGTGAAAAGATGGTGAGAAACTTTCCCAATGGAAGATTCTCAAAAGGTTTGACACACTTGTGGCCTGTTGAACTTGGGAGTGGAGAGGGGTTTGGTTTTCTTAAAATCCCAAACATTTTCATAGGGTTTTTTGCTTTACAAGTTTTTTTTGTCTTCACCTCCTTTCACCAAAAAAGCATTTTCTGGTAAATAAAATGCCAATTCAAAAAGATGGGAAAGCAGACAGCAGCCCTGACAGTGACAGGTCTCAGGCTGGGCCAGTCACAAATTGATCATGTTTTTCTGTGGGTGAAGGTCACAACTGAAAGACGCTCAACACTGTTCGATCTGCACAAGACCGCTGTGGCATCAAAGGGCCTGTTAATGTCAGTGAAGGCTTTCTAGGAGGAGGTATACAGACACTGACATTATCCATCTTTAATAACCTTTCTAGGCACACCCAGCAAAGGAACCCCAGCAGACGTCCACAGGGGTATTGAATCTCTTCAGCGTCACAAGCAAGGGTTTCCTTCCCAAAAGTTTTTCTTCTGCAGCTGGGATCCCCATTTCTGCCCAGCAGACACCAAATGAAGACGGAGAAGCGCAGTCCTCCAGCAGGGAGACACCCCAACCTAAGGAGACATCTGCATGGAGAGATGATCAGAGAGGAGAGGGCTGGCAGGTGGGGTGCTCACAGCCTCCCTGCCCCAGAAAAGGCTCACCCCAGAAAAATATATATAAAACCTCTAGAGGGTCAGTTCTGGGAGACACCGCACAACCAGGTAGAGCAGAGTTAACTCCGGGTTCCCAGCTCAAGAAATGCCTCTGACATCCACTGTGCTGATGTGCATCTCTCAGTTTTGACCAGGAGTTACAAGAAGAAGGTGAGGCACCCTTTGGACAAAGCTATGTTGAACTTGGCACCAGTGACACCAAAAGCCACTGTATAACAGAACGCATCTGTCATGTAGCTCATTATTTCCAGTCACAAGACATGACTTTTCACAGACAGCAGAGCTGGGCCTTGGGATACTTCAAACCCTTTTTTTTTTTTTTTTTTTGAGTGGGGCAGCAGTCACCAGGCCAGATTCCAGTGTGACTTTCTGCCACACACTGCCCCAGCACAGCTCGGGTAACGAGAGCTTCGGACTTTGATTTGTCTTGAAAGTTTCTTGCTATTTTTTCTGTTCTCAAAGTTTTTCCTCAAGATTGGCAGAGTTACATCCACTTAAAATTAGTTGTTTGGCTATGTAACACTGTACAGCACCTAAAGCCAGTGGTTCCCGCTGCCTAGCCACAGACGTTCTGTTCCCAGAATCCTCAATTTTTCCCTGTCCCTAAAGCTGGGGAACCATACTCCTCCCAGCATTTATTCTGCAATAGGCAAAGCCTCTATTCTTTGCTGCTTTTCTAAATGACCTTTCCCTGTCATGATCCTCTATCTAAACAATGCGGGAAAGACAACTTCTTTTCACTGTCTCTAACACGTTGATGCAAAACTGATTTCTCATCTCTGATGAAACACACCTCCCCTTTTCTCATCCAGTTTTTGACTGTTTCAAATGAGCTGGAGGGATTAACTTTAGCAGTTTCTTGTGTCAGTACTTTGCTTTTCTCCTTTAGGATCTCACAAACAGCTACATGCACTGCCCAGCCCTCTGGGAGGGGAGGCTGCAGGCATCCTTAAGAGCTGCTGAACCTTGCCCCAGCCCAGAGAGACTCAGCCCTCCCCTCCTCTCTTCCAGACCTTGACTTCCTTTGCATATATATCCTGACCTCAGGCTCTCTGCATGCCAGGCAGGGGTGTGCTCCCCTGTGACTCTCCGGCAGCTCTGGAGGGAGGAGCAGGGACAGCTGATGGGGCAAGAGGCAGCAAGAAGAAAGGAAGGAGGGTTTTACCACACCAGCCAGGATCAAGTAGTGACTTTAGCAGCTGGCTAAAGTCCAGCTTTAGCCCACTCAACTGCCTCCAAGGCAGCCCAGGCGGAAGCCATCAGCTCTCAGACCTGACCACCCCCTTCATTTCATCCCAGAGGTTTCGGAAGCCAACCCTGTGCACACCACCAGTGGCACAAACTATCAAGGAGGACATCTGTTTAGGCATTGTAGGGGCATAGTAGGGCCTTTCATTCCCAAGAGTTGAACCTCCATTGGTCCATCATGCCCCCCCTTTCAATGTCCACAAGCGATTTGCTCACCACCTCCCAGCCTCCCCAGCCCCTCTCTCCACCTTGTCTGCATTACACCCTCTCTTTTTTCTGTGTGCTCCCTTTCCCACCCAGCTCCTGCTTCTTCCATCACCTCAAGCTCAATGACATGCTGCTGGAGTGGAGGGGACACGGCTGCTAGGTGGATCTGCAAAATACAGTGAGATGAGGAAGCTGGCTGAAAACGATGCCCAAGTCTGCAGACTGTCACATTCAGAGCTGCTCTCCTGGAAGTGAGAAAATTTGGTCCCGATAGTAACACTTGGATCGCTGCTTTGCACAGATGTAAATTCTTTCTCCAGCTTCTGTTTTAATACGTGCATTGCTTCCTATTCCTGGAGATGTAATTCGGTGCACGCTGCCGGATGGAGGGAGCAGCCCATGAGACCAAGTCCGCCTGACTCTGCAGCCAAGGGACTTCCCATTGTTCTCCAAAAAAGTTGGCCAAATCCAGAGCCCGAGGGCGTCGTGCCTGGCTCCCAACTTATCCCACTCAAAAAAACCCACCTGGCCTTCAGCCTACAACCATTGCATTTCATGGGAGCAGGAGATTTTGGGACTGAGATACCATGCCCTCCTTTTCGTTGGCTTTCACCAGACTGTGCCACCTGGGGCCAGAGTTGGTGGAGCAAGGCAGCTGAAGCAATGCTCTTCAACAGCACGTTGCTGCAGCCATGTGGTGTCCTGGCAGGTGAAGAAGTCTCCACTGGAGCAGGATGGGCAGCTGCGCATGTACAGTGGGACCCAGATCACACTGCAGCTACAGCACTGAGCTGTCTGGCTTTGGGGCTTTCCGATTCACAGCCCTAATGCAACATTAATGGGTTTTGCTGGCGCTGAATATTTATAAACCAGAAGCAAGTTCTTACCCATCTACTGAGAAACTGGGGGCTGCAGGGGAGAGAGCAGACACCTGACCGCTGTCTTGACATGGGGAGCTGGCCAGGAACCTTCCAACATGCCGGGCAGAGGGACCTGCCCTGTCTGCCCACTCAGGAAAGGGAAGAAGATGCAAACAAGGAGGACCCACAGCTGAGCTGTCCACAACACCTCTCCCTCCCCTTTCAATCCTACATCTCTGCCTAAATTTGTGGAAAACAGCATAAGGTCACACCAACCCACCTCCCTTCCCTCTGCCATCTCCTCTCCCAACATCCCTGTGCTGCTGTATCCCTTCCCAATACCCGACTCTCCCAAGTGGGGTCTCTTGTACCACTCCTCTGCTCCCCTCAGCATCCCCTTTCCTTCCCACCTCCCAGACCAGACATCTCCCTTCCCCAAACCCTGCTCGCCTTGCCTCAGTTTCGACTATTTCCCAGGGTTTCTTCCCCTCTTTCTGCACATCCCACATCCTGGAGATGCCACTTGGACCTGGTGCCCACATGGCCTCTTCCCTCCTCCTGCCACATCCCCATGTCTTCTCACAGCACCAGGCAAACCATGCAAACCACCAATGCACGCAAGTGGCACATCACACCAGAGGACTGTGCCCACCAGTCTCCCAGTGAAGACCCTCTCCCAGGCCCCACAGGCATCTTTTCATGCTGCTGCACACAGCAGCTGGCACTGACTGCTCCAGATAAGCCTTTTTCAGGAGGAAGAGCACACATAAAAAATGGGGGGGTTCCCTTTTTACTAAGTTTTGAAGGGATGCTCTGGTTTTTGCTTGGCTCTTGAAATCTTTTGTGTGGAGAAAGAATGAAAAAACACCCTGCTATGGCAATCTGGCCATTCAGAAGGATATGCCAGCCCGCAGGTGACACCACTTTTGGGGTGCAGGCACTTTCTGTCCCACCCAGCCTCCTTGGACCACTCTTTCTGGGGGAGGGCAGATGGAAAGCCCTCCTCCAGGGTGGAGGGAAAGCTCAGGCGGGCTCAGACCCACCTAGGGCAATGCTGCATCGAGGAGCAGGGCTGGGCTCTGCTCCAGCTCTCCTCACCTTGCACCGGGCACTGCAGCTGAGTGGGCTCGGGGGGGGAGTCCTGGGGACCACGCTCATCCCCCCTCCCCATCTCCACCGCCCAGGGAGAGCCCGTTGGCCCAGGCCACCTCTCGCCTATCTTGTTTGAACCGTCAGCTGCAGCAATAAAAGCACCTCCCCTCCCCAGTCCTACATTAAAAGAGCCGGACCTAAAATTAATTTAGCCCTGCTCTTTGTTGTGGACAATACAGAGGGGATATTGTGTGTGGGGAGAGAAAGGCTTTTTGTTTGGGTGAGGAGACAGCGGCAGTCTGTTCTTGCGGACATCTGAAAACAAGGCTGGGAAGAGCGGCCCTTTAAGTTCGGCTGAAGCAAAAACACACAGCCCCATCTCACAATTAAACACAGTATCAAACCGAGAAAGGATCAATTGAGCCTAAAACAGAAAGCTCCCCATGTGACAGATTCCAGAAAGTACGTGATACACCATGCCCAGGGCTAGTACATGCCTGCTGTGTTTCCCAGTACATGATTAATTTGACTCAGGGCAGGAGGCTGCAGGCAAGGGATCTGCAGCACACACTGAAAAGTTTTAACACTTTGAAGACTGGAAGCGCGGCTGAGAGCAAGAGACAAAGGCAGGGCTGCGCGGCTGCAGGCTGGCTGGAGGAGGCGCGGGCTGGCTGGACAGGAAGCCTGGTTACTCTTATTTTCTGTTCATCACCACCAAAAGGTGTTTCCCACTCGAGGCCAGCACTAGGCTCGCATCCCCCCATCCAGCATTCCCACCTCTGCCCTTCCCTGCAGTGGGCTGCTCCCTATGACCACACTCCCAGAGAGGGTTTTGGAGTTGGGGGGCTCAGGGTCCATAGGGCAACCCCTGGGCTGCAGCCTCCTCCCTTAGGGCGGGTGATGGGGATATATTGGGGGGGGGGGGATTGCTTCCCTTGCCCAGTCTTACAGGTGACCTTGGAGGTTAGAAACAACTAATATATTAGTCCCTTAATTGCTGGAGAGCACAGACGAAGCCAACGGGCACTTTCCCCGGGAGACAAGGGGTGGCGCTGCGACACCAGCGGAGCAGCCTGTCCTGGTGGGGTGCAGGCTGGGGACACGGGGGTGGCATCCCCGAAGCTGCCACCAACCCCTTTCCCCGCCCTCCACTGGCTGACCACGGGGGGACACAGCCCTTCTAAGGGCAGGATGCGACCCTGGCCAAGGGATGCAGGCTGGGGACATGGCATCCCCAGAGCTGGGTCCCCTGTCCCCCACTGCCCGGCCATGGGGGATGCAGCCCTCCCTGGGGCACAGCTCGCCACGCCACCAAGGTCCACACCACCAGCCATGCAAGTGGCGCCTGCCAACAGCACCCAGGCTGCCATCCCAGGGGCAACACAGGGTCTGCGGAGGCCTCGGCTGGGGGTCCAGGGGGACAAGTGTGCAGCTGCAGGGCTGGCATCACTGCAGCTCAGGTGGTGCAAGTTGCCCCTGAAAGCAAACAGAGCCCAGGCTGTAACTGTGCTGTCCGGGATGGCCGGAGCCAGGACCCAGCAGCTGTGCTGGTTGCTGCCAGCCTCTTTCCCTGGACCTGGGAATGGTGCTGGCTTGAAAGGCCCTCAGAAGGACATTCCCTGGCCCCAGCTCTGGACCTTGTATGCTGCCACAGAGGTGCTGCAGCCCACCACAGGGAGCCAGCACCATGAGACGTGTCATGCTCTCCCCACCAGCCCCGACTTGTCCCCAGGATGCTCTGCTCCCTGCCAAGCTGAGCTCCAAACCTGTGCTACTTTCCCCAAAATAGCTTTGTTGACAGGGCAGCTCAGGCTGTCTCGGGAATGAACCAGACCCACAAGCTACCGGGGAATGAGCCCCACAGATGTTTGGCACCATCCCCTCTTCATGAGGTTCTCTGAGGTTGTGCTAAAGCGGTCGAGTAGTCCACACACAAGATGCCGAGCAGGACAGAGCTGAAGAGCAGTGGGGTCAGCCTGTCCTTGGGCTCCGCTCCCCCCCATAAAATGCAGACGCTCCTGCCTGCCTCACAGAGGGGCTCCGTTCATTATCCGCTGCAAAGTGCTCTGAGATCCTCGGATCAAAGGTGCCGTCACAGCGTCGAGCCTGATTATTATTGATTATCCGTTTCAAGCCAGGTCCCAAACGAAGCCAGCGAGCCCTGAACGCAGAGGAGCCGAGGGAGGGCCCAGCAATCGACTGGCGATTTTTACTGCGGATGACCCGAGCCAGGGAGCAATTTCTGTTCATCCATCAAGGAAGATCCAGGCGTGAGCAAACAGTCAGGTCATGGGCATTCATTTTATTATTAAATCCTAAAGGGGCCATGGCTCGTGCAGCTGGATGTAAGTGATCTTCGTGTTAAAAAGACGAGCTTTGAATTTAATTTTGCAGCCAGGCTGATAGACCTGGGGATGACTCAGCCAGAAGAACCAGCCAGGCCTTCTCTTCAGGGACAATAAGACACAGCCAGGGAGAGTCAGGGACCAGCTCCCAGCACAGCACAGCCCTCCAGTCCCTCCTGGAGCTCCCGTTGTCCCCACTTTGCCCTCCTGTCCTCAATCAGGCCGGCTCCCCCTTGCACCCTGTGCCAGGGTGGCTGCCTCTCAGCCTGCGCCCACGTAGAGGGTTTTGCCTGTGCTGGAGATGGGCTCAGAGCTGGGCTACCCTGATGTAAACACAGGTGGAGTGAATTGCAATGGTGCTCTGCTGCTGTGAGCCATCCCAGGAGCAGGAGCGCACACTGCAACATGCACATTGCAGCACGCACAGCCGTACCGTGCATGGCCGTACCACACATGGCTGTACCATGCATGCTGGTCCGTGCACCTGGGGCCACACATGGCTGTGCCGTAAACGCTGCACCACACGCACTGCTGCAGGAACTGGTGCACCATGCGCGCTTGTACCATGCAGTCTGCACCGTGTGCCCGGCACCACACACAGATGCACCATCCCCTCTGTGCCAGGGAAGGGGACAGGCTCACTGCTCTGGTCCAGCAGGACCAGCAGTGCAGGAGTTGGTGCAGATGTGCATCCAGCACCATCAGCCATGAGGGAATGTCCCCAGAGTGGCTGCGACCACTGCTGTGGGTCTCAGGACAGTGGGCGCGGGGAGCGAAGTCCCCTCTTCTTGCATCCCTGGGAGTTTGCCTGCAAGGAGCAGGGGATGGCGCCATGCATGCTCAGGGCGTTCTGCACCGTGGGAGCAGAGCGCATCAGCTGCCTGTAATCCCTGGCGCCCTTCCTCGTCCTCCCCCTGCCCCCACAAGACTGGCTCCACTTTCCCCAGCAGGAGCCCAAGGAAAAAAAAAAAAAAAGAAANAAAAAAAAAAAAAAGGAAGAGAAAGAAGGAGGGAGGGAAAGAGAAGCTAAAAATCTGTCTTCTTTAATTAATGAGGCAAGCCAGCCTGTAGAGCACGTTTGGGATCGCAGGCCCCCAGCCAGGGGCGAGCCAGCAGCCAGGGCCAGTGACATGGAGGAAGAGAGATGGGGGGAGCATGGGGGGAGACAGGCATGGCTTTTTATACTCTCCTGTTAACTGATCCACGGAGCTTTCCTGGCATCGGTTTCAAAGGTATCCCTTCACTAATCCGCTGGGCAGTTCCAGGATGGCGGTTTTGACCAGCAGGAAGGGGGNGGGGGGGGGTGCGGGGGCGCCTGGGCTGGGGAGCTGCAAACTCAGCGTTGCGGCAGCTCGGCCGGCACTGCGGACAGCCTGCTACAGCGTCTGGGGAGGAAACCAAACGGCACCTTCCAAATATAGCTCCTACCGCACATCTGCCCGCTGAGCACCGCAGGTATCCCATCCCAAATACGTCTTCCCCAGTGGGCTCGGCTTAATATAGGTGGACCCCCTCCCACCGGCACAGGATCCGATCTTCCCTGGGGAAGCTGAGCAGCACAGGAGGATGGCTCCCACTCCAGGGTGGGTACCATGGGACACCCACCCAAATTCCCCATGGGGCATACCTCCCACCCCGCAGTGCCTCTGTGCAGGTGAGCCGGCAGCCGTGCAGTGCATAGGCATGCTGAGGCCAGGCAGGAGGAAGCTGGCCTCATGGCATCTGTCCCTCAGGAAGGGCCAAGTGGGTGCCACTGCAGCTGTGCCAGGTGGGGGGACAGAGCAGACGTACTAGCTCCCGCGGAGAAGCAGCCCCCTGGGACCTGTTTACTGGGGGACAAGACTCTGCCTACCATTAGTAGGGCAAGGAGGACTTTTTTAGTTTTAGTTCTTGCTGTTCTGCTACTGTTTTAATTTTAAAATGTGGCCCTGAAGAGAGCCTGGTTGGGTGCCCAGCCTGCTGCAGGCTGGGGGGACTCTCCAGCCAGGTCTAGGCATGCACCCTGCCGCGCTAGCTCCCCATCATCCCAGCATCATCTCCACAAGTTGTCTTTCAGCCTCATGAGCTTACTGC
The DNA here is from genome assembly GCA_013398815.1 of Ibidorhyncha struthersii. NCBI lineage: Eukaryota > Metazoa > Chordata > Aves > Charadriiformes > Charadriidae > Ibidorhyncha > Ibidorhyncha struthersii. The sequence goes on along the minus strand of VZSZ01011982.1, from coordinate 102,771 downwards.
CCTTCTACCTTCAGCAGCCTCTGGCAGCGCAGGGCAGCCTCTGCCCATGATGCTGGACTGACCCTGGCTCTGCTGTGGCCGTCACCAGGAGACACCAGCACCCGTGGGACAGAGATGAGATTGCGAGCTCAGCAAGAAACCCTTTGCAGGGCACCATTGCAGGCAGCAAGAGTGTTTGGTCATTAATGACATTTTTCTAATCGCCGTGGGACCTGGGCATAGAGTCACCACCTGGAAAAAGCTGCTGGTGCTGGCCCAGGAGTAGGTGCAAGAAGAATTTGCTTATGAGCTTTTTTTCCTGTTTTTTTTTTTTTTTTCCAAGGGCTGGCAGTTAGAAAGGTCGGTCCGTGTGACACAAAAAGAGCTATGCTAAGACAGATCTCGCACCACAGCTCTGATTTCTCTGTTAGGTTGAGGCCAGTTTGCTAAACCTCATGTTCTAGTATTGTGTAAGATTTGGGCAAAGTCAGGTAAAACCCTGTGTCTCTCTGAAGTAGCTGTATTAGCTCAAAAATCAGATGTATTCTGCTCTTCAGCACATCTATCTAAACTAGCATCAAAATGGCTACAAAACTCCCCTTCGGTATAGGCAAAACGTCAATCCTTTGTTCAATAATATTTTTACAGCTTCTTGCTTCCCAAAAAAATCCCTGAAGTTCCAACAGTGTCAGTTTTGCATCGTTTTTGAAAGGCCCCTTTTTGAGTGAAGGAATAAGCTTTTTTGTGTGAAGTAAAAAAAAACCCCAAACCCTCCTGTACAGCCTAACAAAAATGGCATGGTGCCGTTTGGTATTGAGGAATGCTCTGGCTTCCAGCACGCACATGGGCAGGGCTTTTTCAGTCCCTCCAGACCTGGCATGGACATCTCTTCTCCTTTCTGCTGGGAAAGGTGCTGGGAGGTCAGTGTAGCTGCATGCACAGTCCCATCTCCCGGGCTGGAGTTTGCTCACCGGTTCTTATATCTGTTGAGAGGAGGAACTATTTCCCCTCACACCCATCTCTGCCTGGAGGCCCCCCAAGGAGAGAAGAGAGCCCTTTTCGCTGCTAAGCTCAGCCTCTGATGCTCCCAAGCTCCGTTGTACTGAGAGAGAAACTGGTGCTTGCTCCTGTGCAGAAAGTGCATCAAGGAAGATGGTGGGAAGGCAGCTGCGAAGGGGCTGATCACCCGACCCAGTTTTACACCAGAGTGCTGGACACATGAAGACTCAGTCCCATGCCCTCCGGACAGGGAAGTTTGGATGGCTGCTGCCTCTGAATGGGAATGCCGCAGTGTGGCCGGTCGTGCTGGTGAGTGTGCTCCACCGTACCCAGTACAGAGACCTGACTAACATTACACGGACTGCACCATATTCCTCCCTGACCTTTGTCCATGGGCTCATTAAAATAATTGATCCCAGCCATGACAGTCACACAAGGACCAGATGCTTGTCACATCATGTCTTCGGTGGCTCCTTCCTTCCCACTGCTCCAGCCAGACCCAAGTCTTTTTTTTTGCCAGACCTTCCCTTGCTCTGCATCCCCCCGGGGCCATGGCGGAGCAGTGCCCCAAGCAGCGTGCCCCAAGATCAGCAGGCTCAGTTGGCTCAGGGGACCTGGGGAAGGTGTCTAGCTGTTGCCCAAGGGGAGATCCAGCCGGTTGCTTTGCTGTCTTTATCTCCAGAGTGTTAATTATTGCAGCCCCAGGTGGCATTGTCCCTTACTATTACACGGTTGACCTGTATCTAATCCGTCATCATCTGAAACCCTCTGCCCCGTCCTGGCATCCCGGTTCGCCCAGAATCCCCCCAGCCTCCACATGCCCCTTTGCTTTATTACTCCTGCATAAACCAAGTTACAGTTTCAGGACAGAATCAAAGCAAAGCTCCTTAATTTTCATCCAGCAAAGACTGGCAAATCTGGAGACCCCTGGGGCAGATTAATCCCGACCAGGCAGGAGCTCAGAGCTTGCCCAGGGTGGCAGGGGGTCCCTGCCATCCTGCCCTCCTTACCCCTGGCTGCGAGTGGAGATGTCTCTCCATTCGGGCTGGCTTTCGGATTGCTCCCTGCTGCGAGAGCAGCACAAAGGAGCCCTCCCCGCTGGTGTCCAGGCCAGCAGCATCTCTAGCGCATGACTTGTAACCCGCCGAGCCCGGCGCTGGTCCTTCACACGCCGTGAATGATAACAGGGAGCCGCAGCCCATTGTCTGCCCGGCCCTTGCGCCGGTTTGTCAAGTTTGCGGTTGCATTTTAATCCTGACGCCTTTTCAAAGCCCAGCTGCGCATTGTGTGGGCACAGGAATTCTTGACTTGCAAATCCCCCTAGCATTAAATTCAACCTTCTGGGGCTATGGTGATCGTCCGCACATTGAATGGGGGGCGGGGGAGGGGGTGCTTCTTGCCCCCTGCCATGAATAACAAGCAGATGAGAAGCAGCAGAGGACAGCAGAGGGGCTGGAGGAGCCTGGTGCAGCCAAGGTGACAGCAGTGGTGACTGTGAGGCTGGGTACGGTACTCAGCAATGGGATTGGTACCAAGATGCAGCCAGCTTGCCAGCTCCCCTCACCCTTTGCCTGCCACGCTCATTTTGGTGCTTAGAGCCATTAAAAAACATATATGGTCTCCAGCAAACAGGGTTCAAGCACTCCTCGGTGTCACAGCGTCAGTCCCCAGGGCTGAGCTGGAGGGAGAAAGGTGGAAAGGACAGGTATGGGACAGCAAAATCCTGTGCTGCTGTGCCAACCGATGGCTGGGCTGGGTCATGCAGGCAGATTTTAGCCTTTCCCTGCCTGTCTTGGTCTGTTCCAGGGCTTGTGAAGCCACCCTGAATGCCCGAGGCCTAGATCCTGCCCAGACTCCATCCCAGACATGGAGTAGGAGTCTGCCAGTGCGGGTGGGGGTCCAGCCTCAATGACCCAGGCGGTCCTGTCCAGTCCTCTGGTTTAATGCAAGCCATCCTCCTGCTCTGGGAGGAGAACAATAGGCAGCCTGTGTATGAAAAGACATGGGCCTGCTGCCCCAGCTCTCCTACGGGCTGGCTGAACCATCCTCAGACCAGTTGGGCAAGTTTTCAATGCAACTGGGTTGTTTTTTTCATTTGGAAAAAAAACCAAAACAAACCAACAAAAAAAAAAACAAAAACAAAAAACCACACATTTGTCAAAGCTGAAATGTTTCATAGAGCTGTATCATTCGGGAAGACTTTTGCCAAAAGCCAGGCAGAGTTTTGGTGGCAGCCTGCCTGATTTCCTAACCCTTTGCCTAGCAGACAGCCTCAAAACCCAGGTTCCCAGGACGCCTCCAGGCTGCCAGGGCTCACAGATTCCCAGCCCGCTGCTTGAGGGAGGCAGCAGGCAGCTGAACTGCCTTTCCCTGCTCCGGTGGGAGGACACTGACTCCAGGCACTGCTTTGCACGGGACCCCATGCTTCAGGAATCCCACGCCTCGCCCCACATCTCTTGTCTCTTCTGTGACGTCTCTTGTCTGCTGGAAGCAGCCCCAACAACCCTCCAGAGCTGGGGCAGCACAGGAAGTGTCAACTGACAGCTCTGCTTTGTTTCAGGGGAAAAAGAGAAACACAGTCCCTTCTCATCTTCTCTGGTGGCCTTGATTAACTTCTCAGTGTCTCAGTTTGCCAGGTTCTGGGATCATAAAGCCTTGTAAAAGTCTCAGAGATCCTGGCACTCGGGGGAGCAAGGTAAGAATTAAAACAATAAGAACAACTGACTCCCAGACCACTCTACCACCTCCTGGCACAGCACTGTCCCTTCCCCTCCTCTTTGCACATTGTCACATGCGTGTGATCACTCTGCATGTCCTCACCTCCCAGGAGCCCTCTGCATCCTCTCCCTGCCCTGCTTTCTTTTTCTCCAAGGCCCAGGTATGCTGCGGCCACCCCTGCTTCGGCCAGGCTTCCTTCCTCCACTTCTCTGCCTGCTCAGCCCTGTGCAAGGGCTCGGACAGACAAGGTGGTTGTCCTTCATTCACTCTTTGTGTCTGTGAACTTTCTTCATCCGGGGAGAGACCATTGCTCTGGGCACAGAGCATAGTCAGCAGAGCCTGGGAGCAGGGACCACTTACTGGGAGTCTGGAAAATGCAGGAGTGTGAATGCTGCACAAGGAGAAAAAACATTTAGGTTCCCCAGGATGCTGGCCAGGAAGTAAGACCCTGACCCCAGCCATTCTGACCCAGCGAGACGCTGGCCACTGGCTGTGCACGACTTGGGGGCTTGGAGTGATGGCTCTCCGCAGGGCATCACTCTTGGCTCAGCAGAATTCCCCGCACCAGCCGGAGAGAGAATTATCCCCTGTTTGTTTGCCCTGATTTGTTTTTAACAAAACTGTGCTGCTGGCTGTTTATCACTTCATTTTCCTCCAGGAGATGAGGCAAGTGAAGGAGATCAGCCAGAATAAAACATGACCTTTATGGACTGTGCTGTGGGCTTGGACTTTCCACCTACCGCCTCTATGTACCAATAGGGTCTGAGATGAGCAGATGCCAGGTGCCATGTTTGGTGCTGGCAGAGGAGCAGCATATGTAGCTCTGAGCTCAGGCCCACGGGATACTCCCCAGCGTGTGCTCATGACACCCACCCAGAGAGTTTTTGTGCCACAGCTCAAGTCACTTCCTCACACCCAGCAAATTCCTCCTCCTGGTCCCCGTCCCTCCCCCAGTGAATCTCAGCAGAGGAGGGCTGAGTGTTTGTGGGGGAACGTCGCACACAAAACACCATTTCTGGGTCACTGTGAAGGCCCAGGCGTGTAGAGACTGCCTCTCTGGTCTTGTTCAGTGCTAAGCCAGGCTAACGCATGCAGCATCCCTTAGGCTGGGGATCTGAGGGGCTTTGGTCCCCAGCAATGCCCGGTGGGTGATGGCAGAGTCTGCACCGAGACATGGCAAAGCACAGTCATGCTGAAATATGCCCTTATCAGCATGTGCCAAACACCCATCCTGTGCCTGCCTTTGTGCTCTTAGCTCTCCAGCCCAGCCTGGGACCAGCCCCACAGGTCTGTGTGCTGGCTCAGGCAGAGCTGACCTGCTCCCAGCCAGGTAGGTGCCCACCAGCCTGGGCTCTGAGGACAGCTCAGGTCTTTGCTATTGGGAAGAGTTTGGAGCAGGTGGGCTGGCTGACCCAACTCTCCAGCCATGCTCTGCTTGCTCCCTAGACTACCATGCCCCAGCCAGCCTTCCTGTGGGCTCCTCCTGTGTCACATGTGTGTGCACAGCCATCCCTTTGTGAGTGAGCTGGGTTGGGCAGGGTGCAATTTCTTTGTGTTGAGGGGCCTGGCTTGGGGGTAGAAGTGATGTCTTAAGGGAAGGCTGAAGAAGGCAGGGCTCTCACCACAAAATGGCTCTGTCCACCCAATAGTCAACATTGCATGCCAAGGTGTGGACAGCTGGATGGGGCCATTGATTCCCAGAGCCTCCTGGGTGTCCAGCGACTCCTGCTTGGGGATTCACACCCAGTGCTCCTGTAGCATTTGCCCCATCCTCATCTGGACCTAGTCTGTCTCTCCTTCCCTTTTCTCAAACAGGGAGTGAAGCGCTCTCCTGTGTCATTGCTACTGCCTCCAGCCCCATGTTGTTCTGTCTGGTGACCCCTTAGACTTGTCATCATTGGGAAGCACAGTGTGTCCGACACGTCTCTTCCAAATGATTGGCTCTAGGCAGCCAGATACTCTCGAGATATTTTTGGTCCTGAGAGGGGTTGGGGTGTGCCTCTCCACTGTGATATTCAGATAGGAACTGAGCATTCATTGCATTTGCTACAGACTCTAGCTGTGAAAAGACCTTCTCTGAACTGCTTTGGGACAAAATCCAAAGCCTTTCCCCCGTGGATACATCCTCTGTTTTGAAGGCATTTGCTGAGTAACAGTGGGCACCAGAGACATGCTGATGGACCAAAGGGTGTCCAGGTGGGGATGTATCTAATGGAAGATGGGGAGAGATCCCTCCTGGCTGCCACCTTTCATTCCTCATCTGAAGGCCAGCCTGAAGACAGGTCCTTGACCGCCTGAGCCAAACACTGTCTGCATGTGGATGCAGTCTGCTCAGCTCAAAAGGATGCTTCAACATTGCGTGCCTTTCTCAACATTCGACTCGGGCTGCCCCCTTTCTGAGTACCCCACTCTGAGATCTTCATGCTTCTGGGGTGCTAAAGAGTCCCGGACCCAAAGGGTATCTATAGAGACAGCCTGTGCCAACAGGGACAGTTCTGAGCTTTTGTGAGGACAAAGCATTTTTCAATAATATGTCTTACCTCCTGCCTCAGTGTCTGGGTGAAGGTCCTCAGCTTCAAAATCCCCTACCTGAAGCACCAAGAAGGGTGTCCTCCATCCCCACCAGACCCCCAGACATGGTAAGTTCAAGTGATTTTTGGTGAGAGCTAAAGAATACCCCTTCAAGACACAGGAGAGGCTTTGAGCATGCACAGGGAAACAGGAGGGCATGTAGATGTGCCTTGGCAACTCCAGGAAGGCAACCATCTTCCTGAAGGCATTTAGGGACACCCTGGGAGAGCAGTGGGGAAGAGAGCTAGCCTGGAAGAGTGCCCCGCAGCCTGTCTTCCTCCTCCCTCTGCCGAGTCCCCAGCAGGTAGACAAGTTTGTTCGCAGTGACATTTTGGAGGATGCCTCCCAAAGATGAGTCAGGCTGTGCCTGCTGCAGAAAAACAGTGATGCAGAGTCTTGTGGGACAGTTTTAGTGGCTGTGGAGGAGGCAGACTCACCTGAGCCAGCCTCACTAGCCTGGTTGTTGGGAACTGCCTACCACACACAGAGCCATTGAGTCCTGCGAGGGCATCCCGAACACCTTTCCCTTTCTTCCACAAAGTATGAAGGCTCTTAGAAACTCCTGCAAGCAGCCGGAACTGAAGTGCCCTTTCAGTGAGGTGCCCACCCAGAGGTGTTTCATATACCTCTGCCTGCAGTATTGCCATCCCATCATTGCCCTGTTGCTAAGGTTCTCAGCCTAGCAATGACTGTTGCTGACATGAGACCCTAGATACTGCCTATCAGATTTCCCATGAGCAGCAGAAAGCAAGGAAAACAGAGATCAGAGAGACGAGGAAATAAGCCTAACCTGCTAATTACAATGGTAAAGCAACATTCAGCACCTGCTGCTGGCAGTTAGGTACTTCTGCCAAGGGCTATATGGCAAAACAGGTTTGGTTGGTGGTGAGACAGGGCAGCAAAACAGGATTCATTCGGGCCAGGAGTAGTGGGGAAACAGTTGGTAAGCAAAGGAAGAAAGCAAACTGGTGGGGGTTAGAAGCTGGATAAGTGCATCCGTGATGCACTCGTGATCCTGCTGGTCAAGGTCTACCCCCTTCAGATGAATTGGGTTTGCAGAGAGGCAAGTTGTCTTGATCATCACCCTTCTGTCACCTCTGTGCTCATCTCTGTGCAAATCACAATGTTTTCTTCCTCTTGCCGTTCTGCCAGGGTGATTTGTGTCAGCAGGGTCTCTGGCCAAGGTGATTCTGCAGCCTATTTTTGGGACTGCCCTTGAGAAATGAAAGCCAGGAAGGTGGAGCCCAGCTGTTCCAGTGTCCATGCCCTGGAGAGGCGCTAACACCTGCAGTCTGTACTGGCTGCTTGCCAGTGCCTTGCTAATTGCATCGGGGTCCTTAAATAATACAGCAGCCATGTGCTGCTGGCTCTCCGGTGCTCCGGAGGGGACAGAGTGGATCAGCTGGGGGCCACTTCAGGCTGCAAGAGATGGGAACATCTCCGTTCAGATCCTGGGATTTTGACTCCAAAGGTGCTCTCTGACAGAGGCTGGTTGCTGGATGTCTGGTGCCTCCCTGGGATATTTATTTGGCTGAGATTCAGCAAGGGGCTCACTGGTGCTCATTCCTTTGAGACCCTTTTATGTACAGACAGGGATTTAGGGGACAGATTTGCACCAAAATGTATGCACATCCCATACTGAGCATGGACCTTTATTTATCTCATCCTACAACTCCAGGTAACATCCCACTGAGGTGTTGTCCACCCCTAAAGCTGCCCCACACACCTGAACATGACAGGAACTCATGTGAGTAGCTTGTTCCTGGGTCTTCCTTAATCTTCACATTCTGTTGATGTGCAACATCATAAAATGAAGGCAGAGACCTGGGTGAAAGCACGACGAGCACACTGCAGCTTTGCCTTCCAGACCTGCCCATGCAGTGAACGCTAACAGTCCTTCCTGGAGCAGTATCACCCTACAGAACCCAGGCTGATGGTGGCACATGGGCTTCTACTTCTTTCTATGCTGTGTTGCACCCTTCCCAGGCTTAGCAGTGTCTGCTTAAGCCTCATGGTTTGAAATCTGCCAGAAGGTTTTTGCCTTGCATGAGAATGGCGGTACTGCCAGCCCAAAAGCCCATCTTGCCTATGTCTTGTCTCCAACAGCAGTTATTACCTAGAGAGGGATATAAGAAGAACATAATCACGTAGTACTTCCCCCAACACTTGCCCAGCCACTAGCTGGTTTTCCTGAGCCAGGCACAGCCTGCAGATTATGCACTTTTCAGTGGGTTTCTCTGCCATGATCTTGTGTCGACTCTAGTGCTATGATGCCCTTTCTCAAGGAGTTCCACAGCACCTCAATACATTGCATGAGAAATTTCTTCTTTCCATCTGCTTTGACTTACTGACTTTGCTTCATGCTCCTGCTTCTCAACTGGGAGAGAGAATGAGCAATCTCTGTTCACCTTCCCTGTGCTACTCATCTTCATCTGGATCTCTCAGCTACACCTCAGGTGTCTCTTTGTGCCCTGGCTGCTCATGAGAGGTAGCTGCAGTTCAGTTGTATGGTGAGAGATGCTGTGGCCTGCAGAGTCACCTGAGAAAAGCTGTAGTCTTGCAACACCCTCCAAATGTTGCTGAATTTATTTTTCCGGCACACCTGCCAAGTTAAGAAATCCTGTTACCCCTACTCCAATGAGGCACAGCACAGCCAGGTACCAAACACTCCCCCAACACAAAATAAGTGGTGGAAAACCAGGGACTGAACCTACACCTCCTTGTTCCCATCCAAGAGGTGCTTTGCTAAGCTCAGTGAACCAGCTGAACAAAAATTGTCTCGTCATTACAGCGACCGACCCACTGATGCTGCAAGTTCATCGATAGGATGAGGGGTAATGGCTTCAAATTGCAAGAGGGTAAATTTAGAATAGATATTAGGAAAAAAAACATTCACTATGAGGGTGGCGAGGCACTGGAACAAATTGTCCAGAGAAGCTGTGGCTGCCCCATCCCTGGAGGTGGTTCAAGGCCAGGCTGGACGGGGCTTGGAGCAACCTGGTCTAGTGGAAGGTGTCATAACCCATGGTAGGGGGGTTAGAACTAGATGATCTTTAAGGTCCCTTCCAACCTAAACCCTTCTATGATTCTATGATTCTAACTTGAATGGCGACTGTGAGCATCACCCGGGTTGTCATCTGGCTCAGATGCCTGCAAAAAGCTAGCTGGAGAGAAGTTGCATTTCACAAAGGGCAGGAGGGGAGGGAGGCAGGGGAGCAGCTGAGCCAGCGGAACTGTTTGTGCAGCCATAATCACACCATAAAGTAAGGCAAAAGCACCTGGAAAACAACCCTCCTGCTAGTCTGGCAAACAGGCCCTGGTGGCCAGAGCTGCTCAAAGCAAAGGTGCCTTTGCTGCGGGATTCGCTCCCCTCAGCAGTGCTCACACACTGTCCACAGGGGCAAAGCTTCGCTCCTTTTTCTCCATGGAAGAATTGCGCCCGCCAGGTTTTAACTTTAAATGTTTGCCGTTATTAAATACTTTAAAAAAAAAAAAAAAGAGAGGAAGGCCAGTTGGTTTTGGCAGTTTGAAAAGGTCCCACCCAATGGAAACGGAAGAAAGCAGAGGATGGAGGAAGGCCAGGAGGGAAGGTGTCACAGCCCTGCCTGGGACATCCGCCACTCCCTGTCATATGGCTGTGGTCCGTGTACCCTCCAGCTGCGACATCTTCCTCTGCCCACATTTCCCTCACTGGGCTTCCTCCAGCTGGCCCCTCCGCAGGGCCAGAAGCACCATCAATGATGGGGTACAGCAGAGAGACTCGGCACTCGGCTCTGGTGCACCAGCAGGAACGGGGATCCCAGCCGAGGGGCAGGAGTGGGAGAGTGTGTGGCCAGACCCTGTGTCCCATCTGAGCCAAGCCACACACCTCCATGCTGTGTGTGGTCCAGGTGGACACCATGGCACACAGGGATGCTCATCTCTGTCACTGTGAGACAACTCTCCATCCCCAGTGTTTAGAAATGCTCTAGTGCCATTCTGGGAGGCACAAGCAGGGACTGGGAAGAGCACATGAGCCAGGCATCCTCCCAGCAGCTGAAGCAGGTGGGAGAGACAAGCCAGACTTTCTCTCTCTCTCAGCCCTGTCCCACACACACACTTCAAATGAGAGCTGCAAAGACCTCTGTTCTCCAGGCTGGCCTCCCCCTCCCTCGGTACTACTTCTCTCACTTGCTCAGCAGCTCAGCCCTGCATCCAGGTTTACATATAAATAAAGAGCGAGTGTGAAATCCACCCTGGGGTCTCTCCTGACTCCCACTTGGCTCCCTAATTGGAAAGTCTGCCAGCAGGGGATATTGCAATGAGCTAAAGCAGGAACAAACTCCCTTTATCCCAGGCAGAGATGGCGGGTGGGGTTAGCTCCCCAGCCCAAACCACACCGGCTGGGAAGGACACAGAGCAGATTTGCACAGACTCAACCAAGCTCTGGTTCTCCATCAGGCTCTCGGGGTTTCACCGCTCTGCTGTGCCTGGAGGGAAGGGACAGGCACATATGACAGAGGATGTGCAGCAGCTTGTGCCTGGAGGGAAGGGCTAGTCTAGCGCTTTGCAAGTCCTGACCAGTTGGTGCCAACAGGGAGGGACAGTAGGACAGAGCTCTGATCTCTATGCAGCACTGGGTAGGTGTGTGGCTCAAACACCTGCATCTCCAAAACCAGACACTTGATTCTGAGACTCCCCTGCTTAGTCTGTGTGCAGGAGGAGGTTTTCCCCAATGCATGCACAGCTCCCATCGAAACACTGCTGACCTACAGGGACTTTTGATTATTCAGCCTAAAGGAATCAAGAGTCAGATTCTCATCTTCCTCTCCTTCCCGGAGCAGAAAACTGACCGTCATGCCTTGGTTCCTCTATTACCCCCAGCTGAGCCCTGTATCACAGATGGGGTTTCTCACAGGGGTGACAGCAACACCTTCCATAGAGGCAAAGTCTACAGACCTCACCAGGCTGTGTTATACCTCAAGCGTGCATATCAACAGCCAAGAGCCACCTGGCACTGTGAAAGACAGCTAGGAAACCTCTTCCAACAAACTCCCATTGATTTTTTGCTGCCTCTTTTAGTTTTTGGAGGCCCTGGAGGCACAAATGTTGCCTCCAGTAGAACTCCTTCAAAAGCAACAATGATCTCAGTACAAGCAGATCAATGTCCCAGAGCTTTATGTTTTCTGAGAAAATAATGCAGCTCTTCTGCTCCCTGTGTCAGGGAGGTTTGTTATCCATATTAGGATGCTATGTTCACCCTGAGATGAGGGGCTAAGTGCTGTACAGATTCACATTCTTTTGATCTAGCATCACCTGGCCTCAATGAGTTCGCCAGATGAGCAGATGGGGAAGAAGCCTATGGAGGGAAGGGGACCAGGATCAAGAACAGAGTTAAAACAGGTACCAGACTCAAAACAGGTACCCAGAAGTCCCATGAAGGGCAGGGGAGAGATTATGCTTTCTGAAAGTTCATCAAAATTTCTGATGGATGTAGGACCCAGATAACTGGGAAGTTAAACTTCTTCAAACAGAAATTTCCTTTTCTGACCAGTTCTCTAAAGGGAAAACAATCCTGACACATGAAATACAATATTATTGCTCATGTTGTCTGTGTGAATTAAAACATCAACTCACCCAGCCAAACTTTTTACGCCAAAACTCCAGCAAATTCAGCAAGCCTGCTACTTTGATCATGACATTTGGAGCAAAAGGCAAAGTGATGCAGTATACTCATATACATTTCCTATACACATAAACATAGCTTCTGTGGCCTTTGGAGAGTTTCTTATAATCATTCCCATGATTTAGTCTCTGACATCGGACAGGAGCTTGCAAATGCCCCATTATGGCTATAATTTTTTCCCAGTGAGATACTGCCAGCTGAGTATTGCAGACTCTTCCTTTTGCTAATCCTACCTCCTGGAGTCAGTTAGCAACTAATCTGGATTACCTATTTCTAACTATTCTGTGGCAAAAGAAACCCCATTTTTTCAAGTCCCGTGGGCTCACTCTAAGGCAGTGGCCCATGGGAACATCCTCTTGTCTTGCTAATTTGCTCCTTTGCCAAGACCCAGACCCCTCAAGTCTCCTGTGTATTTAAGTGGGCTATTGCATGGGCTTCAAACAGACACTCTAGCTAGGGACATTATCCTGTTGTAGCAAACCACCCTCAGACCCAGGCTAGCAGCAGGAGGATTATGGCTATTTAGCAGTGGCTTGCTAACAGATGCCTTAAGGAAATACACACAGCACAACACTGACCCGTACCATGGAGCTGGAAACGCCTTCCTGGTCTGATCTAAACAGGAGTTTTCTACTTCAGAGCATCCCTTTTCAGGTTGTAGCCAGCCCACATCACTGCGGGTCAAAGCATTCAAACAGAAAAAGTCCAGTTGTCTTCATCAAACATTGGAGCAAGCCTTTGGCTCCAGTCACCCAAGAAGCAATCAGCAGGAGCTAGGAGTCCCAGAGCTTTGCAAGCCAAATGGGCCCAAGCTTGTACATATAAAAGCCCCAGGTTCTGGCAGTCTGGGAGCTATTTTCCCTTCTCTCCTCCAGATCCTTGCCGGTGATTGCCATTTGCGAGGTGGAACACGTAGACCTGCCCACAGCGCTCAATGCAAGGTCATCGTGACACCATCCACCTGTCTAATGCCTTTGTGAAACTCCTTACATCCTTCTCTACAGTATCCTCCACGAAGCCTCTCATTTTTATTCACCTTCTTGGTCACTGCTAGGCTCTTGAGCAGAGGTCCTCATTCAGTTGTCACAAAATAACCCAGTTCCTGGGAGGTTACAGCCAATTCACAAGCCCTCAGAGTACAGAGTGGCTTGACAAAGGCTTGGGATGGCTCTGCCTCCCTTTTCACATGCACCGCTATCTGCTTGTGCTCGCATCTCACTATGCCCAGCTCTAATTCCTAGTCGTCCTGCTTATTCCCCACCAACTGACACAAGTCTGCCTATTTTGTATGGCGTCATCTCATTTGCAACATGGGCCCTGAGCCACCTCCATACAGAGCTTTGCTTTGCTGCCTAAGCAAGATCCACAGCACTTCTCACTCCACCCAGCCCGACCACCCCACCGAGCCTGACCCTCACAAGTTTTGAGCAAATTAACAGGACGTGGTCTTGTTCCAGACTTCTCTCCATGCTCTCTCATGCACATCGTCATGGTGCACATAAGAGTTTCCCCAGATGCCACTGAGTTTCATGTAGGAGGATTATTCCTAGGTGTCATGGTTTAACCCCAGCCGGCAACCAGGACCACACAGCCGCTTGCTCACTTCTCCTTCCCACAGTTGCATGGGGAGAAGAGTTGGAAAAATAAGGAAAACTCATGGGTTGAGATAAAGACAGTTTAATAAGTAAAGCAAAAGCCATGCACACAAGCAAAGCAAAACAAAGAATTCTTTTACTACTTCCCATGGGCAGGCAGGTGCCCAGCCATCTCAAGGAAAGCAGTGCTCCATCACATGTAATGGTTACTTGGGAAACATGGTAACTCCGAATGTTCCCCTCTTCCTTCTTGCCCCAGCTTTATATGCTGAGTATGACATTACATGGTATGGAATATCGCCTTGGACAGTTGAGGTCAGCTGTCCCGGCTGTGTCTCCCCCCAGCTTTTTGTGCATTCCCAGCCTACTTGCTGGCAGGGTGGTATGAGGAGCAGAAAAGGCCTTGACTGCTCAGCAACAACTGAAAACATTAGTGTGTTATCAGCATTATTCTCATCCTACATCCAAAACACAGCACTATACCAGCTGCTAGTAAGAAAGTTAACTCTGTCCCAGCCTAAACAAGGACACCAGGGAATCCCATTTCTCACTTCCACTCACACATCCTGGTGACCCCTTACTAAGGACAGCAGAAGACCCAAACCAAGAGCCTCCGCAAATGACTCGGATTCATGTGGCAGATCGTTTAGCCTGATTACATTAGGATGGTGTAAGAATTTTTTCCACAAACTGTTCTTGAGAAGGAGCAGCCTGGCTTTGTGACCAGGGATGACCTGCTTCAGAAGGAAGGATGCTGGTGGGTGTACCTAAAGCCTTTGGCTTGTTCAGAACCAGGAAAGATAAAGGCACCATCTTGTCCCCAGCAGCAGCGTCATGCTGGTCATGGCGTCAGGATGCTGCACTGCAGTATGGCAGCTCCTAGGAAAACCAGTTCAGGTGGGACTTGTGTTTGCAAATGTTCAAAGCTGGTTGTCACAAAAGCTTTTCCATCTGCCTGCCTATCCACTCCTCCCTTGCCAGGCACCCTCCAGCCACCACTACTTCATATGTGGCTCCAGAGATGGCAAGCCCCTTGCCTGTCCTGGCTCACCAGGACCACAGTTGAGGTGAGGCTAGGTTGCTCCGACTCTTCCCGACGTTGCAGCTATCTAGATGCCGTCCAGCTATTTTAGGCTCTGCCCTGGCTGTTTCTGCTTTAGTGCCTCCTGCAGCTGGGCTGACAATGGTTCTCCATTGCAATACACCGTTTGCAAGAAGCAGTGCAGTCAAGTAGCTGAAGGACAATTATCTCTGTTCTACATGGATGAATGAAATCTCTGGTAGCGGGGCAGGATCTCACTGCGGACCTGGGTATCTCTGCTGCCTCTGGGATCTTTGTCAGAGCAGCATGTAAATCGGTGAGGAAATGGTCTTCCCTTTAGCACTGTCCTCAAGGGGTTCCCAGGTGCTCATGAACAGCATTGGGTCAGTCTCCCTCCCTCCAAGCAGGGCAGTCACCGCCTCCGGGTGGCACTTCAGAGCAGCTGAAGCAGCGTCTCCCTCCTGCACCCTAGAGAAGAGTTGACCTCCTTCAGAGTGGAAGTGCCTTGCCAAGCTAAAATTAGATTTTCTAAATATCCTGTCCTTACCCTGTGGCCCCAGAAGCATTTCTGATGCCCAATGCTTGTGATGCCTGCTGACATGCTGTCACACAGGGAAGGGAAGCCCCACATTCCTCCATCCCACCCTGGCCTCCACACGGGTCCAGCTCTGCATCATCTGCCTGGTCTGCAGCAAGGGATGCACCACAGCCTGCAATTAAACCAGGCAAAGCAGCCCAGGCCAATAAAACAAGATAATCTCATGCATTGTGCTTGTGAATCAAGACACCAGCCTGCCTGCACAGTGGGGAAGGATCAGCCAGGGCTGCTGCCTCTCATCTGCATTACAGTGCCCAGGACTGCAGCCCCAGGCGGATTCTCTTCTCACTGGATAACTTAGATGTAGCTTCCCTGCTCCATATACTCAGCTGTTCCTCTGATATGGTGCCAGTCTCAACACATGGAAACCAGGCCTTCAAAATCTTCCAGAAGCTCAAGCAACATTGTCTACGATCTCGAGGCCTATAGGCTGAGATCGGCAAGCCTTCCATAAAATATATAGCAAGGTAACAGTAGCTTTGCATGAAGCAGAATGAAATGATGGAGCCGTCCATCTTTCCAGCTACCACATTTTTCTTGGCTGAATAAAAATTTTATTTAACAGTAGCATTAAATTCAGTGCCACCTGTTTTATTCCTGTGCCACCAGGACCTGGAAGGAATGCTTTTCTCACAGCTTTCAATGCTATTTGTGAGGATACGGGTCCTAATTGCAGCTCTGCTATGTTAACATTTCCAGGAATTTTCATCAGGCCATTCAACATGAACTATTGGTTTCTAGGAGTATTCCCTCTCTTAAGGAACTTTTGCTATTCTCCCAGCACTAGTGAACAGTCAGAAGGGACAGGGGAGGTAAGAGTGTTCGACAGCTTCATGAAACAATTTCTCCAACATTTTGCATTTTGGGACTAATTCTTCCTTTCTCTTCCTTATGAAGCCACATTTGTTCCTGTCAAAACCACTTTCCATCTCACACCTTTCTCAAGCTCCGAGCCTACAGTCCACAAGTAAATCTGGAAACCCATCCCTGCTGTCCTCCAGGAAGCACAGTTGATGGAGGAGAGCTGGACAAAGACTTGGCCCCAGGTCTGGTCTGGCAAGAGACTCCCCTTCCCCTCCCTCCCCCTCCCTGGGCTCATGCTGAGTGGCTGAGTGGTGAAGGCTCTCAGCCTGCTACCAGGCAGTGTCCCACCGAGCTGCCAGCAAGGTGTTGAGGATTTCATTCAGCATCTCCTGGGAAAGCCATTGCCCTGTACCCCTTGGACTCAGCCCTGGCCATTGTCGGTGGGCAACAGCTGGGTCTTGTGACCCTGGGGCAGGGTCTCACTGCCCAGCAGGATGGGGAGGCAGCAAGCCCCCTGCCAGTGCTCCAGGGCTGCTTGAGATGCTCAGCACCATGGCAGTCAGGTCCAGCTCAGACACTTCTCCCTGCCCCATGAATGGAGTCCCCTGTCAGGCCACCAAAAATGTCCCTAAGGTCATCTGTGGCTGACCCACCTGGCTGGTTCCTGTGACCTGGCAGCTGATGGCCCCCAGCATCCCGTGGTCTCCGCTCCCAGCAGACCTGCTCCCTGCTCCTCACCCCTGATCCTTGCTCCTTGTCCCATTGTTGGTGGATGTTTGCAGATGGCTCATCCCACCCCTGCCCTTCCCAGACCACCCGGAGTCCCTCTTCCCCCACCTCTGTCCTGACACCAGCACCAGCACCGCCTATGCTGTCCCCAGCACACTGCGTGAGGGCCAGCCTTGAGTGTACTCCAGCACCTGCTGCCTTTCACCATCTCCCCCGCAAAACCCTTGGCTCAAAGCCCTGCAGGCAAGGCTGACCCTCTGGAGATATCTGTCAGCACAACCTGCCCAGGCTCAAAGCTCTCGCTGGAGGCAATTTTCCCCAGGGGAGGAGGGGGAAGGAGACACTAGTCCTCTCCTTCCTCATGTCAGCACCCCCTGCCCTGAGTCCTGCTGCATATGCATCCCCCGAGTGTCCCCTGCACCATCCCTGGAGGTACGCACTGCACTGCCACCGCCAAGCCCCAAGGCCTCGCGTCCCACCCACGGGAGCACCGTGAGGGAGGTCACAACGTTTTGGTTGCTCTTCCTGGGGACAGTTTGTTCTCATTACAAGCCGCTTCCCTGCAAGCTGCCAGTCCGGCTGGGAGCCCTAACCCCATCCCTTCACACCACACGGGGGGCAAGGGAAGGGGTACAATGGTGGGGAACCCCATCCCTCCCAGCACTGCAGAGCAGTGGGGTCTGAGGACAGGCAATGGAGCCTCAGATTTCAGTTTATCTGCCCTTAGGGAGCCCATGCGGAGAGGACCGAGGAACTGTTTGGACTCATCTGCCTCTCCTGACACAACTGCCTCTGCAGGAGGGTGTGGGTGAGATCCTCCTCGCCAAGAGAGCCCCATGGCTTGTCCTTTTTGGCTGTTTACGGCTGGGACCAGATCAGGTTTCTAAGGTCTTCCCAAGCCAGTAACTTTGTCGGGGTTTTTTTTAGTGTTGGTTTTCTCCTCTTTCCTCACCCTCCCATCCTCCACCCTGCGATTTGTGGCCTGGCCTGAAGATGGTGAACAAGCAGCAGTGCTCCGGAGCTGAGCCACCTCCGTGTCTGCCCGGGTCCCCCCTAATCCGCCCGCAGGCTGAGGTAGGCGGTGTGGGGGAGCTCAGCATCATCCTGCTGCAGCCGGTCAAGCAACATCCCCATGGTCTCCTGCGTTGTCTACCCCAGCCTCCCCAGAAGACATGACCCAGGAGGGGAGGGGGGCAATGTTGTGGCCCTTTGAGCCCCTGAAAAGATGTTTTCTGCTCCCTGCTGAGCTGCAGACTTGCAGCATGAGCCACCATGAGCCTCAGTCCCCCACTGCAAAAAGGGCTAGGGGCCCTTTCCCAGGGTGCTGTGGGATGAATACAGCAGATAGCGTGAGGTTCCCAGAGCAGGTAACGTCCCCCTAATTAAGATAAATACTAATTAAGTCTGGGACTTTCAGAGAAGCCCTGGGAGCAGACTCCAACTCCTGTTGAATTTCAATGGGAACGAGACACCTGACTCCAGAAAAACCCAGCCTCTGATATTAAGCTTAAATGGGCCCTTCTCTAACATTGATATATTGCTGCTCTGTAACTCACGAGTGCCTTCCCCTATATCCGAGCACAACATCAATGTCCTGGAAATGCTAATAAGGAGCTTTAGGAGGGCAGCAGCAAACAGGCTCCGAGTCAGATGCCCGTGATCATCCTGTGCTATTAAACATTATGGACTAGCTTTGAGCAGAGCTTACCGGCCAGCCCATGAGACTCTGGCAGAGCCCTGGGTGCTTTGTGCATCCCCGCTACTGATGGAGCTGCCTCCTCCTCCTCCTCTTCCTGCTCCTTCCCGGCTGTGGAGAGCTTATGCTTGCTGGTCCGGATCCTGCACTGTCTGGGAGACCTTTACCAGGGTGAGCAAGGCAAAGAGATGGTGCACACCTGATAGCTGGTTCACGTATGGAGCTGTGCGTGCTGGGAGCAGCCTCCCAAAGACCACCAAAGGATGTCAGCAGGAAGCAATCCCTTCCTGTTGCAATCAGACCCCCAGGCAGCCATAGAGGGCTGAGGGGGCCACAGCCTCCCATTTGCATGCACATCTTGTGCTCACACATCCTTCACCCACCCTCCCTTGTCCAGCAGAAGATGCGGGCCATCCCTGTGAGGACCACACCACAGGGCCTGTGCTGCATGCCCGTAGCAGCAGGAGCTGTTCAGGGAGGCGGGGAGACATGGCACTGGGCTAGTGATGGAAAGCACTTGGGATTTTCAGTGACCGTGGAGTGACAGCACTGAGGTTGGACTGCAGAGCCATTTGGGAACGCCAGACCGTGAGACCCCTCCACAAGCCACCACGTGTCCAGCTGGATCAGACCCAGCATTGTGACGGACTGGACTTTTCAGGCCCATTGCCAGCCCAGAGGTCTGAAAAACACAACCTCTCTGTCCTCCTGTCCTGCTCGCCAGTGCCTGTTTCAAATTAGCATTTCCCCCGCCCCCCCCTCCCACCATTTGGGCAAATCCCCTCAGCTGTCTGCCAGCGGTGCTGGGGCGAGGAGAGACCAGCCTGGGAGCCCGGTTTGGTTTCCAAGGACTTTCCCAAGTCCCCAGTACACTTTAGCAATTAGAGGGTTAAGTTTCCTCCCGGCCTCGCTGCATTAACTGGAAAGGAATGAAGTGTCAGGCATGTTCTCACCACAGCAGGCTGTTGGAAAGCAACTCCCTTCTCCACGCACACACACCTCCCACTGCTGCGACCAAATTATTTTCTATCCTCCAGAGACCCAGTATGCCAGACAAAATCTGCAGCATGACTCTGATTCATTGCAAAAGGATGCAGATGTAATATTCCCTTTTTTGCTGGGGCTTCTTGCACGCTAATTCACACGGCATCTCGGCGTTTCGAGTTTTACAGCTCTCCTTCTCTCTTTATTTTTTTTTTTTCGGAGGGCTCTGACGCCCCTCACTGACCCTTGGCCCCACGTCCTTTCTCCCAGCGCCACCAAAATAAAGACGCTAAGCCTCCCATCTCCAGCGTGCAAATAGGCAGCTCTCCCCAATGTGCTAATTAGCTGAGTGTTTGGAAGTAAATAGGTATGATTGGTGGTAATTTCCTGACTGAAGGGGTAATTATTTGTTTCAAACGGGCTGCAAAATAACCCCTGTAAGGTGAGATAGGAAACTAAATTCAAAAGAGGTTTCCTATTCCCACTAAGCAGGATTGAAAACTGGTTTGAAATTCCTTTTTTTATTTATAGTACATGGTATCCATGGAAACCTACAGAGGAGGTCATGGTAGCTAGGCCTCCGTTTCACCCTGCTCAGGGGATTACCGTTGCACAGTGGTACGCAGCCGTGTAAGAAAGTAGATTCACAATTCCCTGCAAATAGCACACACACACACACACACACCCCGCCAGCCCCCAACCCCAGCCTTCCTGGAGGGCTGCGGAAGAGCTTTTGGGAGGCTCGTAAATCTGCTCCGAGATGGGAAAGTGATGGGAACTCTGCCTCCAGCGTCCCCCAGAAGCAGGAGGCTGCCGAGAGCGCTCAGGCTCCCCACGGTACCCTGCCGGCAATGCGTTGCGGGACGGAGCCGCTCACGGCACGGCAGCGAGATGCTCTTCCCCTTGCCTGGGCTGGCATCCCTGGCTCCCAAACCCCACACAAAGTGGAGGAGCACCCTGGCCAACTTTTAATTCGGCTCACCCAAGTGAGGAAAGCCCAAGCATGGTCCAGATTCCAAATTCCCATTTGCAAGCAGTGATGTGCAGGCAGGGCGTCTTCTGCATTCGCCTTTCCCTGTTATTCTCAGGAAAGTCATTGCTTTAAAGGAAGAGGGGAAAGCGTAGGGAAAGGGATGCCACAGAAATGACTGCATTTTTTGGCTGGATCCTGGGGGCGTGATGCTGGGCACTGCTCCCCTCATTGATTTCAGTAGGGAAAAAAAGGCTGTTTCTCACCTTCAGGAGCTGTTTGGGCTCTCCCAGGTATGAACCCTTTGCTGCTGTGGACAGGAGCGACTCCATATTACGACTTGACCGTGTGTGATTTAGCACGAGAGAGCGATCATTACTTTTTATGCTGTATGTAAAAACCCAGTTACAGTCCGTATAGCGGCTGATGCTCTATAAACAGTCAGCGGCAGCAGCGAGCGAGCAGTGCAGAAGTAGGTGCATGCTGCCAGCTCGCTCCCCCGTGCTGGCAGGGCCACAGAGTTGGATGTTCCCCGGGAAGGCAGAGGTGGAGCACAGAGCTGTGCTGCGACCATTTTCCACCCCAGACGAGCTGCCGCCCAGATCCCTGCACCACCCCCTTTAGCTCTTCACGCTCAGCCCCAGCAGCGCGCAAGAGCGACATTATGCCTGTGACCTTCACTAATTCACTTTCCCTCTCCACGCCGCCTTTCCTCCACTTGCAGAAAGACACGCTTTTTCACACAGCATAAAAATAGCCTGTGTAAGGCGTTACCAGAGGAAGCTGCGGGGCCAGCAACGCACAAGCTGGTGGAGGGACCGGCTGCTCTGCACGGGTCCCTGGCCATGCTCACACCATCTCCTGCCCTGGCTGGGAGCTCCCAGACTGCCTCTGACAACCCATATGCCTTTGGCCTCCTTAACATCTCAGCTTCTTCCTCTGCCACTGCCTTGCTGTGGACTCTGTCTCAACGTGGCGAAATACAAACGGTGCAGGTCAGCAGAGCAGCAGGGATATGCTGCTTTACCAAAGTTCTCCCCAAAACTGACTTTTTTCCCCTCTGTTTTGGGAAACTAAAGGCTGAGAGCATCAAAATTAGTTGAATTGCAAGGTAGAATTTTGAGGCTTTCTAAACCAAAAATTGTCAAAAAAAAAAATTTCCATGTCCTTTATGGAAATGATTTTGGTTTGAGTATCTGTCACAATGGGAAACAGTACTGGAGCCATTACAGTCACGCAAAACCAAACTGCTCACATCAAACTGACTTTATGTCACCAAAAGGCCTGTCCAGATAAAACACCTCCAACTGCTTTTCTCTTCAGAAGCCCTTTACCTTGATTCTTCCTCTGCCATCCCTCCAGCTGGCATGTGCACGGCACTGTACGATGACGGCCACCCCCAGCCACTTGCTTAGGCTTCAAGCCAGTACCGTGGTGTTTTCTCATTTCCCATTGCCATCCCTAACACACTCCCCAGCCCTGTTCTTCAAGCCCTTTCCTAAGCCTGCCCTTTGCCAGAAGGAGAGCACTCCAGGAGCATCTCATCTGCTGGGCAGGACTTCAACTGGCAAGCAGGGAAGCCACCACCTGTGAAGTAAACCTCTGGGCACACCTCGTGGCTGATTTGAGGAGGTGAATTACATGCCAGAAGTGTCCTTTTCTCTCTAGCAGTGGCTATAAACAGTGGAGACATCAAAAGGTAGACAGGATAAGTCCAGCCCTACTCTGTCAAGTGACCAGCCAGTGCCATCACATGTCTCTGTGGTCCATGTCAGACTCATCTCCTCTGCCCTCCCTACCCCAGGGAACCATGCCACTCCCCAGCTCAACACAAGATCTGCATCTGCCCCATATGTCTTTTTTCACATTAAGTTCATCCACACAGCCAGTGGTTTTCTAGTGCTAACCACAATTTTGTGCCTACCTTGACGCATGCTATGCTATCGCAAGTACAGTCAATCAATCTTGCCTCAGCCAATAAGCAGGAGAGAAGCAATGTTTTTCCTACTCCCCCAGCTCTCTTCTCCTCCCGTTCCCCATCAGGCACTCAGCAAGTTCACAAGGGCAGTCAGCTCTTGGTTTCCTTGGTCACGCACAGCAGCTTGCCCTCCTAGAGTAATAAAAACAAATGACACGTTGCTGTTTGTTGTCAGAGATGTTACTGGGCCCCTCCATGGAGAGTAGGTTTTGGGGTAAGGAAGCATCCACATTTTTAGGTTCCTTCTTGAGCAGGTGGAGAAAAAGTTGTTAGCAGATGTTAGTTGTCAGTAGATGTAATGCCAGAGTCAACTGAAAAGGATGAGCAAAGATTGAGATGTACTGAGGCTGAGAGATAGGGGTGTGCATGCTCGTAGATGCTGGAGCTGGTGAAACAACGCTGGATCTGATCATCTGGGAGCAAGTGAGACCCAAGAGGTGTCTGTGCCAGGTCTTGATGCCTGCCAGAGGGGGACAAGTCGCTGGCCCGTAACGCTGCCCTGCATACCCTGCTCGTGGCAGTGAATTTAGTAACCTTAATGTGTGAACGCTGGGTCTAGTAAGATGGAGAACAGATTCATCCTCCCTTGTGGCTGTAGGTAAGATCTGCCCTACTTCCATTTGTGCCGTATCTGCATTTTCTCCTAATGCAGTGTCCTCTCCACATAGGCATGTGGAGAAGCACTCACCCATGCATGTGCGCACATGGTTAACTGCATGGGACAGAGTCCCGGGAATCCCAGCAGAGCTGGACCTTCGGAGTTCAGGAGCTGCTCGTGCCAGGAGCGAGGTCTTCCTTTAGCCCAGGGTGATCGAGACCCTGCCAAGCTGCCCTCCCAAGCCCGGTACCCTGAGCCACACATTCTACAAGCTCTGCATCCCAACCCAGGTCGAAGCGACCAGCTGGGCTGTCCAAGGCCACTGGCCCTGGACCTCGGTGAGCAGCCTGCTCCAGGCTCCGGCCGCCCTCCCAGGCACGGTGGGCGGCCAGCAGTGAGCAGTGCCGAGCCTGAAGGACTTCACCATCTGGTTGCTGATTCAGACACCAGCCCCCACTTTGTGACGTTCCAAAGGCTGCGAGAGGGGAGGACTTGCAGCACCTTTATCTTTAGCTTTGCTTCTCCCTTTTTTTCCTATTTTTATTAGCTGGGAGACATCCCGTCCTTTTTATAGCTCTGAAGTTGAGGGTGATCAGATGAAAGTGTGGCGGGGCTCCTGCATGGGTAGATGAGCAGCCATAAGGTCAAGGCACCTAAAGGAAAAGTTTCCAGCTTTCACAACCCTAAAGATTGTCCCATAAAATTACTCATAAAATTAAAGTGGGGTTTGGGTTTCAAAGCCCTGAGAAACTTGAAATAGTCATCAGTCAATTCTGGTATATGGGAAGCCTCAAACCTCTGCTTATTGAAGCAGAGGTTAACACCGCACTGTAACATCTGCTGGGGACAGGGGAACACATCTGAGATAGCAGCGTTCAAAACAGCTTGGAGGTTATGTCTTGGGCAGTGGGTGATAAGCTGTTTTCACTATTAAAACATGTAGCCGGCTCCACGGTACGGATCTGAATTGCTTTGATCAAATTCTTCCCAGTAAAATGCAGAGCCACCTTCTTAGACCCTTCTACAGGATTTATGAGGACGGGGTCCACTCTGGTTTTCCTTCTGTATCAAAGTGATGATTTAACTAATTGATGATCTAATTTCAGGCTGGAACTGAAACGAACCTGCCGATTTGTGAATTTGACCTTGGTACAGATTAACAGCAGCAGCAGTTAGTGTTAGTTTAACAGCGTTCATAAAAGCTTTTGCTTTGGTGATATCTTCTCTGGACTTTGCTTTTGCTTTTTTAAAATATATCAATAGCATGGTAAATGGCGAGCATCAGGGACAGTGATTAAGGCAGCTCCAAGCATCTCGGGGGGGGGGGAGCCCCTGGCTGCAGATGTCACTGTCATACCTTTGGCAGCAAATACCAGCTTTGAACCAGGCAGGGGAGCTGATCTCGCTGAAAAATACCCCAGGCAAAGCAAGGTAAGGTTCCGCTCGGCAGCAGCGACAAGGTCACACAAACGCGTGGGTCAGCACAAGATGGAGGGAGAGGCTGCATGGGAGGAAGCCACTGACCCGAGAGACCAGCCTGCGGCCGACGGAGCCAGCACTGTCCTGTGTTGCGTCTGCCAGAAGGCAGCGGCGCCAGGGACCATGACCTCCAACCCACGCCATGCCTCGCTCATGTCCCTCGAAACACCCTGTCAGCACGTCCGTGGAGCAGGGGTCAAACAGCTACCAAGGAGTGGGTTTGCATCACACAGCTCACACCTACACCCCCTGCACACACGCTTACCCCCCGTGTATGCTTGGGTACCTGCCTCAAACCTGCACAGAGACATACACAAGCTGTCCTTGCACACGGGCTGTGCACACACACACACAGAATGTACAGCCCAGGGTGCATGTGTGTCTGCACACACCTTACATTTGGACACACACCCTTTGTCTGTCATGCTTACACACATGCACACACATTCATGCACCCATTGACACCCATTGACACCCATGCACACAACTCCAGGTGTACCTTTACACATGTGAACACACTCATGCCTGTACATACCAACAGAGGCACTTGGGCTGTCCACCACATGCTCCTCGCACACCTCCCATAGCTGCCCTGACCCCATGCTCCTCACCTTCACCCTGGGCCTGGGCTATTGACAGCCCAAGGCCCCGGGGAGTCACTGGGCTGCTCCTGACTGAACCCAGACCCACACCAGGGGGTTTCCCAGAGCCTCACACCAAGTACAGGACCCCACTCGCATCCTCATGCCAGCCCCCACTGCACCAGGCAGAACCACCTCCTGCCATCAGGAGCATCAGCAGCTCTTTCCATTTCAGAGGGGCCAGCACTTTGGGACATTCCTGCCTGTCCGAAAACAGGAGGCAATCAGCAGTGCGGCAGGACCTGCACAAGCAAGGTGCTGCTGGGTGGTGGGATGGAGGAGCACAGACAACAGGAGAGGGGAGCTCGGAGCTGGCATGGGTCTGCGCACGCATGGCTGGACACTGCCAGCAGGTACAGCATCCCGAGGGTACCCCTCTTCACTCATAGCCACCCCATGCTTGTGTTACTCCGTGCAAAACAAAGCCATGCTCTCGGTTCCCAGTGCTGCCACGGCTCCTTGTGCAGCCTGAGCCCTGCCAGCACCTCCTGCCTGAGCAGGCAGCACATGCAGGATCAGTCCCCATGACTTGGGGAGGCGAGCCACAGGCGATACAGCTTTGGGGTGGGAAGTTGGAAGTTGTTCTCCATGAGCAGTCCTTGTGGCAGGTGGTGGCTCAGGGCGCCGCAGGAAAGGGCGGCAGGGTAGGGGCTGCTGTGCACAGCCAGCAGGTAGCACAATGAAACCTTATTACTGTGGGAGCTTGGTCCTGCGTGGCCACAGAGCTGCCTGCAGGCTGCCAGCCCTGCTCGCAGGGCAAGCATCTCTCACTGGGGCTCCTGCAGCACAGCACTGAGAAGGTGAAACCAGCTCAAGCTGCAGAGATTGCCGCTGGGGCGGGGGGGATGGCTGCAGGCTAATAATATTCCGTGTCTCATTATGCCGCGTATTAAGCTGAAATTTGCAGATGCTCTAATCACCGCGAGGCATTCTGCGCACACAGCCTCTCTCCAGCCCGGCAGCTCTGTGCAAACACCGAAGGAGAAGCCCTGCTAACCGTCCTGCCACATGGTGTCCTGGAATCTTTACAGACCATTTCACCTTCACAAATAGCCTTGGAAATGTCTGTGCATCGACAGCCCCTGCGGTAGCCAGATAGCACAGCCGCCTCCTCTGCAGCTCCCCGGGCCCCTCTTAAGCTTTTTCCCATCACGCCATGCAAATGCAAGGCTCCAGAATTTACACCAGGGCTGGGTAAAGCACCTCACGTCGAATGTGATCTGCGCCCCAGGCTTGCAGGAAACGTGAACTGTATTTTACAGAGGTTGAGGGAAGCTCCTGCCTGAATTGCTTTATTTTTTTTTTCCTCTGTGCCTCTTCTCTCTCCCTTTTTTTTTTTAATGATTTTCTTTTCTTTTCCCAGATCACTGCCCTTTGCCCTCTTGCGCTCAAAGGGGGCACGGCATTCAAGTGCCGTGGGAATACTCAGTCCTTGGGTATTCTGGGCAATCTCACGAGAAAAGCTGCTTTTTCCCCAGAGGTAGGAAAACGCACATGAAGCAGGGTGTGGGAAGGAGGGGTGTGAAGCCTGCTGGTTCCCGGTGCGTGGGAAGGGAAGAGAGGGGAGCAGCGTGGGCAGGCAATGGGAGGGTTAATCAGAGACTGTCCTTTCTGTTTTTTCCAGGCCTGGCTACACCAGATTCTTCCATTTCTCTTGGCAGGGATTTAAACCGTGGGGCTGAGCTAAGCACGTGAGCCTGGAGAGTCCCTGCACTCCCGACGGTTAGCAGGACCCTGAGCGAGACGCTGCAGCTCATTAGCGAAGCAGCAGGCTCGTCTGGGGCAAGCAGGTGCCAAGCAAGCAGCAACAACAGCAAAACAGAGAACGGTCTCACTGAGGAGAGGCAAAAACGCAGCTCGATGGGGAGCCCCTTCCCTCAGCAGCCGCCTTTGCTGCTCCGGGCATGCACACACACGTGGCACGCTTACTACAAGTAATAACGCACAGGGAAAAAACTCACCCTCTCTCCAGTAGGGTGAAACATAAGGGTTTGGGTTTGGGAATCGGGCTCATCCCTCTGCGTGGTGCTGGTTTGGGCCACCCCCTTGGGTCTCAATTCATATGTATTTTGGCAGCTTTTCCTTTCTGGAGGATGGGGGGGGGGGACTGGAGTTCTCCCTCCCCCACCATCCCACCCTGCTGTAGGGGGAAGCAGGGATTGGAGATAACCCACCCCAGCCTGCCAGGGAGCCCCAGGCAAAGCCGTTTGCTGCCCATCTCCTCTGGGCTGGCAAAACGGGGTGACCTACGGGCCCCCCTCACCAGGGGAAAGGGCTGGGAATCATTCCCTGAACAAGTACAATGGCTCCTCATCCTGATGGCTTGTCTGGCTCCGTGCTCACAGTTGCCCAGGCGACTGCTTATGGAAAAGCACACATGGCCGGAGAGGCTCTGGCTGCTTGTCCCAGCGGGTCCTCACCCCCTGCTCACTCTTGGAGGGGATGGCACTGCCCTGCAGCAAACCCTCTGCATGCATGCCACCGAGGGTAACCCCAGCTCCTGCTGACACTGACGCAGACCAAGGTCCTGTCCTTTGCAAGGTGCTCAGAATCCAGACCCAGACCTGCTGCTTCCAAAGAAAATCAGGTTCGATCATGAACCCCTCCTCCACGGTTTGATCAGCATTATTGAGTGTTGCTGTCTCCATTGCCACTGCGTCTGGGTGGTGTGCTGGGCACTGGACAAATGCTGCCTGCATCTCAACAATAACAGCAGTGACTCTTTATTGCTTTTGGTGTTGGTCTTTCCTTCACCTAGGACATGTTTTTCCAGGTGGACCCAGAGCTGGATGGTCTGCCATTCTCAGCCATGGGCTGCCGCCACAATTCCAGGAGAGCATGAAAAGTCACAGGCAGAGAGCCCAGGTGTGCAGCAGAAGTGGAAGGATTCAGGACGTCCTAGGGTCCTGTGAGAATCCAAGCGGGCATCCTCCAAAGAGGTGTCCCAGGTGCTGGCTCCCCCGACATCCCAGCCTCAGCCTGGGTTGTCTGTGCCCAGACACAGCGCAGTACCAGGCAGCTGAATGGCCCCAAAGAACAGCCAGCTCATGTCTCCCCAAAGAGACAGCCTTGTTGTGTCCAGTCCACTGCCTGCTCAGTGGGACCTGGGCACTGCTGGGGTGGAGGACTCTAGCACCTTCAAAACAGACCACATCCCCACAGGAGCCAGTCCGGAGAGTTCTGGCCAAACCATGCTCCCTGAAACCTGCTCTTGCTAAGGCTAGTAGGGTGGGCGACTCTGTGCTGCTTTGTCCCATGGCTGGTGTTGACAATTGCTGCGTGAAAAAGGCCAGGAGACCCTGAGCTCTTGGTCTGGGTCCCACATGGTGCCTCTGCGACCACAAAATGGAATAACTGTTTTTTGCACAGTGAGCTCGCCATCCTTCAGGCCAGTGTCTGTAGTGCCCTTGCAGATGGGCTGTAGCCACCAGAGTGAACCTGGTGCAATGCCGTGGATGGCAACTTCACCTGCCCCATCTCTGCCGGCCACCCTAGCCCTGACATGGCAGCTCTCTCTGGGGTATGCCTGCTCCCCAGCCACAGCACCTCCAGGCAATTCGTCCCCAGATTTCTCCATCGCAGAGTGTGCTCAGGGCATAGTCACAGAATCAGCCCCAGCATCCATGCACATAGCAGCTTGGGAGCAGATCCAGAGACCAACGTGTTCCAGCTTGGACACCCTTGACCCAAAATCCACCCAGCACAAACATAGCCCTCAGGAGAAGGAAAATAAAAGCAGGGATGATTTAAAAGGAGAATAAACCCCTTCCTTCTGTGGGACTTTGTCCTTGCCCAGAGGAGGAATCACCTACTGCAGGAGTTTGATTGGGGTAAGTAATAGACCACCTTAAGCTGAGATGACATCTCCAATGAATGCTGCATTCAACGGTGGACTGGCCGTATGCAGAAATAAATAGGGACCCAGGACACACTGGCAGCTCTTTAAAAGATTGTTAATAATGTGCTGTTCACGTTCCTCGGAGACTGCTGCCATGGTCTGCCAGTAACAGACGCTGGCAGTCCTGATGGGGACTAACTCCTGCCGTGACAGAGCCTTTGCCTGGCACCAGGCATGAGCCCAACCTGCCCTTCCCCTGGCCTTGTCCCATCAGCACTGGGGAGGGGAACACAATCCTGTGGCAGGGATCCCAGTGGTCCAGGTGGCAATGAGGTGACATGGATGCGCACCAGGGCATGGTACAAGCACAGGTATTGCATCCAAGCCCTGGTGGGCTGAGGGAGCCTTGTGTGTAGGGCTGGCAGTTCCCTGCATAGACCCAGACCTTGAAAGCAGGAGAGAGCTCTGGGGGGGGTGTGATGAGATGCTGATCCAGACCTGGCAGACTATGGTTGTTGGGGGGCAGGCATGGACCTGCAGCTAATGGGGCTGAGAGGACAGTACCTGGAGAGCAGTACATCAGTAGGACAACCTGGGTGGACATGCATCCATCACCACTAGCCGTTTCTCACACTGCAACTTGTGAGCCAGCATCTCCCACGTTGTCCAAGAGCCTGAGCAAATAAGGTCCAAGTCAAAGGGGTACAAGGGAGAGTGAAATGGAAAATCATTCCAACTGCCACATTTCTGTGCACTCCACCTCCCCAGGCCCAAGTCAGCCTGAATCCGACCCATTAACTCCCAGCACTGGGCATGGGGACTGGGAAAAGAGCATGGAGCTTTCCCCCTTTCCAGTAGGCAGAGATCAAAACGTGTCAGGCTGGAAGTCTCCCAAGAGCAGCTCTCTCCTGGGCTTCACTGCTGCTTCCTGTTCTCGGGGGCAGGAAATACCAAGCAAACAGCTCCATGCATGACTTCAAAACTTCCACTTCCAGTGCCGGCTGCAAGACAAGGATGGAGGAGCCTGCGCATCAGAGCAGCCTGCCCAGAGACTTGCTCCCATGGCCCAGACCCCCTCCATCTCTCCTCTGCCCTTTGGGAAGCCAGGTCCCCAGGAACATCTTCTCCTAGCCCTTAAAGTCAGACCCAAGAGGTGGTTGTGCTGAGCTCCTAGGCTGTCAGTCCTGGTGCTGTTTGTTGCTTTCTGCCTCCACTCAGAGCCAGCCAAACAGACGTATTAATAACCGCACAGAAAATGAGACTGCGCTGTGCAGCGTGAGGCTGTTGCGCTTACCCCTTGTGAACACAGCTGGCCATGACCATCACTGCTCCAGAGCTTTTGCAGTCCCGCATAGTTGTGAACATGGTCTGCATGCTACAAGCTTTGCATGGGAAAAAAAAAAACATCTGCTGCTCCCCTTCACTATTAGGGTAACAGCCTTCCCCTCACCACAACGTGGGGTGATGTGCCCCATCTTCTTGTCTCCATTCTGGTTTTTGAGGGTTGGTTCAGCCCTGCCCTGCTGTACTAGGAGCTGCACAACAGCACAGAGTGACCGCCAGTGGATTGAAAAAGTCTCTTTCCCCCACTTCACTGGTTAGAAATAACAAGGTAGTGCCTGGCCTGGGCCTGTCAGGGCTCCCAATTGGTCCGTTGATTGCCCAGCAATTCATTAGGCCAGGCAACAAGGAGCAAACTGGGGATAGGAGCTGATGGCTCAGAGCAGGATCCACCCTGTGGATCTTCATTTCTGTGCCCCAGCTGCTCCAGGGTGCAGGGAGAAGCCCCTCTGCATGACTGGCATCCAGGTCTCACTGGAACAAATGTGCCCTGAAGGTTCCCGCATCAGAGCTGGTCTTTGGGGCTGTCCCCACGGGACGCCTGTCACCTCCGGGGCACCACTGGTCCCTGCCAACATCCTCCCGGAGGCCCTACTGCAAGGTCCTCATAGGCGGAGGCAGGAGCTGGCAGCACACCCCACGTGCCAGGAGCCCAGCGGTGCCCAGCACAACCTGAGCCTGGCAGGGGAGGTCACTGCCTCATATGCCTGCCATGAGCTCCCTGCACTGCTCAGCATCCCTGCTCTTGGCCCGGGTACGGATGGAGCCAGCTGCTCCTGGCGCCGGCGCTCGTCTCTGCCAGGCGCTGAGCCATCTGCCTGGCAGGGCCAGCCACACCTGCTGGGAAGGAGACAGAAGCTGGGCAACCTCCCCGCCTTTGCGGCTTTCCGGCTGGCGGCAGCACACGGCGGCTCCAAGAGGGCTCATGTGTTTGCACAAAGAGAAAAGAGATAAGGGGATGCTTCTCCCCCACCATCCCCGAAGCCCGTCCATGGCTGGGCACCTCGTGAGAAGGACGGGTACAAATATGAATCTCGGGCAGCACCATGAACAGAGCATCCAACTTCTCCCTTGACCTGCCAGGGGATGAGATGTCCCGAGTCCCTCTGCCTGGATGGACCATGGCACTGCACAGCACAGGCAGCCCCATCCCCGGCACTGCTCAGAGTTTGGCAGCAGCCAATGCAGGAAACCAGCAAGGACCAGAGAGCGGCTCTCCCCCGAGCAGGCAAGGGGCTCTCTGCTCCCAGAAGGGCAGGGGTTTCAACGGAGTCATGTTCAAACTGCTGGCTTGGGACAGTAATGGTGTGCCCCCCTCCCCAGTGTCAGGGCTGGGAACTGCCCTGGGTGTTGTTTGGAGCCCCATGTGCATGGACACAATGGTCAGTGCTGTGATGGAGAGGAACAGAGGGGACCCAATGTCTCTGCCCTCTCCTGCTTAGTTCACCCCATCCCACTCCTCTGCACCAGGAACTGCAGAAGCCCAAGTGTCACGTGCTGGTGCCAGGGTGCAGGCTGCTCTCCAGCTCCTGGAGCAGCAGGGCCAGGCAGCACCATGGCACTAAGGGTGCGGGATCCTGCCACCAGCCCCCACATCCCAGCCTTGCTGCCGTGAAATGCTGAGATGGAGGGTCTCTCCCAACCCGGGCTGAACAGAGGAGCTGGGACCTCCTGGCCTCTGCGGCGGCAGACCCAGGCAGCAGGACAAGCAGAAACAATGGAGAGCATCTCCAGACACACCATTGCTGAGCATCCCACACGTGGCTCCTCTGCCCTGTCCTGTTTCTCCTCAATGGGACAAGGTGGCCCAGGGGCATCACAGAGCAGCTCTTCCCCCAGCCTGGCTGGCTTCTCCCACCCCAGCAAAGCCAGGGCTGCTCTGCCACTCCAGCGCCCAAGTCTCACAGCTGGCAATCTCTGCTGCTGCCAATGAGCCCAAAACCAGCCTGGAGAGCTTTCTCCAGTGCCCCACAGGGTTGGGTCACACTGGACCTTTGTCCTCAGTCCAACCAAGGCAGGGAAGCAAGCTCTGCTTTTGAGGGATTGGGAAAACAGCAAAATTATCCCCGGACTCTGAGAAGGCCTCCTTGCCCAGACCTCCAGCCCTGGCAGCTCTCCTGGGTACCCATGGCCAAGGGGCATCTGCAGGGAGCTCAGCTCTTTGTGGGCAGCATGCAAGGGCAAACCTGCTAGCTGCCCTCATGCAGTAGCAGCCTGCTGACATGGCTGCAGCTTTGCTCTACACAGAAGAGCCTGAGCCAGGCTGGGGATGGAAGAGGGACTGATGTGGGCACTGGTAGTCCAGCAGATGTGGGTGTCCCAGACCAGCAGCCTGCATGGTCCTGGAAACAGGGACCAGTGCCATACTCTGCAAACACCTCCATCCCAGCCAGTGCCTTGGCTCTGGCAGGGAGACAGAGGTGCTCTCAGGACATGGCACGTTCAGCCCATTTCTTCTGATGACCTCGGGGAAGATGAATTTCCTCCTGGCACCCACTGAAGATGTCTCCTCTGGGCAGAGCAGGAGTGGAGGGTGAGGGCAGGCACAGCTCTCAGGCTGAAGACACCACAAGTATGCTGGGGCCAGGCAGACAGGTCCCATGACACCCCATGTGCCCAAGGTCTCCCAGCCAGGGTCCCAGCCAGCTGATGCCCCAGTGCACGCCACAAAGCTTGGTGTTGGTCATGGGTCTGCTCAAGCACACGATGCTCCTAGTTGCAACACAGAACTCGGAGGAACACAGAAGTCTAATTGAGAATCCAGCTGCCTTGGGGAACACCCGTGACACCCCAGCCTGGCCTTGACGTGGCACAGATAGCAGGTAGGCAGCAGCACTGAGGACCTCAGCAGCAGCTCCTAAGCTTTGTGTGAGCCCTCTGGGGGATGCCGACCCTGGCTGGGATCCTGCTGAGGCCCGACACTCTTGCTCCACCCCACCCATGAGCATGTCCCCCACCATCCCACCCACTCCAGCATCAGTCTGTAGTGGAGGGCTTGGGCTAGTTCTTGTCCATGCCCCATCCCCAGGGCTACCTCACCCCCTTGGGCTGTCCTACCCCAGCTGGTGCCACCCACAGGTCCCCCGACACCCATCCTAGGCCACCGCAGCAGGCACCCAATGGCTCCTGCAGTATTTTGCAAACCTCCTCCTGCAGCAGCTTCGGAAAAGTTTGCTCCAGGAGGGCTGCTTCGACCTTGACCTGGAGTAACTCTGTGGTGGTGGCTGCAGGAGAGGACATGAGCTCAGCAGCCTGTCTGATGGGAAAAAAAAACACACAGCAACCTCTCTCCTTCCTTTCTTCTCTCTCTGCCATCCATTTGGTGGGCAATGCGGCCACGCTGCAGCTTTATCTTGGTTCTTTAAAAGGCTCCCTGGCTGACATGCACACCGTATGGGAGCAGTCAGCCGAGGAGAGCTGTAAATCTCTGAAGGCCTCATCTTGCGGGGCACATTAGCTGTTTTAAACTTGTCAGCTTTCAGCGATGGAAATTGACTGTTCAAAGCCATTCTTCCCTCCGCATCCTGCTCCCTTTTATGCAGCAGAAAACTTGCTGCATCCCTGTTGTGTTGGAGCAGGGGGCTGTGCATCCCCTCATGTGCATCCTCAGGGACCTCATGTGCTTTGGGGATGTTTCTTGAGGTCCCATGAGGGCTATGAATGTCTCCGAGCCATCTCCTCCCCGTTTCTCCCCTGCAATCCTGCCCTCACCTGGAAGTGAGGATGGGGATACATAACCCTACAAAGCACATCCATCCACATGAGCTGGCTTTCCCATGTTCGTCCATGCAGGATGACACCAGATCCCACTGAGGCTGAGGCTGAGAAGGTTTATCAAAATCAGCCTCAGCTCCAAGGCGACCTGGTGGGATTCAAAGGCAGCACTCTGTGTGTGTGTGTGTGCGCGCGTGAGCTCAGGTGCTCGGTACAGACTCGCATGCAAAGCCCAAGGACACACAGCCTGGCTGCTGGCCGGCTGCACCCGTGGGCACCTGGGGAGGATGCTCCTGCCACCGCTGCACTCATGACGGCTCTGCCAGCACCGACAGCTCGCGAGCCGTGTCAGGAACGCGGAGTGTGGGGGCTGCGAGGAGGAAAAGCTCTGCTTGAACAGCTCTCCCTGAGGCAAACTCCCACACAGGCATCTTCTCAAAAGGGCACGTGACCCTGTCCTGGGCATCCCACAGATCTGCTGCGGAGCCAGCGCTTGGTGGGTGCCCACCTCACCCCCCGTTGTGCATGCAGAGATCCCTCTCCATCCTACTGCGTGCATGGGCCTCCTCTGCAGATGCTCCCCAGCCCCTGTGCAGGACCCAGAGAGGAGACCCTGCAGCAGGCATGGCCCTTCATCCCCCTCCCCGTGGGACAAATCCCCATGCTGTGCTTCACAGCCATCACCCCGAGGAGCCCACCTGTACTGGGGTGTCTCAGGAGCAGCTTCACTCCTGGGTGAACATCACCACCCTGAAGCAAACCCCCACGGCGCCCAGCGAGCAGCAGCTGCTCCATGTCTGTGGAGAGAGCGTGACAGCCACGCTCAGACCCAAATCAGCCCCAGGTCCATGACCCTCCCAGCGCACGGGGTCAGGGCGGCCGTGACGGTGGAGACAAGGGGGGCCTGGAGCAGCTCCTGGCACTGGGTGATTAGCGGCAGTACGAGCCCTGCGTCAGCAAGCACTGCTTCCCCTGGCTGCTAATTTCTCTCCTTGGTTACGGGAGGCAGGAGGAAGCGGTCCAGGCAGGAGGGGGGCATCTGGGCCAGGGAGCGCGGGGGCCCTGGCACAGCACGTGGCGTGATCTATCGCAGGCGCAAAATAGTTGCCCCCGAATTAGCCAAGCGCTGGATGACGCACCGTGCTCGCAGCCGGCAGGGAGGAGGGGGAGGACGGCGGTGTCAGCGGGCAGCCTACCCACGGTGCGGCCGCCGGGCGATGGGGAGAGGCTGCTGGGAAGGCAGGCAGGCATCACCAGCACAGCAGGAGGGTCCCGGCCCCCAGCTGCCAGCACCGCCATGCCCCCCGCTGCGCCCCCCAGCACAGCGCCCAGCACGTCCCTGCTCCGCAGCCTGCATGCTCCCTGCAGCGTCCGTCTGTGGCGATGCCCAGAAATAATCTGGCAGCAAAATAGAGCCAGAGCTGCATCCACCCACCACTCCACGTGAGCAATGGGGAGCAGAGAGGGCGAGAGGAGCCAGCTGGGCCCCCTCTCTGCCACTGTGGCCCTCTGATAACACTGGATTTGGGTCCTGCAGACCTGCGACAAGAGGGGTGCCAGCGTGGGGGGAGCAGTTAAGCTTCCTATCACCTGCAGGGCAGTGCTTCCTTGGGGACCCTGCCAGCCCACTTCCCTGCGGGCAGCAGAGAGACTCCAAAAGCAGGGAGGGCACACACGCATCCCAGACACGCTGGCGTGTCCTCCACCGGAGCATGACGCAGGTCCTGCTGCCGATCCCCCCAGCCCCGGCCGTGCACCCCGGCTGCAGGGACATCAGGGCCGGCATTAAAAGCCTGATTTGCAGATTGCTGTTCATGACACGGTGCTCCAGCCCAGCTAAGGCCGATGGGTTAGTTATTATATCGACAGCATAAACGTGTTGCAAATTGCCTGAATTAGCCATGTGCCATGAACAGGTTTATGGATAATGGGATGCAGAGCCCTTTCAGGAGCAGGCAGCTCACAATCCAGTTAGACAGCTCCAGCACCAGCCATTCCCCACTGGAAGAAGAAAGCCCGTTGGATACACCGGACAAAACCCGATGTGCCGTGCCTCTCATGTGCAAGCAGAAGTACCCTACAGGCAGGATCCAGCCTGGCTCGCTCAGCCCGCTCTCCCAGTTGCCGCCACCTCCTCTGTTCTCCTCACCTGATATTTTCCTCCTTGGGGAAAAAATTCTCTTTCTCTTCCCCAGAAGATGCTTTCCCTCAGGGTGTGGGGAGGGGGATGCTGTTACACTCCACTTCATGTCCAAATCGGACTTTGGGCAAAATACCCTGTCATGCACCCAGGCCTGTCCTTAGCTTCAGCTTTTGAATTAAAACTCATAGGCCCACATCTTGTGGCAGCTCTAACGAAGTGCAAGGCAGCACCTAAGGGCTGAATTAGCTCTTGTTGGGTTTTCTGTGCACAGATTGGTCTGATCACTTCTTTTGATCCACATTCAGCTTTTGGGTTTCCTGCAGCAAGGCATTCCCCAGCTTCATCCCAGAGACTCAGCTGGCCTGAAAGGGTCACTGTGGTTCAAACGTGGCCAGTCTGATGTCCTTGGCTGGGCTTTCCTCGGAGCCTGCTGCCTCGCAGCCTGGACCTGAGCCCTTCCAAGTGTTTTCAGGGGGACGTTAGATGTCACACCAAGGTCTGGCAAGCATCACTGTGGGGCAGCAGAAGGTCTGGGCAGGCCCTGGCTTCATGTGTATCCCCACACTTCACCCCTGCAAGAGCACTGGCTTTAAAAGAGGGCTTATTAATGTTCACCAGCGTCTCGGTGCAGCCTGCATCAGGCAGGAGCGTGCAGGGGAGAGAGACAAAGAGAAAGCCAGCAGCAGTGGGGAAGGGCCAGGCTCACCTCCCTGCACAAGCGCTTTTCCTCAATCGAGCGGCGAGAAAGCAAAACTGAGAAGTGCCTAAAATTAGAGCTGCCAAACCCCAGCTGGGGAAGCCTGGAAAGATCCCCAGGCCCTGGAGCCTTGGGCGAGCTGCATAAAAGGCAGCGGAGGGGAAGGGAAGGGAGCTTGGGGACCGCGGCAAGTAGAGCGAGGCACAGTGGGAGCGGGGAGCGGATGGCTGCCTTCCCCCTCCCCATCCCTGCATCCCGCTGTTGCTCATGACACCCCCCTCCCCATGCGCACAGGAGGACGGATGCACACCCAACACCACAGCCCAGCGGGGGCTCAGGGGACCTGCCGTCCCTCTGAGGGCACCCATTTGGGTATTCATCTGTGCTGGTGCAGCGGGGACAGGACGCATACGGTCCCAGCACTGTGAGCAGCCCCCAGTCAGACATCCCAGCTTGTCTGCTTCTTCAGGAAACCCGTGGAGCCCACACTGGTGCCTGGAGATGTCTGCACACTTGGGGGACCACTACCTCTGCCCAGGGGCTGAAAAACATGTACCTGGGCTGTTCCTCAGTGGGGCTTGCAGACCCACATGGTGTCCCCCGCTTTGCACCCTGCCACAAAGCCAGCTAAGCTTCTAGAGGAGCAGGGATAACCAAAGAGGCCAGAAGCTGGGTGACCTGGGCCACCAGTGTCCTCACAGAGGCATTTACCTTCACCCAGCAAATCATGATGGCAATGCTGTGA
Organism: Ibidorhyncha struthersii; assembly: GCA_013398815.1. Classification (NCBI taxonomy): domain Eukaryota; kingdom Metazoa; phylum Chordata; class Aves; order Charadriiformes; family Charadriidae; genus Ibidorhyncha; species Ibidorhyncha struthersii. The sequence goes on along the minus strand of VZSZ01011982.1, from coordinate 65,247 downwards.
CCCCCCAGCTGCCCACACTGGGGTATCTTCCTGCCCAGAAAGACATGATCGATGAGTCAAAAGCAGAAGCTCTGCCATCAGCATCACACCAATGCAGCTGAGGTAGGAGACACCATCCCTTAGCATCCCTCAGGCCAGCTCCTCCCACAGAAGTGTGAGCAGACATGGGCAGAACTGGTCCCCCCAGAATCCCAAGGCTCCTCTGGATTCACAGACTGGGAGCTGGGATGGGGTCATCCCTGCCTCAGCAGTGCTGGTGGCAGAGTCACCAGCCATGCACCAGATAGACAACTAAAACCTGAAAAAGCAGCAGCTTCACAGGCAACCAGTGACTTTGCACTGAATTTGGCTTCCCCGCTCCTATTTGTCATGATCAAAGTGACTGAGGTTTAGCGCCACCTTCACTGAGCTCAAGAGATGCTATAAAATGGCTGAGTCAAGGGCAGGTCTATATCATTTCTCTCCGTAACTGCAAAAATCACAAAGGCAGCCATACCCCAACACCTGGCGAAAGCCTGGTCCCTGCCTTCCCCAGGGCTAGGACCCCACTCTAAACAGTCCTTTCTGAGTGTTACAGAATCAGACCCTAGCCACTTAATTTGGAGTAAATCAGCCCCTGCTTGACATTTGTCCGTGACTCAGTGCTGGATACGTGCAAAAGTGCCTAAGGAGGAGGTAGATGCATTGGACAGGAGCCGTAGAAAAAGGGTCTTGGGGGAAAATCCCCCCCAGAGGGATGCCCTGGGAGCAGCTTGCCCTGAACTTATTGCTGCTTGTCCTCCTGCAAGCCTCTGGTCCCGGAATGAAAGCGGGTATGTGCTGTGACAGCCAAGGGAGAGTGTCCTGGCTCTGCTCTGCCACCCCACCTCCTGCCTCCGTCATGGCTGGCACCACAGGACATACGCCCAGCAGGAANCCACGAGATTGGTCACCAGGAGACACAGACAGTGACATAGCTGTTGCTGGGGGGAGGATAAGATGGGACAAGACAGCATAGGACAGGACAGGACAGGCAGAAATGGATGAGATGGCCAGGAGATAATGGAATGGGATGGCACGAGATGGCATGGGAGAGGACCGGTGGGACAGGATG
>VZSZ01011982.1:49173-63850 GCA_013398815.1 Ibidorhyncha struthersii | reverse complement strand
CAGCCCCGCTGGCCTGCCCCCCATACCCCGCTGGGCACCACGCCGCAGGCGAGAAGCCACGTGCAAGGCCCAGCGCAAATATCTCACGCTTTCCCATGGGGAAGCGAATTGCTCCCTGGAGCGTGAGATCTGATTAGATTCGTGACACACCACAGCATGGCAACAACGTGATGGCCAAGCCTACGGTGTGTGCCCTGCACCCGACCCGCATCATACCGTGTCTTTGGGGGCTGATGCATGGCAGGAGGGGCAGGAACAGCTTGGGGAGGGTCAGTCTGGCTGCTCTGGGATGTCTCCAGGGTGAGATATGAGGGACAGCAAGGATGGGGTCAGGGCTGGATGTGAGTGTGCCCGGGAAATGAGCTGGGCTCAGCTGGCTGCACATCCTGGGGGCAGCCGCCAGACCTGGGTACTGCGGGAGGGATGGAGGAAGGGTCTGAGGTTACCCAAAACCAGTGGATGATTACCCCATCCCTTCCTCCCTCCAGACACAAAGTGATGGTCTCCCATCTCTGGGTGGCAAGGCAGCTGCTTGCTCATCCTACTGGGGGAGCAGCTCACCGAGCCCCAGGGAGTCCCAGGCAGCCGGAGGTCAGGTGAGCTGCCCCAGCCAGGAGAGGAGGTATCTTCAAAGGCTTCTCAAGGTGACAAACAGTACCTGTCCTGCAGTTTACCCTTCACATTTTCTGCCTCTAATGGTTTCTGAGCGATGCCTGCCTCTTTATTTGAGATCTTTCAAGAGCTGTCTGATAGAGAAGACTTTTATCTTGACTATCCCAGGCTCCCATCCAACACTGGTTTCTGGAGGTGGGGAAGAAGGGGAAAAAAAATCAGAATTCACTCCTGACCAAGAGCCTCACCTAATCCACCGCATGTGGAAAATTACTGCCACCGCATGGCGCCCAGCCCTGGCCCCCTTCCCACCCTCGCCAGCCAGCTCCTGCTCCGAAGGCTTTTGTGCTTGGATTTTTTTCTCTCCTCTTCCTGCTGGGAGAATGGGAACTTCAGCGTTTGGACAAACCCTTGAGAAAACAACTTTACACGTGCTTGGGGCACTGAGTCGGTTTTTTATTTAGTTTTGTCTGATCCTGAGACGGATTTGCCTAGAGTCCCTGTGCAGGCTGTAAAAGCCCCCCACCCCCACCCCACCTCAGCCCCCAGCCCACCAGTCAGTATCAGCAGACCAGGGACCACTGGTGCCAGCAGCATTGTTGGAAGCCTGCTAAGCTGTGCCAGAGCTGCAAGTGGTGGCACCAAGCTTTCGCCCTCCAGGCACAGGTCCAGCCTTGCAATGTCACTAGGTCCCGCTCACCATAGTCCACAGTCCTGCTTACCTCACAGCCACACTTCCACCCCAAAGACAATGGTGTGAAAAAGCTCTTCAGGACGGTGTCAAGCTTTAAGGCAGGTGATCTCCCTCCTCTGCTCAATACAGACGCAACAAGGCTAGAAGTCACCTCCGCCACCTCAAGGTATCTGCAAGTAGACCTCTACAAATGAAGGTTGCTCACCTTGGATGGCCCTTTAAAAGGCAGAGAGACCAAGGCACTTCCAGGTTCCTTTGAGCCCTTGCAGCATCTCCTTCAGCACAAAATGGATTGTACCCTGGGGTCTGCTGCTTGGGCCCTTGCTGGCCCCAAGGGATGGAGGCACCAGGCTGTGTTTGTGCTCTTCACAGCAGCTGCCCAGTCAGCATCTCCTCTTGTCTCCAGCACATGCAAACTGTGTGGTCCTATAACATGATCACCAGCAGTTTGGAAAACACTGGGTCCTGGAATTGGGATTAAAGACACACAGGTGCAGAGTTTCTCCCCACCTGAATGCTCTAGACAGAGCTTTGCCTCAAGGAAGAGGTGAACAAAACTTCTCAAACTGCTCTCTGGGAAGAAAGGGTTGTTATCCCTAGATGACAGGTAGGGAAACTGAGTCACACAGTGGTAAATCTCAGAGCTCAGGGAAAGACTAATTTTGTCTTGCCTGTGAATATCAGAAAAAGAAAAAAGAAAGAAATTGTTTCCTATGGCAAATAAACCACCAAGAGCCACCTGTTTGACCTCCGGTATTCCCTGTTTCACATCGTCTGATGGTCAGTTTGGACCGAGGCACTGCAACCCCTGCACCATGTGCAACTCCAGACTTAGCATCACCTCCTCATCACTATGGGATGGGCTATGTAAATCACATGGGATTTGCTTTCCTCATTCCTCAAATGGTTTCCGAGCTATAAAGCACTTCCAGCATAGCTGCCAAGCTAAACCTCTGTGATCATGCCTCAGGGCCACAGAGATCTTAGCCCTGGATACAGTCCGTGACTGTACCCAGAAAGACCTCACCAGTACAGATGACAGCACCCACCCTGCCCTAAGAGCTGAGGAGGGGGAAAAGGGAGAGGACAACAATTCAAACCCATTTCCTAATGCAGGAAGGGTAAAGGCAATACCTGCCCATGCATGCGCTGAGTGTACAAATAAAAATGCAGCACAACTGCAGCATTGTCGGTGCCACGTATTTATAGCTTGATTGCACCTGAAGTCCCTCCCCAGGCCTCGGAGAAGGGAGGCAGCTGCAGCCCATCTGGGTGGGTGGAGAGAAGGAAAAAACTGCTGCTTTGGGCGAATAAAGCAGGGGGAGGCTGGATTCATGCTTGGGTGGGTCAGCGTGGTGCTTCTCGGCAGTGTGCTTTGGAAAACAGCCTCCGCAGCCACTCCACCAGCACTGGCAGCCCCCTAGAAGGCACACAGCGCAGGACCCAACCACGCATGACCAGGGGTCAGCCACTGTCGCTGGCTGGATGCTTGGGGGTCTGTGGACTGGCGGTGGAAGGGCACTGGGGTAATCTTTTGCTAAGAGGGGATGCTGGATAACATTTTCTGAAGTGTCTTCAGGATTTAAGGGTGCAGATCTGCAAAGGAATGGAAATTGCAGGAATTAGGTACCTAAATAAGAGTAAGGCACTTGAAAGCCACTCTGGATCAGGCATTTAATTTACTCTTTAACCATACAGTAAGAAAACCTCTTGAAAGATAAGGGCTGTATTATAGGCACACAGTAGATATTCCTCTAACCCGGTCCCCCGTTTCCATCAGGGCCAATGCCAGGTGCCTGGGGAAGAGATTACAAACGTGGCTGGTGTGTGTAATGCTTCCTTGCTCTCCTGATCTCTGCACGGTCACGGAGCGGGGCTGTCTGAGCTAGAGAGGTGCTGCCTTTCTGCTTAAGAGCTCTCCATGGGCTTTCTCCTGTCTTTCGACTCACACCTCCTGTGCGAAGTAGGAGAACCCGCTCCCCCTGCAGTGAGGAGCTCCCCTTAAGGATGCTCCACAGAACAAACACCTCTTCGGGTTTCCTTTGAACCTGGCCCCTGCTAACTTCCTTTCACCTGGATCCCAGTTGGTATATGAGAAAAGGTAGGGAACAACCATCCATTTTCTCCCTGCTGTTCAGAGGTCTCTGCTTGCGGGAACTGGATCTTCCACCACAGGGAAGGATGGTCCTGATGACAGGGGAAGAAGTGAGTTCATGCCCCTTGTCGTGGATGGCTTTGTACGTGGCTTTCTTTTCCATTCCTGACCAAAACAAAGAAATGCAGGAAGGAAATCCTGTCCTGCCACATTCACTGGCTCATGGCAGTTCACAAGTGACCTTGGAGCTCCCCACTGTGCTGAGAGCTTCTCTGAAGCATCAATGCTGCTCCCAGAGGTGGGGAAACTGAGCCATGGGGCAATCACTCAGATTTCTTCTGGGAACCTTGTAACTCCATGCAAGAAGGTAAAAAAAAAGGCTCCCAAAGCCTGGTCATTGCCTTTGGAGGTCAGTCCAGCTAATGTTGCTGGAGCATCTGTGTTCCACATTTGCTTGGGTGAATTTATTCTTGCTGCTACTGCTTATTCTTATTACTAGTTTCAGCATTCAAAACAGTGAGAGCAGGTAAACTGAGGCACCGGAGGGGCTCCTGCAGCCTAACCAAAATCCCACAGAAAGGTGGTCACACAGGTGTAGGTACACCCACACCTGGACCCTTCACTCCCTGGCCTGTCCGGGTACCTGGGAAAGAGGGATGGCAGCGGCTGGGCTGGGGGTCACAGCGTGGCCACAGCCCCCGCAGCTAACAAAGGGGCTGTGCGGTACCCGGGGAGGTTTGCAGCAGCGGCAGGGATGCAGAGACAGGGACGAAAGCACGGGCTTACCAGCCCCAGCCAGGCAGCTGATTAAAATGCAGTCCGGCCACCCCGGGCCTGTCCCCACCGTCTCCCGGCTTTAAATAATAGCTTAATTATCTCATTTACATTTGGCTCCTTTCAGGGAGGCACTGCGGTTGATTAACATTTTCCCTCCCGGTGTCTCGCTCTGCGTCCCCGCTGCATCCCACCCTTCCCACGCTGCTGGTCCCACTCCCCCAGGCACGGCTCCCCGGCTCCCATCACAGTGCCCCACCATAGCTGGCTTCCAGCCCCACTCCTTTCGCTGGGTCAAGGCTCTCCAGGGCTAAGGAGGTGACAGGACCCAACATGCAGCTGGCCACCGCAGACACAGATTCTGGAGGATGGGAAGAGATGCCCTGGCCGGACAGCTGTATGATGAAGGCTCTCCTCATCTTCTCCCCACCACTCCCTGGTGCCGGTCTGTGTCCTGCCATTGCTTTGCTGCTGGCACTGCCCCTGATCTCTCCCCACGTTCCCGTTTCCACCCCTCACTGGGCAGCTTTTAACTTTCTTTTTTATCTTCTCTTTTTAAATCTCCTTTGAAAGCTCCAGCCAAACACTGAATTCCTTTGAAGAAGAAGAAAACCTCTCTGTGGGTTGCCCTTTCTCACCGGCTGGAGCTGCGAGAGATCCCAGTGCCCAGCCTGGAGAAAGGAGCCACTGCTTGGTGGCTGCCCCAGCCCCGGGCACATCCCTGAGGGTGTTTCTGGAGGAGACCAGGACTGCAGGCATCACCAGTCCTCATCTCCCACACCCTCCAAGTCCCCCGTCAGGTTTCGCAGAAAACCCAGGTTGTGCTCCTACATCACTTGGGGTCTTTGGGACAATTTTGTGTCCCCTGCCAAGCTGAAAGGGAGATTTTGCAGCAAATTTATGTGTAATTATCTCCCCGGGCACCCAAGGCCATGAGGCAGGGAAGGGGCCAGGAGGATGCGTGCGACACCGCTCTCTCTACCAACCTGTCACACTGCATCCCGAGCTGGGACGGGACCTCATGGACAGGGGCAAGGGGATGGTGCAGCACTGCAAAGGCAGCTCCCCCTGCCACCAGAGCCCCATCCCACCATTGCTGGGCTGACATAGCCATACTGGGGTGTCAAACATCCCCAGGGCTCCTCGATAGACCTGTTTATTGCTGCAGGAGCCCATGCCCCTGCAGCGCCTTTCCCCCACCTGCTCTGACCTCTTGTCCCCCTTCACTGTCTTGGTGCAGCCCCAGAGGCTGCATCCCTCCCCAGGCTTGGCACAGCCGGCCGAGCCGCGGTACAGCGCTGCAGGCCCCGCTGCTGAATTACAATCTCCTGCCTGAATGGCAGGCGTTTCCAGATAGTCCTATTGATTTTGTGTAGCCTCCAAAACCCCCTGTTCCTGCTGCTGATTTAGCTGGGACGGCCACGTTGTCCCTTCTCCTGGCGACGTGTGTGGCGAAACCCTTTGATCCACTCCCTGTCGTTCCCTTCAAACAGCCCCCCCCATTGCCAGGAGAGTTTGTGCTTCAGTGCAGAGGTGCTCTTTTTGGAACATATATTTTTAATGGGTATTTCAGACGTGGTGCAGGCACGAGGGAGTAATTCTCCTGTGCCCTGGTATTTACATATTTTCTAGCATGCATAGCACAGGCAGGGGAAGGTTTCACAGAGGGAGCACAGCAAACAGGAAGGAAAAAGCTTTGTGCTTTGTATCGCCAGGGCCCAATTACAGCCTGAAAAGCAGGGAGCCCATCCGGGTATTGCCCTCTCCAGCCAGTCTAAGTTGCAATTGTAGTCCTCGCCAGACTCAGCAGGATCTGGGGAATAAAAAAAATATCTCGAGAGCTTCAAAAATGATCGCTAGCTCACTCTTCGGGGCACGGGGATTTTAGGGCACCATCTGCTCACTCTTCTCTGCCAACACAGATCCTAAAAACTACTGGGTTTCACCTGGCTTCTGAAAGAAAATAAGGGCTAGGGAGAACCCAAATGCTCACCACTGCACTGGGAGAGAGGGGCAGGAGACTGGGGAGATGATGCTGCAGGGAGGAGGCTCGAGGGATGAGGCTGGTGATACTGCCAGGGATGGCTTGGGGTGTGCAGGGGACATGGGAGGAGGACCTGCAGAGCCAAGGTGATGGAAGGTGCAGAGGGAAGCTGGGATGAGGTTCCCTGCTCCCACTGTGAGGGCTGACAAGATTGACCTTCCCACAAACTCCTGTGGCTCCCAGACCTGGGGCATTGCCCAGGCATGGCACTGCTAGTAGTGCAACCCAAGGAGCTGGCAGGAGCCCTCTGACAGTGCCAGTGTTACCGGCAGGGACAGCACCCCCTGGGATAGGTCACACCACAATTCAGGTCACTTCTGCAGCCACCCTGCTGCTCATGCAAGCCACCCAAACCACCTAACACCACCTCCAAGCTGCTTGCCCCAGCAAGGCAGCACTGCTGGAGACCTGCCTGCGGACATCCTGTCTCTCCTGCAGGCTTGGTTGCCCTTAAGGTGGTTGACACCATGGAGACAAGGTGTGTTGAAGCAGAGGATGGTGGCATTGCTGCCTGAAGACCCATGCTGGGGACCAGGAGAGGCACAGTTTCTGGCTCTCTAGGTGAACCAGTCTCCACAACCAGTCCTGCATGCTGCTCTCAGCCATGTGTCATTGACCAAAGTAAGATGCTCTGCCAGTGACAGCATTTTCCACTTTTGCAGGACAGTTTCTAGGCAATGGACTGAAAAAACTAAGCTGTGGAGATAGTAGGAAGAGAGAAAAAGAGCTATATGGGAATATTGTGTATCGTGCTAAACCCAGAAAGCTCTATTTTTGAGCCAAAGCAACAAATACTTAAGTGCTGCAAGTTTCTCAGCTGAAGCAGGCTCTTGAGTGAGCCAGGTCTGACCTTCAGGCATTGCTGGGACTAATAACATGCAAAGGTAAGGTTTGTCCCACTAAACTTAACGCCCAGAGTACCAGCACGCTGCTGTCAAGGCATACGAGTTCTGCTTTCTTTGAAGCTCTTCCAGCCTCAAAGTCCCGCCTGGCAATTATACACATTTTCAGGTCTAAATTTGTTGGCCTGTCTCTAGACATATGCTGTACGATATGATACGGAGCATTTGGGCATAGATTTCCGTGCAGCAGCGCCGTCTGCTTCCAAGCGCTCACGCTGTGGCACTCTCTGCTCCTTCGGCACTGTAAAACCTAGGGATTAATATTTCAATGTACAGGAGAGAGCTGTGCGTCTAGTACAGGCAGGGAAGAGGGAATCCTGAACCCACAGTTATCAATGCTGAAGCAGAGACAGGAGGACGCGTGGGAACGCAGTGCTGGACCGGCCGCTTAGTCCCATTGCTCTAGTCGGGTGCTAGTCACCCACTTCTCCTATGCTTTTTCCCATGATGTTGACCATACACATCCCTAGCAAACAAGATGTGGCAAGCACTGCGAGGTGTGTTAAATTCAGGTGTCTTGTTTTCCAGGGTGCTCTTTGGCTGTCAGAGCTGTCTTTGTGAGGAATCACTCAGGACAGTGTGACAGGCTTACAGCTGCCCTCCCCCGCCTCATTCAGGGTCTTTGGGCACGAGAATCGTTCAGAGTAATCATAGAGCAGACCAGAAACTGATTCTGATCCCCATCAGTAAGTTCCAGTGTTAACTATCAACTTCTTAACAGGGCAAAGGGGATCTGTCCGAGGAAAAGAAACCTGCAGACAAGGTCTGCACGTCCAGAGGCAGAGGGGTACTGACTGCAGCTCCCAGATGCAGGGGGGGCTGCTCTGACCATCTCCTGCCTTTCCCTCCACATGGGCAGGCACGACAAGCTGGTGGGCTGCAGCAGGGGTCAAGGCCAGGTTTCCCACTTTGGAGTGTGCCCTGAGTGCCTGACTGGGATGAGCCACCTGGGCTGATGCAGGGGATGAACTCCCCACACACACCTACCAAAAGGTTTTAACTACCAGACAGAGATTTGGCAAGCCAAATCCTGCCAAGCCAGCCTACAATCTGGCCTGGAAAGGGCCCCAGATGTTCCCATCAGCAGCCAGGCACCGAGCATGGCTCTGGGTCGTGAGCAGGGCCAAAGCATGTCCTGGCTGAAGCCCTGCAGCTCTCACTGGAGACCAGACCTCTCCGTCCCCCCGTGCTCTGCCCAGACCTGGGGGCTCCCTGGGCTTCAGGGGCAGCAAAGGACTCATGGCAGTGGTGGCTGGTGAGGCAAAAAGGGAGAGCGGTGCTGGAGGTGCTGGCCCAGACATCCTCTCCAGCATGTGGTCCAGTCCCCAGAGCAGGGAAGTAGAGGGCCACTTTGGGGGCCAGATTGGAGATGTCCTTTCCTATGCCCCATCTCTTCTTTGGATAGCCATGGGCACCCCATCCCCTGGGGAAGGTTGTACAGTGCCATGGCTCCTGCCCAGGGATGGTCCCAGCAGCTGCCAGCTCTTCAGCAAAATGGAGGTGGCCGAGTCTGAACACCCCTGCGTTTCAGCATAAGCGTGGCACCCAGTGAGGCGCCAGTCCCCACTGACTCCACCCCACCACCCAGTCACAGCTGGCTTTGCCTCCCTGCGCAGGAAAGAGACACGCACTGAGCATGGTGTCCAGCCTGAGGTCTCCACCACTTTGTTAGGTGCCCTCAGAACAATGTGTGGGGTGGGGGGCAAGGGGAGGCTGGGTCTAGCTGGCTTGTCGCTGTGTTTTGGTCCTGCTGGTTTGCCCTGCTGGAGCCATGATTGGTGGTGATGGCTTGCGCATCCCTTCTGATGAGGTCTCACAGCCCAGCAGGCCAGGGGAAACCAGGGGTTGAGATCAGAGCCATTTCCATGATCCTCCCAGGAGTCCCACCACTGAGACCCTTCACCCCTGTTTCAGGGCTAAAGAGGGTCCCCAACCACACAATATGAAATGTCATGAGTGTCTACAAGTCTCTCCACTTCTCCAAGTCCCATCTACTAGGAAGCTTCAGCTGAGCGAAGTCCTGGACGTAGTTGCCACACCACTGAAACCCCTTCCAAGCCTCAAATACCACGAGTGGCATCACATCTGCTGGCTTGCCCCACCAGCCTGCACTCAGAGCTACATGAGGATGAAGTCCCCTCTGAGCCCATCGTGCTGCTAACACTCTGGCCCCCACCTCCCCTGCACACCACTGCCCCTAAAAAGCAAAAGCCACTCGCCTTGCTCCCAGCTGCTGGAGAACAGCCAGGAACCACTTCCAGACTGCGTCACCATATTCACGGCCTCTCTCGGGCTATATATAGTTGTGTGACTGCAGGTTTTTCTGGACGTTGAGTTGCTAAAGAACTAGCGTTCCCCAGCCAAAGCAGCACATGTCCTGAAGAGGAGCTGAGCTTGAAGGGGGGGGAGCTGCGTGAGCCAGAGCAATCCTGAGCATCCCCAAGGTGAGGTTTGCCTCGCTGATAGCAACCAGCACGCAGGGATTTTAGACCTCTCTGTCTCCTCAGTGGTGAAGTGCCTGTGGAGCTGGGGAGTTTTTGTAAAGCCAATTTCATTTTGACGTAGCCAGTAGATCCAGAGAGGATGTGAACCTCAGTGCCAAAATCTGCCTCGCAAAAAGGTCACAGCAAACACAGAGGGAGAAACCGCTGCTATATTGCGCATCACATCCCCAGCCTTTCCAGACACTGTGGTCTGCAGGTTTTTTATGAGTGTGAGCTCAGAGGCACTGACTCAACCACTGCAACGTCCTTCTCTTCCCCTGGAGGCTCTGAGCACTCCAGACTCCAGCACGATTGCATCTCTGTGCATCCCACTGGGTCCGCTTGGCTCAGGCACAGCCAGTCAGCTGCCAGACCTTGTGAGTCTCCTTCTGCTTCACTCCAATACCTGGGAAGATCCTGGGATGGGACATGTGCCCAGGAGACGCCACGGATGGGGTGTGGGCTCTATCAAATCCAACATCCTAGCTCAGAAGAGGGCCACACTCAGACATTTGTGGGAAAGCAGAAGAGACCCTATGAATCTTCTCTTTCCCAGAGGAGTTATGAGCACTTTCTATCCAGGCACTGCTTTACCTGCAGGCACTGTGACTTAGTTTAACCCCTGCTACCCTAGACCAGACTTCAGTCACCCAGCACCAGCAAGGAATCCCAAAGCAACACACAATCATTATGTCACCCATTGTTCTTCAGGACATAGTGTCCTGGTGCACCAGCTTCTGCAGCAGCCGTTGGTCAAATCTACCCTCTACCTGATCTCTTCCTTGTGCTACTGTGTGTTTACTGTGCCCATGATCGCAGCAGCTACTTTATATGGCCATGCTGTGAACAGCTCAGTGAAATGATCTAGACCAAAAAGCAACTCCAAAAAGCACAAGAACAGAGGAAGCCAGTGCATGGTGATCCATGTCTCAGGCATGGCTCACTCACCTACTTCCAACTTTCAGGAACTCAAATAGCTGCTTGTTGGAGGTAATCATGTGAGGAGGTGGAGCAGTCTTGGAGTGTCGCCCTTCCTATGAGCTCGGCCATGTTGACCTCATCATGGTGTCGCAGAATAATTCAGGTTGGAAGGGACCACAGGAGGTCTCTAGTCCAACCTTCTATTCAAAGAAAGTTCAGTTATAAGATCAAATTGCCAATGAAGGCTTGAAAACCTCAGAGGATGGAGACTGTACAGCTTCTCTGGGCAACCTGCTGATGTTTGACTGCCTTCAAGGAGAAAAAGTCTGTCTTTATCACCAGTCGGAACTTCTCTCAGTTCAACTTATACCCACTGTCTCTCCTTCTCTTGCCATATGCTACTGTGAAGAGTCTGGCTCCATCTCTTCAATAACCTCCTCACAGGTACTGGAAGGCTGCTATTAGCTCCCCCTGAGTCCTCACCTTCTCAAGGATAAATATTCCACCACTGATGTTGTTCTTGCCATCCTTTCCAGCTAAGAAGAGGCAATAGTCTCCTCAGCTGCCCTGAGCTCTTGTGACCCTCTTCACACCAATCCCACTAAACACAAAGGCAGATGGGCAGATGAGCAGAATACATCCCATCATACTCTGAACTGCTCTAAGAACTGGGAACAATAAATCAACTGAATTAGCTCAGTCCAAGATGTTCCCATCCCTCTGCCGACGCATGATAACACAGGGCTATGAATACTCCTAGCCTGGAACACCTCTGAAGGAAAAAAGACACTTTCTGTAAGAACCCAACTTTCTGTGGGGAAGCAGAGCTATTGAGTAGTTAAAACAATGGACAAGGAGCCTTGATGGGTCTCAGCTAAATCCCCTAATCCCACTGTGCTTTCCATGCTGCATTTGCCAGCATTTTCCATGTTGCTCCTGCAGGAACCAGTGGCTGAATGCACTAAGTATTTGCACAGAAATGCAAGTGCTGCCCAGTCAACCTCTTCCCCTGGCTGAGTTATCTGCCCCGTGCTCTGATTTCACAGTCCCTCAGCATAAGTCAAAGCCAAAAGTCAGTCCTCACTTAGTTAAGCCTCTTCAGAAGGGGAGCTGTGTTTTTTTTCCAGGTTGAAGACCTGGATTAAGAGGGTTTAGAGGCACCAGGAGCTAGCTAAATTGATCAGAAGAAGGTCCATGCATCACCGCCATCAACCATTAGTCCCTCTACCTACAATAGTCCCCCTACAACGTCTCCTAACTAAGCATTGACCAAGGCCAACCCTGGTTCATAGCGACAGCAGTACGAAGCATGACAGCTATGGAGAGGTAGATAGGAGACAATAAGTGACCAGGGACGTAGGAGGTGTGATGGAAACACATGGCTGAGAGCAGTGTGGAGAATAGGCAGCGTGAGGAGGAAAAGGAGATAACCAGAACTGTCTGGACACGAGCTGACCATGAACTTTGGATCTGCTAGAGAGGACCAACTTCCATGACAGAAGGCCATTTGTGAGCCAACACAAAGATGAGAGCAAGCCAGGAAGTCTTTGGAAGTCACCAGCAAGACTTAAAGAGGGTCAGGAGATTGTAGGTCTCATCTTGAGCTACTCATTAGCCAAAAGGACTCTGGCCTTTCAACTGAACTAATTACTGATTGCTCAAAGGATAACACTTCCCACAGCTGCTAAACTTGCTGACGCTGGGCCCTGGATGTCTTCTATTCTGGGAAGGGGGAGTGGAGTCTCCTAGTGTGAACTTGTGGAGCTGGGCAAAGCCACACTGGAGCAGAGATAAAGTCAAGGACAGCTGCAGCTGCTTGGCAATCGTTCAAAATGAGCCACGAGTCAGTGACTTGGCTATTCTGGGACGAGCTGAGGAGCCAGCACTGGGGAGAGCAAATTCATAGCCTGCTAGCACATAAATGGACTGCAGCAAGTCTGAGTTTGAGCAAGCCCCCAGCACAGATGCAGAGCAGATACGTGTTTGCCACAGACCCAATCGGAGACCTGTAAAGCCCTATCCCTCGTCATCAGTGAGGAGCCATGGCTGCATATCTGACAGGGGATTTATCTACCAGATCTCACAGGTCTACAACAGGGGAGAGCCACATAAGCTCCCCAAAAGTCATGGGGAGAAACAGATGCTTCAAGGACTTTGCAGCCCCCCCCAGTTACCTGAAATTGGACCAAAGCCTTATCCCAGGGCTGGTGTACCCCAGATCAACTGCTGCTGAAGCTTGTAGTGAACCTGGTGGAGGTTTCCCAAGTAGAAGTTTATTGGGGAGAGGATGTTTCACTGGATGAAGCCTGTGAGATTCCCTGAATCTGCAACTAGTGACCCAGAGAAATCCTCTCCAATCTTTGCCAAAGGCTGGAGCCTGAATGGTTTATGTGCTGCATTTCCCAGCTTTTGGGTGGGAGCACTAGGAGTGGATGCTCTGATGTGTCCCAGTGAAGATCTGTTCGCTGCCTCCAGTATTCCCATTTTGACCCAGGTCAGCATGGCTGGGGCTGACCTGACCCCACCACACAAGCCCAGTGCAGCTCACCTCTAGAGCTGCAAGACTCAGCTACGCAATTAAGCTCTTTGCCAGCTCACCCAAAGGACACCAGGCCTTTTGGGGTCACTCATTGCATATGCTGGAAAGCACATACGATTTCATTAGGCAAATATTTATGATCAATATTGTCCACTCCCTGGCAATGAATAGCACCACTTGGAGCAAGAAGCTCTCAAGGGATGGTTAGAAAGGATGTGGGTTGACAGAAGAGCCTGGGTTGAGTGTGAACCTATACTCACCTGGCTTGAAAACACCTACATTTATTCTAAATATTTTTTTCACGATTCACTGAGAGATTAATTAGCTGCTTGGAAACCCCAGACGTTAATTATTGATTATGTGAAAGATTTTGTTCATTGCAGTTGCTGAGCTTGTCAGTCTTGGGGGACCAGATGGCTGAGGACGTCAGGATAGAGAGGACGTCTGCATGAGCACCGGAGAGTGGATTTGCCACCCATTTCCCATGGTGGGCCTCGCTGCAAGGTAGCATGACTCAAAAAAGGGAGCCAAGTGTGGCAGCAACAGCCCAATTCAAACAATGCTGGCCTTGAGTGGACAGGCAACTGAGGCAGAGGACAACATGACCCATCCAAGCAACAGATCCAGGACCCACCCCGCACCCTGGGGCACCCGAGCTGATGGATGGGGCCGTCTCCAGGGTGTGCAGAGGGGAGATAATTCACCATCACCTCCCATTCACAGCAACACGCAAGCTCCACCACAGCACCCGATGCACGCCAGGTGGAGATGGGTGCCAGTGGGCTCTTCCTCACCCTGGCTCCCCGGGCAGCGCGACAGCAGGCAGAGCAAGCCGGCAGCCACAGCGAGAGGTGAGATGCAGCGAGCCGCGGGTGGCAGTGATAAACCTCCTGCAACGCCCGGCAATTAATCTTGCGAAGCGGTGAGTCAGAGTCACCCGGAGCTTCCTCCCCTCACCCAGAACGAGCCACTGCCGTCTCCAGAAGCTCTCGGCTCGGGAGACCTGCAAATGCCACCAGGCTCGGTGAGAAGGTTTTTTTTTTTGTGCTGTGCTATTAATTGAGAGCCCAGCCTGCAGAGAGGCACCAGTCCCCCCTCCAGATCCCTCTGCCGCACCTAAGGGAAATGAGATCCACCAATATCCACATGCAGTGGCGTGTCTCAGCGGAGGAGCAGGGTGTTTTAGTCCTGGCTTTTTTGGCCATCGGGAAAGCGAGAGCAAGATGCCATCCTCATGATAAAGCTTCATATAAAGAGGTGTCAGAGGGCTGGAGGAGGTGGGGAGGACTGGAGGCATTTAAATAAAGACCCCAGGAAGGAGCGGGCAGGCTGGGTGTTTAACTCACACCCGCGCATTTCCCCCCCTCCATGTTTCCTCCAAACCTGCGGTGCTCCCCAAAGTTTGCCAAGCTTTCCCGGGGAAAAGCCTCTTCTTGCCTTGCCCTAGGCATGAATGCAGTTTGCAGTTTTAACAGCAGATGTCTCTCCTATTATGATTTATAAAAATGCTTAAAATAAATAATGCAAACATATTTACAGGAATGAATTCCTGCTCCTGAGTGCGTTTGTCACTCGGAGGCTCCCGAGCAGGAGCGAATCACCGCCTGAGTGCC
>VZSZ01011982.1:30608-43965 GCA_013398815.1 Ibidorhyncha struthersii | reverse complement strand
CTGTTCTGCTGCTGGTTTTTGAGTGGTTTCACTTACCTCTTTCCTCCTCCACTACCTGAGGTTTCAAATGCTCCGGGGAGATGTCTCCATTAACCACAGATTTCTTTGGGAGTTATATTTCATTACAGTCTCTCTTCCCGCTAATCCTTCCCAGCTTTTGTTGTTGTTATTTTTATTATGATTATTTTCACAAACCCTTTGTTTCCAGCTGTACTTAACCTGGCCGTGTCCCTTTAAATACCACAGCCTGGGCAGAATAGGGGATCAGTCCTTTGACAGGAGCTAAAGTCCTGTTTGATCTGGATTAGATGCTGATTTTGCTTACCAGACTAAAGACCGAGGGGGACCACGCAGCGCCTGTGTTTGCACAAACCTGCCTGGTTGCATTCCTCTTCCTCCCCGTGTCCAGCCAAAGGGGTGAGCACGGGGCTGTGCACACAGCTTGAAATCCAAGCGGATAAACAGTCACTTTGTCTGGAGCCAATGTAAGAAAATGGAGGTGGGAGGACGGAGTCGGCAGCTCTGCTCAGTGCTGGAGAGCTGACTCGGGTTGCAGACCCTCCTGAGGGTGCGAGCAGCTCAGCACCCACCAGCTGAGACACCCATGGGCATCCCTCATGGTGGGGACTGGTAGGATGTGCGGGCACCGAGACCTCTGCCATGCCCTACACCTGGCAGATTGTGTTTTCCCCAAGAACTCCCATCCCCACTGTGTCCTTTCTTCACCACCAGCTCCTGCCTCTTCTGCCCTTTTCTCTCTTCCCTCTGCCTGCAGGACAAGTGTTTTCTCTTTCCCTCCGTAATCTCCCACCCCTCATGTCTTGCCCTGCCCTGGCCCCTTGCCCCAGCCCGGTCTCCCCAGAGCCCCCAGGAGCAGCAATGCCTCCTCAGTTGCCCTATGCCTCAGTCCCTCCTGCCACGCTCCTTCTTGTTCTGCAAGTGACTGCAACCAAACCAGGCTCCAGGAGAGATGGCGGGGGCCACTAGTCAGCTCGGGTGCTTCGTGGCCTGGAGCTGAGGGGGTGGGGAGCCCCCATTACACACGCATGTACTTGCAGCAAAGCCAATTTATACCTCGCCCTGCGGCTGTCTCGGTGGAGAAATGTCAGGACTCACCACGAGGCAGCCAACCGCACCGCCGGTGGGAGCCCTCCAGGCCAGGCAGAGCAGGCAGGAGCTGGGGCTCAGGACAAGCCCAGTGCCTGAACCCCATGCCTCGCTGTAGGGAGTGGGGAGCACATGAGTGGGCTCTGCCCCGGGCTGGTTTTACCCCCCCATGCTCAAGGTTAAAAGCACCAGGAAAAACCTGGAGCAAATCCTCCAGCTTTACCGGTCTTGCCCTTGCAGCAGGGTGCAGAGCCGGGCCAGGGGAGCATCTCCCACTGGGATGGTGCCCAGGTCACCCGGCAGCAGGAGACCTGTGTCCACAATGGCAAGGTGGAAAGGTGGAAAGGTGTCAGTGGTGGTGATGCCACCAACACATGAGCAGGAGCATCCGAAGGTTGCAGGCCACAGATGAGAGGTGCTGAGCTGTGATGAGAGCTCCTGCTCACTGCCTGGGTCCAGCATGATTCAGCTCTACAGGACCTGTGAGTCCTTCATGGGCTCCAATCGCCTGGCTGGTCCACTCCCAAAGACCAAGCTTAAAACAAAACAAAGTTAAATCTGCCAGAAGTGAGGCAGCTCATGGCTGTGCCACTGCTGGAGGTACCATCACCCACAACAGATGGAGCATTAAAAAGAACAGTGAGATAAAATGCAGAAATTAATGACTGTAAAGGTCAAGGGGGATGTACTCATTGAGGCCCCCGGTCCTCAGCTCCTGGAGGTGGGCTTGGCTGACTTGCATTGCTGCAGTCCCAGCCTGCATGGCCCACCTGCTCGCACCTGTGTCCCCCAAGACAAGAGGTTGTCCCTGCAGTGGCAGGGGCAGGTGAGGAGATGCAGAGACCCAGGGTGACCCAGGGCTCTGCCAGGGTAAAATGATGCTGCATTATGATACGTGCAGGTAAGAGAGAGGGATATTGTCCTACTGTCTTGTCTTGGCCATGGGGAACCCTCATGGCAGAAGGTGGCCATGTGAAACACCCTGGGCACCATTCCTCTTCAACCAGAAAGAGGAGAAAAGGCAAGGTGAGAAAGTAGGTGGCACCAGTTGGCACATGGAGGTTTCATCCACGCTTGCCCTGTTCTCATACCCTTCCTGGGTTTGGTATAACCTGTTCTAAACACTTGTTGGCTCCTGGGTTTGCCCATGAGACACAGGCCAGCAGCTTCTCCACCCCTGGTAGGCCTGCCCCAGGCTCACTTGGGCTCAGGGAGAGGGAAGGGGCTGTGCAATGGGACAGGCTTTGGGCACAGTGTCCAGCCAGGCCAGCTACAGAAGTCAACCCAAATCTCTCAAAGGCTTGGGACATGGTGTCCAGCCAAGGCCAGCAGCAGAAGAAGTCAGCCCAAGGGTCTCAAAGGCAAGGCAGAAGAGGGCAGGGCACCCTTCCTGCCCCGTGGGGGTCTCATCCTCAAAGATGATGGTGCAAGGAGGGGGGCTGCAGGACTGGCTGGAGGGGCAAGGACACGGCAGCCTGGTCTTGTGTTCCCACTACCCATGGTACCAGCTGGATGGCTTCACCAGCACTACCCCAAGATCGATGCTTCACCAGGGCAGTCGGCACTGGCGTCAGCCAAGGGAGAGGCAGGTTCCAGGCTGCAAACCCCCCCAGCCTGGACTGGTACCTGTGGCCTTTGCTAAGCCCCTGCTCAGCTGCTGTCATTCACCCATTGACACCCAGAGGCTAATGCCGCGCCAGCCGCTCCCTCCCCTGCCCCATAACACAGCGTCTTGCACGGAGTAGCCTCCTTCTGCTGTCACAGGCCGACCTATTTGTCACAAATCCTGACTGCTCTGGCCTTAAAACATCTTGACGCAGTGCTGAAACCGGCCTTGGCACAGCAGCGAGTCCCCGATTAAGCGGGAGCCGCCACAGCTTGGTGTGGGCTCTGCAGCCAGCAGACGCTGGCTGGAAGAGCAGAGCAGCCGCAGCGCGGCTCAAATCGAGGGGCACCGACGTGCTCATCAGGAATAATCAGGAGTTATTCTTGATTAAAAGGAGACACACCACAGCTCAAGCAGGCTACAGAGTCCTTGTCACTGGCAGCCATGGGATGCTGGAGGACAGGGAACGCTCTGAGGCTGAAGGAGCTGGGGTGATGACAATGGGCCAGGAATGCAAGAGAAGCCCTTTGTGCGAGCAAAACCAGCACACCCCAAGCACTCGGTCATGCTGCGGGGCGCAGGGATGGGAGCTGAGACCCCCCCAGGTCAAGACAGTTTCCTCCACAGAGGCAGTGCAGCTGAGCTGCAGGCAGGGTGCTAGGTCTGGTGGCACACTGGTCCCCAGGGCAGGAGGATCTTGGGCAGTTTCTGTGGAGCCTCAGCTACAGAAACTGCCCAGTGATGCCTTCAGCGAAGTCCCCAGCCTCCTGCAGAGCTGCAGCAGGGTGGCAAGCCAGGGTGCTTGGCCAGCTGGAGCAGCAGCTTTGCCTTGCTGGGGACCCAGTTTGTCCCAGGGCAGGCAACGATCACGAACAGGTGTCAGCTCCCACCTACAGGATCTTTTCCAAGGATGCTGCCAGGTAAACCTCCTCCTTCCCCGGCTCAGGCACAGGTTGATCTCAGTGTGTGGTGGTAGGTCAGGAAGCCTGGACATCCCAGAGGTGAGGTGATGTGGGTGTGAAGCCTTCGGGTGATGAGGGATCTTTCATAGTTCCTCTTCCCTGAGAAAAGCCCTTTTCAGGCTTGCTCTGGTAGGGAGACAGCGATGAGCACAGCATCCCAGAGTTCCAGTGGGGCCCTCCTGTCCCCCCTGTCCCACACCTCAGCACAGGATGTTTCTAGTGCTTGTTCCCAGTGGAGAAGCCACAAAGAGACCAAGAGATCCTTAGCCTGAATTTGAAAAACGTGCAACTATTCAGAAGAACTTCAGCCAGAGCTGAAAATTGGGCTGGAAAGCTCACAGAACCGGTGTGACATGGGGCAGGTCACCTGGCCAGCTGGGGGGAGCTGAACTGGGGGAGGTTTATTTAGATTAATGCTCCCAAGTGAGCTGGCCCGGCAGCCCCAGGCTCCAGCCTTGAAGGTGATCAGACAGCCTGAACAAAGCCAGCCAGGTGCTGGTGAGCATCCCCCACGGCTGCCCATGCCTGGCTCGAAGGTCACCCCTGGCAGACCTGCATCCGTTGTGTCCAGCTGCCAAAACCCCCAACCAAGCTGGGGGGTTTGTGCTGGCACTTTACTGAGTGCCTAGCACCAGGACACACCAGGGAGCATCCACAGATGGACTGGCCTTGCAGGAGATGCTAGACGTCTCCCTGCCCGGCATGGGGGCTGGCCAGACCCTGCCTTGGCCTCACAGCCCCTCAGGCTGGCAGTATCCCTACTAAGCAAACCTCAGCTGATACCACCACCCCAACCTGCTACCAACCACCTTGCCCTCGGGGTGAACCACTGGGTCACCCAGCAGCAACCAGGACATGATGCTCGTGGCTGTTCCCATCCCACCAACAAAGATCTCTCAGTCCCCCCTTGCCAAGACCCTGGCCCCTCGTTGTCCCACCATCCCCCTCCCCACATCTACAAGCCCGCGCCGGGAGCGTGGCGGGTCCCGGCAGCAGGAGCAGGCTGCCAGCCGGGAGGTCACGCCTGGCCGGCGGCGCTCGCGGCAAGCCCGCCATCCGGCTCAGCTGAAGCACATTTTGTTCGGCGCTTCCTGCATCCTGCCCCATCCCCGCGCCGGGGCGGGGGGGAGTGGGTCAGCCCAGGGTCAGAACGCTAATTGCAGCCCGGGGACAGCAGGACGAGGTGGCCACCAGCCCACCACGCTGGGGACCCGCTGCAGAGAGGGGTGGGTGACACCCCGCAGCTGAGGCCAGCACACCCCCAAGTGTGCTGTGGTGCCTCTGTGGCAGGACAGGACACGTCTCTGGCACCACCGCAGAGGCTGCAGCTCCTACTGCCAGCTCTGCTGCAGCTCACCCCACACTCATGGCTGCAGATACCATCCTTTCCAAGCCAGGCCAGCAAACCACCACTGGCATCACCAAGGCTGATCACACCAGGGTCCATCCTCTCCTGGCATCGCTTGCTGGCACCCTCCCACGGGGAGTCACCAAGGCCAAGCGGGGATTCGGACACAGCTGTGCCCTCTGCAGCAGCACACCCTAGGGCCAGAGGCAGGTTTTGTTGCCCTTCTGCTAACTCTGTTTGATGTGGATGCTAATTAAAAGTGACCTCAGGCCAGCCCTTGTGGTAGCACCCAAGGTGCTCCCTTGGTGTTGTGCTGGGCTCATTATCATCATCCCGTGCTCCCCAAGCCACCCAGCTGCTGGTGGCCACCCCAGCACCCAGCCCTGGGGACAGCAGCCCTGGGTGCCACTTCCCCACCAGCAGCTGGGCAGGCAGCAGGGGCAGCCCAGCATAGAGGCTGTGACTGATGGTGGCACTGCGGCTGAGTGTGGTGGAGACGGTGGGCTTCACCCTCAGGGGATGCCTGAGGTCCTGCCTGCCTGGGCAGGAGCTCGTTAGGCAAGGTTCGTTGCTGAGGACAGGGCCCTCCAACCTCTATGTACACCCGGGGGGTGCAGATGCAGCCCAGCATGGGGGTGAGCAAGAAGTGGTGTGGAGGGGCCACCGGCAGCTCTGGCACCCCATCTCCCACCTCCCCCACCACCCCACCCCACTCACAGGCAGGGTTTGAATCCCACTCTCTCTCTGGCTCCTTCCTTTCTCCCAAACCTCATGGGGAAACTCCTGCTCTCCTCGTCCCCTGCTGATGCCCGCGTCCTCCCTGCAAGCACCGCATGCCCTGCTATCGCTCCCCTCCCCAGCCAGCGCCCACCTCCCCTGCTAACACCCACGCTCCCCGCAAAAGCCTGCGCTGCCTGCCAGTGCCCATGGTCCCTGCCGATGCCCTGGCCGGAGAAGCAGGCGGGCACTGGCAGCGCTGGGCTCAGTGTGGCAGCGGTGGCCGGGGATCCGGCAGGCCATCGCTCCCAAACCACCATGCATAGTGCCTGCACCGTCCTCCTCCCCCGAGGAGCTCCTTCGAGCATTTGGGCCGAACACTGTGCCAGCGTCACCATAGGGGTGATGGGGACACATGCCCTGTGCTTGGGGGCTTCCCAGGGGGAAAGCAGAACTGGGGACACTGCTGTCCCTGGGGGATGGAGCAGGCAGCGTGGCAGCAGCGTGGCATAGCGGGGTTTGCCGGATCTGCAAATGCCCCCGTGGCACTTTACCGAGTGCCACCGCTACACACACAGCACCAAGCACAGCCCCGTTGTGGGTGACAGGGCCAGACCCGGGGGGACAGCCCTGTGGGGCAGGCCCAGCGATCCCCAGCCCTGGCTGCTGGTGGGATGAAGCAGCACCCCCATACTGGGTCGGGGCTGGAAAGCTCTGTGTGCCAGTCCCCAGGACACTCTCCCAGCATGGGGTAGGGGCTGGCAACCCCCCCGGGTGCCAGGGCTGTGTGTTCACACAGCCCCAGCCGTTAGCCACAGTTATAAAAAAACAGCCAGACTCCTTTTTCCCGTAACAGCTGCCCCCCCTGCCCCCCACCACATTCCTGCTAAGTGATTTCGGCTGTTGCCCGAGCAGCATGAACTGGGAACCAGTTCCCCACAGCCCCTTGCCAGTGCCACCCCAGCTGGTGCACAAGCTGGACATGCCATGCAACAGAGCACTCCTGGGATGCGAGCAGGGTCTGTCTGTCCCCGCAGGCCTTGAGCTTTGTCCCTTGCCACGCTGGCCCGGCTCCATTGCTGTCACCGTGAGCTCCAGTCATCCCCGCCATCACCCCTGGGCTTGGCCACCAGCATGACCTGGGTGCCCAAGGCCAGGCTCCAAACCCCTCAGGAGCTGCTGGGGGGGCCAGGTGGAAGCTGCTGGAGATGGCGTTGTGGGCGGTTTTCCCCAGGGACCCTCGGAGCGCTTTCTGCTCCATCCCAGCAGGTCGCTGCCCAGAAGGGATGGAGCCCACGCACCGAGCCCATGCACCGCCGTCCCCCCCTACCTCCTCCTGTGGGCGCACATCTGGTCAACAGATGCTGGCCCAAACACTGGCTGGAGACAGGGACAAAGGCTCCAGCAACCTCCTCCCAGCAAGGCAGAGCTGGCGCTGCCGGGTCCAGGCAGCTCTGTCTCTTCTCCCAGGATGGGACGACCCTCCTGGGGGCTGGCAGGGGACATGCAGCACAGCCTGCCCGGCGCGATGCTCAGCGTGGTACCCCAATCGCCAGCAGCCACCCCACCGGCTTGCCCACAGCCGAGCCCATCTGACACCCCATCCACTCTGGACGGCTCCCATTGACCCAATGCCAGCATGAGGCCAGCCTGGAAAGCCACCCATCAGCGGCACACTCAGCCTCCTGGGCCCACTCACCTTCAGGAGCTCTGTTTGGGATTCAGCCCGACAAAGTGAGCCTCGCCATGGTTCTCTGTCGCACATTAATGACATTGTTTTACCAAAACAAACGGTTTTGCGCTACCCGGTAAAACTCCAGGCAGGTCAAGCCAGGAAATATCCCCCGGAGGAGGTGGCGCTGGCTTAACCCAACCACTGCTGGGATTAACCATGCAGATTTAGCAGCCGGGGTGGCTCCAGCTCAGCTCATCACACCATCCCGCCTGGGCTGGCCACCGCTGTGGTCCGGCATCGTCACCAGCGAGGTCCCCAGCAGCCGGCAGGACCGCGTCTGGCAGCGGCAGCAGCGGTGGGGATGGGGCACACGGGCCGGCGGAGGCAGGGGGGGACCAGCCACCGTCGGCACTGGGGGGCCTGGACAGCTGGAAAGAGGGGTGGGAGAGAAATAACAAAGCTGTAAATCATGACACAAAACATGCATTCATTTTATTCACAAAAACAGCCTGGATCGCTAAAACATTACAAACAGCATTTCAATTTAATGATGTAGAGAGAGCTGGAGAGACGGGGATTTGAACAGAAGAGAAATATCACTTTTCGTAACTGTTTCAGCACAGATCCTGCAATATTGTTTTTATTTTGATTTTTAACTTCAGTAAGTTTACAAAAATTACTTCTAGGAGTAAACCGTTGCAATTAGGAGGCTTTTCTGTACGCAGTGTTTCTTGTTCTATATTAATAAACTAACAGTGCCTTTTTTTTCTTTTTTTTTTTTTATTCTTCTTTCCTTTTTCGAAGACCGCCAGTTGTGTCGCAATTGTTTTCTTCCACGTTTTATACCGAACCTCTTGCGGGTTAAACTTACATAGGTGAATGGTTAGGAAAAGGGATACTACATCGCTTTAAACATATTCTCATTTATAAACATGAAGTTGAGGCATTCTAGAAACTACCCACTCTATTGTATGATGGGAAAGAATCAAATAAAAAGTATAAATGAGGGTGCAATTAAACAACTGTGCTAAATTACAGTAGTGCTTATTAGTAACTAGATTTTAAAAGGTTACTGTAAATTTACATTCCCTACACAAGTACTGCATCTTTCACACATAAACAACATCAACACCAAAACACAGAAAGAAACTGATTGTCCATACTCTGTCTATTAAGTCTTGGTACTTTACAGATCCATTGTTTTTTTCTTTTAATTATTTTTATTTGAAAAGCAGTTAAATGTCTGACTAGGACTCGAAGATGTTAAAACGAACGCAAAAAAAAAATTATAAAAACAGGAATGAGATTTGCGAGAAAATATTTTTGGTTCTAAAGAGACACAGGTGCATCCATTCATTTCAGCCAAAAATCCCTTGCCTGAGACAACACAAGCAAGCAGTGACATTGCACTTGGATGACAGAGCTTTGGGATTCCCGTTCCTACTGGAACCATCTGAACGCGGCTCCTGTAGGAAGCATCACCTTCTGGAAAGGAAGAGAGACAGGGAGGGGGACAGAAGAAGAAGGGACATGGTGTTAGGTCGGGTCCGGCACAGCCACGCAGCACCAGAGTTGTGCACCCGTGCTCCCCCCCCACCATCCCTGTCCCAGCATCCTGGTCACTGGCCTTGGGACACATCCAGCCCCGGCTCAGCATCCCCCGGATGCAGACACGCATCCCAAAGTTTCCAGCCCACTGGCAAACACCAGGATGCCGGCCGGAGGGAGATGGGGGTCCCCCCACCGCCGGCCCCCCCTCCCCTCCCCGGCAGGGCACCCGGCACAGCAGCTCGGCCATTGTTCCCGCATCCCCTCGACGCAGCCGGCACAATGGCACAGCCCCCGACTTCCCCTCCAGCCGATAGCAAGCACAATGGCCGGGCCACGGTCAGACGGCATGGCCCAGCACGGCAACCCCCTCGCTGACAGTCCCCACCTCCCCCACCACGGACGGCACCACCAAGGACCGCTCGGCATCTCACAGAGGGAAGAGGGATGAAGGTGGCCGGTAACATGGTCCAAGTCCCACCAGACTCAATCCCACACACAACAAAGCGTCTAATGTCAAACAGGACCTTGTTGAAGCCACCTCCAGGAAAGGTGGTGTGGGGGGAAATGGCCCCAACGGCTCTGTGGTCCTCTGGAAGGAGGACCTGGGACATTTCCCAGCTGGGTGGGGGTGGGAAGCCTGCGCAACGGTCACAAGACCGCAGGTGGGTATGCAAGGACCACAACATCTCTCAGTGCCAACAGTCTCCCTCCCAAACAAGGCCAAGCCACGCTAGCCAGCAGATAGGGCCACACAATCACCAAGAGAACGTGCCTTAAAAGGCCTTTTGGTTCCTGCAGCTCCAAACAAGCAAGGGACACCAACAGGAAACAAGCTACAGGCTGCAGTGATGGGCACAGGGCAGCAGGCTGGGCTGCCATGGGGCGGTGGGAGGGACAGCCAGACCCAGCACCAGCTCCCAGCCTTGAGCCCAGGTGCAGAGCTAGGGCACCTCAAGTTGTTGTACCACGAGTCAAAACCATGCCACATTCTGGTCCCTAACCCCACACAGGAGCCAGCTGGCTCTCATGGGGTCCTTCTCTTGGACCAAGACACCCACCAAGCCTCAATGAGTAACCATGGCCGCGTATCCCCCCACCCCTGCGTGAGGGACCCCAATGTGCTCACTTCCATAGGGACCATGACACAAACATGGGGCTTGGGCAAGGGCAGGGGGGTGAAGGATGAGAATGGGCAAGAGATGGTGGTGCCCAGCTAGGCTGCTGAGATATCGTAGCTTCTCTTGCCCCTGGCCTATCATTGGTCATCTGGGCAAACTGAGCTGGGGCAGTCAACAAGCAGAGCACTGTAAGCATCACCACCTCCTCAAAGGTCTCTGCAATATGTTGTCAGGCTTCTGGGGAAGATGCAAGTGCCTCTGGCCAATGATGCATGGGGCTGTGGCACAGCACACTGCCCACACTGGATCCCACCCAAAGTACCAGATGCAGAACCAGGAGGGTAGAGCGTAGTGGACTCACCAGAAAGAGCCACCTACTCAGAGACATCATCCCAGGAGAGAGGAACAAGGGGAGAGGGGGCTCCTAATGGATCTGGAAGGAGATGTCTGATACAGGTCACCTTAAACACTCCTGCTCCTTTAATATTAATGGAAGATGGACAACCAGCTCTCATCTGGATGCCCAGGATAGATCCCCCCTTGTCCCCACGATCACAGAATCACAGTATCATTTGGGTTGGAAGGGACCTTCAGAGACCACCCAGTCCAACCACCCTGCTGTGCACAGATCAGGTTCCTCAAAGCCCCATCCAATCTGACCTTGAACACTTCCAATGATGGTGCATCCACAACTTCCTTGGGCAACCTGTTCAGTGTCTTACCACCCTCATCATAAAACATTTCTTCCTTGTGCCCAACCTAACCATTGCCCCTTGTCCTGCCATGACAGGCCTTGGTGAAAAGTCTCTCTATGTGACACTCACGTGAGAGCGGCAGTGACCCTCACACCAGCGCTAGCTGGGGCACCAAGGCACTCCACTAAGGCTTCTCCAGATTGAAGACAGCTCTGTTGAGTCAAATCCCAACTATTCATGGCCTTTGTGTGACCTACAGCTCTGGAGACAAGCCCAGGGTGACCTCTCCAGGGCTGGCCACGAGCCCCCATGGCATGACCTGGGGTTGCTGTGGCTGGCAGAGCCTGGAGGAGCCTAGTCAGTGCAGAGACATTCTGCTGCCTGCTCCAAGCATCCAACCTGCCTTGCTGACCTTAGAGCCTCAATCTGCCACCATCACACCAGGACAGCAGTGGCAACCAGTTATTCGGGCTCTGTAGATGGGCAGACAAAGCTTAAAAGCAGCAGAGGGATTTAGCCCATCTTTTTATGCTGCCATAAAGGTTTAATTCTATTTTTTTTTACCGCTTGATTTTAGATCAACATTTAATCACAACTGTGGCCCCTGTCTGGGCCCTCTGGGGATGCTCCCCTGGACGTACCAGGCTAGCAGACCAGAGTCACTGAGGTTACTTCTCTCCCGGACAA
The DNA here is from genome assembly GCA_013398815.1 of Ibidorhyncha struthersii. Lineage (NCBI taxonomy): Eukaryota > Metazoa > Chordata > Aves > Charadriiformes > Charadriidae > Ibidorhyncha > Ibidorhyncha struthersii. Next base: position 32,499 of record VZSZ01011982.1, on the reverse strand, counting down.
TGGCACAGCTCCCTGCCAAGGAGGACAAAAGATTCACAAAGCCCTATAAATTTTTCAGCCCCATATAAAGGGTCAATGAATGGCCCCTCCTGTCCCAGTATCAAGCACTACAGTGTGATGGCAGCCCACCAGGACAAGTGGTCCATGGAGCTGCTGAGCTGCCTTCAGATGGGTTTCCACCACAAGGCAGGTGTCGGTAGCTGCCCTAGGGTTGGCCCAACTCAATGCATTGCTGAGGCCGGTTGACGTGGGGCAAGGTTTAACAACCCAGTCATTGACCCAGGTGACCTCGGACATCAGCCAGGGTCCCAGCATCCCTGTCCCAGCCACATATGGCCACAGTCTCATTCAACCCAGCCACAATCTCATTCAACCCTACCAAGGTCAACACAGGGCGCAAGTGGATATCCTGCCAGAGGGGAAGATCTGCTCCAAAAAGTGGATGGTGATGCCCTGGAGCATCCCACATGTGCCCAGGCATCCACCCCAGCAGCAAAACATCTCTCCTCAGCCTCACACACTTACGGTCACACCCAGGAGAGATGGGTACCCATCCTTGATGAGGCCCAACCCTATCACATGAAGAGCCCTATTTCAGTGGCTCCAGTTTCTCAGCCAGCTGCAGGATGGGGAAACCAACCAAGGGGGTGACTGTTTCACGGGCTCCTGGTGCTATTTACTGTCCCTGGACGTGGCACAGCGCTGAGAGAAGGGAGCGGCTCCTCCAGCTGCTGTGAGCTCCAAGTCTATTGACCTGCTTTAGGACTCTTTGGAAGAGATGAACTTTTTTTTTTTCTTTCTCCCTTTTTCCAGATCATTGACTCAGCAAATTAGAACAAGAATATAATTTAGCAATACAGCGGTTTTTGAAAGACACAGTCCCCCTCTCCTCATCCCCACCGCCCAAACAGATTTTTTTTTTCTTCCCCTTCGCTATTCATTCAGAGCTGCTGCTAATTGAAAAACGTAGAACGTGGCTAAGAAAACGGTGGGTTGTCTCTTTGGGACGTCTCTTTGGGACAACCAGAGGATGGGCAATGCCCTCATGCCAGGATGCGCAATCCAGCTGATGCCCGGGTGTCTTTTTAGCCTTTGCCAGCTCTGGGGAAGCGCTCCCCGGCAGGAAGAAGCATGTCGGCACCGCTGACGGCAGGATCAGCTCCCGGAAAAATCAAACCTGGCTTAAGTGTAACACGTGGGGGACCTGGTGGTCTTGGCCCAGAGCAGCCTTGGGTGTGCCAGAAGACACAGGCTCTGCCAGAGTGGCGTGCCCACGTGCCACCCCTGCTCCGTGTCCCAAGGCCACCAGCACCCAGCCCTCACCCACGCCATGCCACCAGCAGCTGCCCATGGCCGCATCCGAATTTCAGACCCACGCAACGACCTGAGTCACCGGACTTTTCCTGCACACCTTCCTGGCAGATTTGGCAAGTCAGCACCCCCAACCCAATGGCGGCTTGCAACAGCTCTCCTCCAAGGCCAAGGGATGGTTGTGGTCCCCACGGTTGACAGGGGGTGACAGCCAAAGTACCGCCCCAAAGCCTTACGGCAGCAGTGGCAGGAGCAGGGGTGGTCCTGGCTCGGCTGGGTGCCGAAGCAGGCGCGCCACCCCCAGGGACTGCAGCCGGGCTGCCATGGGGAAATCCAGCTGGTGCCTTATGGACTCACCCTGACCACCCTGGACGAGGTTTCACTGCCACCGATTACCTCAAGCTCTGCCCCGAAACGCCAGCTCCTGCCTCCCAACCCTTGGGTTAGAAGCCGCTCCCTGGCTCGGGGGGGCTGCAGCCAGGGATGCCGGCACTGAAACTCAAGCAGAGACCCACTGCTGCCCGTGCCTGCAAAGGGGACAACGAAGCCCCGCGCACCCAGGGACCCCCGGAAGAGACCC
>VZSZ01011981.1:687995-777216 GCA_013398815.1 Ibidorhyncha struthersii | reverse complement strand
TTCCAACCTAGACAATTCTATGATTCTATGATTCTGTGATATCTCTTGATTTCAATTTGAAGAGTTCTCTACCTTGACAATTCTAATACTTTTACGGTAGCACCGTGGAAACTATACTGCTAGTGTTTTTATTGGCACAAATTAGTTCGATTTAAGTGTTTAAAGCTGTAGGTAAATGGTCTCCCAGAACAGCAAAATAATGTAGTTAAATATATTTGTCAGTTATAATTTGGGATTTTTTTTTAGAAAGATATATTAGATATATTCTAATTTATTCAATAGTATTCTACAAGTGTGCAATCTCTTGTGTATACGATTTTTAGATTTTTATTCCTGAATGAAAGAACATAACACCATTAGAATGAAGTTTCATCGTGACCTACTCAAGGAGTGAGGTATAAATAAATAGCAAGAGCTTGCTACTCAGTAAAAAATTAAAAGGGAGTGGGGTAGGGGAGAAACCCAGTTTCTCTCTTTTTCTTTGGCAAGAATAGGAAACAATCCACAAACGTTTTTTTTGGGGGGTGGAAAAGAAATAAAATCATCCAGTGCTGCATTTAAAGTGGCAGTCTGTAGTGAGAATTTTTGTCTCAATTTCATCATGAAAAATCTATTTTTAGGAATGTTGCATTGCTATGAGCCTCAAAAGATCAGTCAGTACTCATAATTGTGTTTAGGAATATATAAGGGTGAAGTCTTTGCTTCAGGATACAGACTATCTTGAGAGTGGAAAACCCATTTTATGAAAGTCGTGAAGTTTTGGGGTTTGAAGCATGGATACGATTTCAAGGATTTGTGGGCTCTTTTATATAACTATATAGTGAATCTTGCTTTTTGAGCACTCAGGTATAAAACAATAAACAGATTTCATCCTGAGTTTTGTTATTACACTTCTACCTAGTAAGTCACTCTGCCTACTTGCATTATATCATCACTGCAAATCATTTTCACCCATTAAAAATGTGTACTTGAATTTAGTGCAAATAAATATACATTATTGGAAAGGAGAATGCACAGATGACAATAACTCTGTTGTGTAATTTTTCATTAACTCTGGAATATAAGAAATTGGTTGGACATTTCTACTACCGATCTACACCAAAAAAAAATCTACACCAAACCCATAGAATTGTAGACTCATAAAATAATTTGGGTTGGAAGGGACCTTTAAAGGTCATCTAGTCCAACCCACCCTGCAATGAGCAGGGACAGCTTCAACTAGATCAGGCTGCTCAGAGCCCTGTCCAACCTGACCCTGAATGTTTCCAGGGATGGGACATCTACCACCTCTCTGGGAAACCTGTGCCAGTGTTTCACCGCCCTCATTATAAAACATTTCTTCTTTATATCTAGTCTAAATCTCCCCTCTTTTAGTTTAAAACCACTATGCCTTGTCCTATTGCAACAGGCCCTGCTAAAAATGTTTGTCCCTATCTTTCCTGTAGGCGTCCTTTGATTACTGAGGGGATGCTCCAAGGTCTTCTTCCTGGAGCCTTCTCTTCTCCAGGCTGAGTAACCACAACTCTCTCAGCCTGTCCTCATCAGAGAGGTGCTCCATGCCTTTGATTGTTTTTGTGGCCCTTGTCTGGACCCACTCCGACAGGTCCATGTCTTTCCTGTGCTGAAGACTCCAGAGTTGGACGCAGGACTCCAGGTGAGGTGCCACCAGAGCAGGGCAGAATCACCTCCCTCGACCTGCTGGCTATGTTTCTTTTGATGCTGCCCAGGGTGGGGTTGGCCTTCTGGGCTGCGAGTGCACATTGCAGGCACAGGTCCAGCTTTTCATCCGCCAATGCCCCCAAGTCCTTCTCTGCAGGGCTGCTCTCAATCCCTTTATCCTCCAGCCTGTATCAGGACCAGGGGTTGCCCTGACCAGTGTACAGGTCCTGGCACTTGGCCCTGTTGAACCTCACGATGTTCACAAGGGCCTGCTTCTTGAGCTTGTCCAGGTCCCTCTGAATGGCATCCCAACTCTCAGGTGTATCAACAGCACCACTCAGCTTGGTTTCATCCGCAAACTTGCTGAGGGTGCATTCAATCCCACTGTCTATGTCACTGATGAAGATATTAAGCAGCACTGGTCCCAGTACAGACCCCTGAGGGACACTACTTGTCACTGATCTCCATGTGGACATTGAGCCACCCTCTAGATATGACCATGCAACCAGTTCTTCATCCACTGAACAGTCTATCAATCAAGTCTGTATCTCTCCAATTTAGAGTGAAGGATGTTGGGGGGGGTGGGTGTCAAAGGCCTTACAGAAAACCAGTTAGATGACATTTGTAGCTCTTCCCTTGTCCACTGCTTTAGTCACTTCATCATAGAAGGCCACTAGTTTGGTCAGGCAGGACTTGCCTTTGGTGAAGCCATGCTGACTGTCTCAAATCACCTCCCTGTCCTTCATGTGCCTTAGCATAGCTTCTAGAAAGATCTGTTCCATGACCCTCTTGGGCAGAGGGGTGAAGTTGACAGGTCAGTAGTTTCCAGGATCCTCCTTTCTACTCTTTTTAAAAAAAGGTGCATTTTTTCCTTTTTTCCATTAACCGGGGACTTCACCTGACTGTCATGACTTTTGAAATGTCATGAGAGTGGCTTGGCAACTACGTCAGCCAATTCCCTTACGACTCTGGGATGCATCTCGTCAGATCCCATAGACTTATGTTCGAGTTGCTCAGGTGCTCACGATTTTGATCTTCTCTTACAGTGGGAGCGACTTTTCTCCCCCAGTCTCTGCCTTGTGGTCTCATCCACTCGAGAGGTGTGGGGAGAGAGACTGCCAGCAAAGACTGAGGCAAAAAAGTTGTTGAGTAGCTCGTCTTTCTCCTCGTCCGTTGTTACCAGTTTGCCAGTCTTGTTCATGAGGGGGGATATGCTTTATTTGACCTTCGTTTTCTGGCTGACATACCTACAGAAGCCTTTCTTATTCTTTCCATTCCTTGCCAAGGTCAGCTCCAACTGCCCCTTGGCCTTCCTGATCCCACCCCTACAAATAAGGGCAGTGTCCTTATACTTTTCTCAGGATACCTGTCCCTGCTTCCACTACCTGTGCATTTCCTTCTTGCCCTTCCGTTTGACCATCAGGTCTTGACTCAGCCATGCCGGTGTCTTGCCTTCCTTGCCCAATTTCTTATGCGAGGGGATCTAGAGCTCTTGCACTCTGTGGAAAGCATTCTTAAAGATCTGCCAACTCTGTTCTGGTTCTTTGTCCCTGACAGTAGTTTCCCAGGGGGTCCTATTGACTAACTCCTTGAAGAGCTATAATTTTGCTTTCCTAAAATGCAGAGTCCTGACTTTACTCTTCCCCTAACCCATATCCCTCAGGACTGTGAATTCCACCAGTGCGTGATCAGTGTAACCCAGGCTGCCTCCGATCTTGACATCACCAGTTAGCTTGCTTGTGTTTGTGACCAACAGGTCCAGTGTTACATTCCCTCTGGTAAGGCTGTCTAGTACCTGGCTTAAGGAGTTATCCTCAGTGCACTCCAGGAGTCTCCTGGATTGCCTATGACTCACTGTGCTACTTTTCCAGCAGACGCTGGGGTGGTTGAAGTCCCGCAGCAGAACGAGAGCCTGCAAGTGTGATGCCTTCTGTAGCTGGAGTAAGAAGGCTTCATCAATAGGATCTCCTTGATCAAGCGGCCCGTAGTAGACACCAACGACAAAGTTCCCTTTGTTGTCTTAGTCTCTAATTCTTACCCATAAGCTTTCAACCTGCTCATGGCTACTCTTCAGAGACAGCTCTTCACATTCTATCCATCTCTTGATGTAGAGGGCAACACCTCTGACGGTCCTTCCTCACCTATCCCTTCTAAAGAGCTCTTAGCCGTCAATAGCTGTTCTCCAGTCATGGGATTCGTCCCACCAAGTTTCAGTAATGGCAACTAGGTCGTACCTTTCTAACAGCATGGTGGCTTCCAACTCTGCCTGTTACCCATGCTGCATGCACTGGTGTAGAGGCACTTCAGCTGGGCTGTCAGCTGTGTCACCTTCTTAGAGGAACATCCCTTAATTCCTTTGGGGTATTTCACTGGTGTTTCCCTCTTGGCCTCTATTATCTCAGGAGACCCTGGCTCGTCTCTGTAAGACTTCAAGTGTGCAGCAGTGCAGCCAGCACGTCTCAGAGCAATAGGCTGAGGGCCTTCACTAGCAACCAGTCTCTCCAACCTTGGCATGTCAACATTATTATGTGATGAAAAACAGGAACACACAGTGAACCTACTCGCATGAAACAACTGGCTACAAATATATTAGCCACTGATACTAATTTCTGAGCCTACATTTTGTATTTGTTTAGCAAGTACCTTAATTAAACAAGTGCGATGTCAAATTAACACTGAAAGATAAAAATCATAATTTTGGCTTAAAAAATAGGGGGAGCAATCAGGTCCATTATCGCTTTTGCTTTTGGGTTTTTTTAACTAAACCCAGGAAAATATGTACAAGTTTTATTATAAAAAACTATGTAGGTATCCACAGATACATCAAAAAACACACTTATCTTTAAATCTTGGCATCAAACAAGATGGTTTAGCCTGTAACATTAAGACTATAACATTAAGGATCTCTAAGTAAGACCCTTTAGTTTTCCTATTAGGTTAATAAATTGTGATCATTGACCCTGGAACTTAGCTGTTAATTAATCTTGGAGTGGGACTCATTTAATTCAGCTTTTTAAAGGTTGTACATCTGGTGTAAGCGTTCTAATCAATGGAAAGAAGTGTCCCCTCAAAGGCTGATATTTCCCTCCTAAAACCGTTTAAATGAAATACCCTCTGGGTTACCTAGGTACTCTTTTAATCCTAAAGAACTTGCCTAGTATCAGCCAAGAAACTATTGACATGGCAAGGATTTAAACAGAATTCCGAATTCTTTAGTTTTAGACTGTCCATATACTTTTAGTGGGAACCTTTTTGTTGCAAATGCTGATAGATGTATCTCTATCTACTTAGATACACAGAGCTCTTTCTAAAACTGCTCTTAATTTAGTAAGTATTTATCTCCTTTTCTTCCCTTCTCCAATTATTCTAACAATTTTCAGTGTTTTTGTTTCATCATGCATGCAAAGTAATGAAAAGTTGTTAGGTTTGGAGGGTTTTTTTGTGGATTTTGTTTGTTTTTTTAATTATACAAAAAACACATTTTCAGATGGGTCTGGTGCAGGGCTAACTACTGGGTTAGCCTGATATATTATGAATGTCCTTAAATAGATAGACTTCATCACTGAGAAAAAAATTATATTAATTCAAATCTATGTTTCTGATATTTCTCCATCTTGAACTTCTGTGCCACGAATTATCTCTCACCAAGAAAAAATCAAGATTTTTGTAATAAATTCCATTTAGTAAGCAAAAAACCTCTAAATTGTAGATAATACATAAATGTTAAGACCTTTAGACATCAGTACTTCTTCCACGTTTAAAGATTTATCAGAAATGAATGAGCCATATTCCAATAAAAGGGGTAATAAATTATGAGATTTCCTGAAATTCTTCAGTATCTTGTTATCTGTTGTTTTCATTTTTACTCTCAGCGTACTTTGATACAATACTTTTAAGATAATGGTTTTCCTCAAGTTAACACAAGGGGATAATGAATCATTCATTCTATTCCTATTGCTTATTTATATACAAAACCAGTAATATATCTGATGGTTTAGAAAGGACATATGGAATCTCAATCTCTTTGCCTAAAGGTGTATAACCTATGGAAGATTGCCATGCTGTCTGCACTGCAAAGCTACCATTGATTTTTATGATGGTCATTAGGTGCTTTTGAGACTCTCATCCAATAACTGCTATTTAAAGGTATTGAATATCTAGTTGACTAAAAGCAAAGTTTAGTATGTATCATGCTTGTCTCATGACTTTTATACTAACTTATTTTCATTAATCTACCAATTTCTCTGTCTGGAAAAAAATATAATGATTAAATATCATGAGTAAGACATTATCAGTGCTTATTATTGGAGAATAATTTGTGGCAAGGGAAATAAAATTGCAATGTGTAAGAAAATAACATAAATAAAGGTAATGGACTTAATCGTAAATCTTAGTGAACGCTTGGTGTTACCTCTTCTTAATCAAGATCTTAATCTGTGAGTCTCACCATCATCAGTATCAAAAGGTAGTAGTGTTTATTATTATTATTACTGTATTACAGTCACTGCAAAAGCTGGGACTGATGTAATTGTCTCTGTTATGTAATTTCTGCCCAAACTCAGGGAAAAAAAGCACAGAAACTGCTAAACAACATAGCAGGAAATTAATCCATCAACAAAATTAACAACTTTGTTGACTAGAGTTTAATTTGGCCAAAGAAGGGCAAAAGGAGAAGAAAAAGAAGAGTTTACTGTACCCATCTATGAGTCTTTTAGTGCTTGGTCCCATTTCATGAAAGCTTCTCAGGATCGAACTGCAAAACTGGGGACCTAGACTGCAAGTGCTTTGGGAAACTGCTTTCTGTCAGTCAAGGTTCCATTACACTTTTTGTTGTAGTATATTCAATTGCAACAATAAATGTGGTGTAGGTCTCTTGGAAGAAGTGCACATCACAAAGAAAAACAGAGTAAAGGAATGAGGGAGAATGAATCAGTGTAAAGAGGAAAGAGCCCCAAGATATCAGAATATGGTCATCATATGATGTCTAACTAAGGAGTTTTTTAAGAGAGAAAAGAAAGGCCAACCAGTATATGTAATCATTTAACCAGTATTCTTAATGATGATGATGATAGGGATTATCTCTGAATATATACATGTAATTTCTTTTTATATTCCATAGAATATGTTCAAAGGACATAGAAGGCATATCAATTTGAAATAGATTTTGGAAGTTGTCTTCTTTTGCTAACATAAGCATTATTACCTAGTACTATGTATATATGTAAAAATATTTTTATGCATATATTTATGTATATATACATACACAGAAAAATCAAAGTTTTCAGAGGAAATTGAACTTTAATTTCTACACTGCTCCATCCAGAACAGATAATCTCACAGAATTTTGTATGATGACATTGTGCAGAATGCTTTCTGCCTGTTAACTACTAGTAGTGTAGACTAGCAATATGCAGTCAGTAGTGTTACCTTATGAAACAAAAAAAAAAACCCTCTGAAAACACACTTCAGACAATCATAACCATTTTTTTTGTTTTTCAGCCCCATTTAGAGCATTCTCTGAAGATTACATCCTGAAATAACCATAGATTTTATGTATCTTACATCTCTTGACTTTCTTCAGAGACAAGGTAAGATACGTAGTTCTACATGTTTTTGCATAAAGCATTCTGGATATATTTTTTAATTTTTGGTATGTGGTCAAAACCAGGATGCATATTACTGAAAAATATCCTTTAGTTATAAATAAATGCATACTTCCTGAAAAATTCCTATAATGATTGCACAAATCATTGTCATTGTTTAATATATAACTCTTTTATGCTGAAACATGAAAAACAGATGCTGATTTTTCTTTCTGCACTTGCCTCTGGAAAAAATAGTATTGGAAAACTTTTCAAAATGAATTTCAAAACATGCCTTTGATACATTCATGTAGGTCTGCATGCATTTAATATACAAAACTTCTTGTTTTGCTCTTTGGTGTAATGTTGTGACTTACAGTTGCTAGGGAATAGAAAGCTCAAAATCTCAAAATCAAAACTCAAGAACTGTACAGGCTGTTTTGCAAACACGTTATTCAGCTCTTAGTTTCTGATTTGTCTGTCTTTAATGATTGACAATGACTTCTTTTAAATGTGGAATGTGCTAGCTCATACATACATTCCATTCATTATAGGAAGTATAAAAATAAAAATGTATACATGTATTTTAATTATATAGTCAATGCTATTTAACATGTTGATTTTTTTTCCCCTATTTAGTGGTCAAAGGAGAGGACTGTGTCAAAGTGTTCTCATAGGGCATCATATTAAGAGTAGTTATTTCCTGTCAACTTGATTAGACTCCACTATAGTGATAATGTTATCAAGTCAAGATAAGAATTAACAGTAAAATCCAAACACTAGCATGTTGGAGAATATCCAAGCAAACAAACAGACAAAAAGTCTAAGATTCTACAAAATAAAGACTGAATTCCAGTTGAAATACACACATCTGCATTCAAATACAGTTCTGCCATTCAGCATGACTTTTGTTTACCTGCTGGGTAAGGATCATGCAAACTAAGATTAGTTGCAGAGCTGGGAAACAGCTAATCATTTAGTGTGGTCTGCTTGCTGCAGGATCTAAAAACTATGATCTCTGAGGAAAGGAACTGCGGTTGTTTAGTATGGAGAAGGGGAGATGGGACATGGACATGATAACAGTAGGTGCAAAGATGAAAGAAAGAAACTGTTGAACCCTTCTGAACAGGATAAGCAGTAGCAGCCAGACTTACGCTGAGGAAGATTTTTAATATAACAAAATGTTTCTAAGAGCAAGAATAGTTAAGCACTTTAACATACAGTCCAAGGGAGCCCATAAAATTTTTCTCTCAGAAACTTCTAAGAGCTAATTAGACAAATACCAGCTGCATCCAGACATCTCAACTATTCCTTGATACAGTTATATAACACAAATTTTGAGTGCTATATAGTTATGTTATATATCAGAAGTGTTTCCTCTTGAGCTATTTGTCCATAGATGTGTGCTGAAACCAAAGAAGTAGTTTCTAACCATCTGCAACTTTGGTGAATATTACTTGTGACCAATTCTGGCAAAAGCAGAAATAAATGGCTGTCACAAATGTAACAGTGACACATTTTATTCTGTTCTGAATTTCTGTTACAATTCCTTTTATCCAGTTGTGTTCCATTTACTTAGGCTCAGTAGATAATGGCTTTCTGGAATAAAATTGTACAAGATATCTATGACTAGCAAAGAATGTAAGTAAACTGAGCTTTTGTCAGTAGTAGAAGCAGTATTTGTTAAGCTTCACTGAGATTCTGCTCAAATTAGAGATTGTTGGAACTGACCTTTTCCCCCTAAAAAACTAAATTGTTCAAATAGATTAAAACCAGACTGGTAAATACTAAAGGTCAAAATACATATCTGCCATGTGTCTTGCATTTATACAATATTTCAGCCCACGTATGATTGTAGAAGAAAAAAAACAAGCAACAAACCACTAACAAAAAAACACAGCATCTTTCTTTTCACAGGTGTGTTAAACTGAACATCAGTTTCCATGTTAAAAAATTTATGGATGTTAGATTTTTTTTAATCTGTGCACTTGCTTTTGTTACCAATAACTGTACTGAAATAACATATGAATAATTCATTAAATGATTAAATTGCCCAGTGTAGTATTTATGTTTAGATATTAAAATATTTTACTAAAACAATTTAACTGTAGCTTCTATAGCTCAAAATATAACATGATTTCTCTAAAAAAAAAAAAATATACTTTACAAAGTATTCAGATATTTCTTCATACATACCTCGTATTAAACTGTACAGAGCTAGTCTACATTGTTCAACATAAGGAATAACAGAAGGAAAACCGAATGCTTAAAAACGACTCTTTCATTAAAAATCAAATATGATTATGTTTAGTGTTACAATAGAAATAGTAGTAATCAAATACGGTTTCCTTCGAAAATGGTGATTAAATCAAATTTTAATACCATTAAATGTAAGTCTCTAAGGATAGATCTATAAAATATGGTAAAGATAGCCGCAAGACAGACTTCAGCACAACTCAAAGTAAAGCCATCCTGCACAAATTACCTTGGCTAAGTTCTGGAGCTGGATGGAGAGGAAAGCAGTCCCCAGCCTGTATTTCAACTTCTCAACAATCACTGGGCCCAAGGCCTTTTGAATACCAGTAAATAATTTATAAAAAAAAATTACGGAATAATATGATGCAAAAAACTTCCAGGGATTGAATCTAAGGATATTGAGAGAAATATCAGGACTGAGAAGCGTGGTGCTTAAGTTGATTGGAAATGACACTATAGGTACACACGCTGCAGATCCGGTGGTATTTACATGTACAACATGCTCTCGTGTCCCTGCTCTGACAAGCAATAGAGACACATTGATACACACTAAATGTAAGTCCTCCAAGGGCAAGAAAAAATAATTGGGCAACATGAGGAAGGGTAGAACCCTCTGGTTATCATGAACTTCGAACAACATTTGTGCCAGATATTATCATGAAATTAAATATAACAAAGAAGAGGTAGGGAAAAGGCTCCACAATGTATTTGCATTGTAAAGCTTGGTGGGTATTGTCATTGTTCAAAAACAGTGCTAGTAGGAAACACAGACTTTTTGTACGTCAAGCCCTGTAAGTTGTAGAAGAAGTGAAATATCAGATCTTCAGTGTACCGTGAGTTTTGCTCCAAATGTCAAACACCGGAAGGTAACTCTAGGACTCTCCAGTTCAGCTTATTATGTGAGAAAGGCCAAAGGCAGCAATGTATAGCTTCCAGAGAGATGGAGCCAATGGGTAACATTCCCCAACAAAGCGTTGCCCAGATACTCACAGACACAGGACTTGTTAATTAACAACAAGAAAATATATTGGTGTATTTACACAGGGGAAACCGCTCCTGCACCTCTGGCAGGAGGGCCATTACAACTGAGAGCAGGTGCAGAGGCTTCGAGGAAGCAGGGGGCTGGCTTCTGCTCTGGTGGAAGAAGTGCCCGATGGGTGGTCTCAGGGACAGGAGCAGCAGGCGGTCCATGGTGTTGTCCTGGTGGGCGCCCAGGTCTTCAGAGGCGCTGCCCGCTCCCGTGGCTGGATGCAGCCCCGTCACAAAGTTCTTCTTGGGAAGGGCTCGGCCAAAGCAGCAGAGGTCTCCACCTGATGCAGAGACTTGTCCTGACCCAGAGTGTCAGGAGGGTCTGGTTTCTCCTCCCAGTCACCCTCCTCCCACTCCTCCTCCTCCTCACTGCTGGAGCTTCCCTGATGGCTGCCATCCTCAGAGTCAGCACCTCTCTGCCTGGGCAGCCAGTAGAGCCCGAAAAGCACGAGCAGGGTTTCCGCAGAGGCCCAGAGCCACCAGTGCTGGCAGGCAGCGAGGAGCACACCTTCCTGGCTGAGCCTGCGCTGCACCTGGCTCCTTCTGCTCCATCTCCTCCAGCAGCCTTCTCATCTCCCAGCTCCCGCAGGAGGTCTTGGCTGGATGCGTCTATCTGGTCACCCACCCTCAGGGTGTACTGCAAGATGCTCAGAACCATCAGCACATGGGTGATGCCCACCGCCATGGCCTGGAGGAGGAGGGAGAGAAAGGGTTCAGCGGGGCTGGGTGGGAGTGAGATGGCAGCTGGGGTAGGTGGGGCAGGAGGAACAGGAGAGCCCTGGGACGGGTGGGAGAGGGGGCGAGGAGGCAAGGAGGCAGCAAGGGGAAGGTTGGTGAGCACTGCGGGGACAGGGGCACAACCCCGCAGAGCCCTGGGCACTGGCCTTGCCTGGCAGCCCTGTGCCCCTCTGCGCCCAGCCCCGAGGCCAGCCCCTGCCCTGCCCCAAGCGCTCCCCGCAGCAAATCTGCCCTCGCCCCAGACTTAGAACAGCCCCCACGGCCGCAGCTTCTGCCCTGGCCCTCCACCAGCCTAGACTTCCCCCCCACCTGCCCCACTCACAGCTGGCACTGCAACAGAGGGGCTGCAGACTGGCACCCCTGGTGACACCCCTCGGTGACTTCTCCTCTGTGCTGTCACAGTCACTGGACCTCCACGGCCACACCCTGCCCAGCATGCCAGGGACACTTCTCCTGGGTCTCCAGCCCTTGCACGGTGCCACAACCACCCCCCCACACACACAGGAGAGAACTCCAAAGGGCCCCAAAACCTCTCCCGAAAGAGCAGTGGGGGCGGCACAAGGGCATCCCTGCCTTGCACAGGGAGCTCCATCACCAGCTGAGCCCCACGGTCGGGCTCCCGGCTTCCTCCATGGCATCAGCAGCAGCACCAGCAGCAAGGAGCCCTTGGGCGAAAGGCATTTCTCATGCTTTCACTTGTCTGCATGTAGAGCACACACTCACACTTCTGCTGCTTCACCCCACGGTGCAGAATAATATCCCCTCTTTGCACCCAGAGACTTTCACTGCCCAGCCTGACATGAAAGCAGACACCCGTTTCTCAGAAGAGTCACGCAGGCATATCTCTTGGTGGTCATACTGCTACTCTCTCTCAGCAGAAGGGAAGTCCAAGACAAGTGAAGACAAAGCAGATCGTTTCTGGCAGGGAGCGACCTGGCGGAGGCCCGTGGTCATGCTCCCAGTTCCAGGTCCCTTCACAGCTGCAGCAGCTGCAGCAGCAGCACAAAGGAGCCTTTGGCAGCGACAGAGCAGAGCAAGTTCTGCTCCCATCTCCCCCAGGGCTTTGCTCCTTGTGAGCCCTGCACGCTGCTCTTAGTGGCTGTGCTCTGTCAAGCATCAGCGACATATTGATACGCACGAAGCCTCAGCCCTCCAAAGTCAAGGAAAAACAAACTGGGCAACGTGAGGAAGGGTAGAACCCTCTGGCTGTCATGAACTTTGGACCACATTTGTGACAGATATTATCATGAAATTGAATATAACAAAGAAGAGGTGGACCAAAGGCTCCACAATGTATTCACATTGTAAAGCTTGGTGGGTATTGTCAGTCTTCTTCAAAAATTTTGCAATTATCTGAAGAGTTTTTGAAGCATATCTATTACTGGTCATATTACTAAGACTGTGTCTATGTAGGATAAAAAGAAAAATTAATTCTTTTCCCCAGGGCATCTATTCCTTCTTTGAAACATTTTTTAAGCAGGGACAAACCAGCATTAAATATCTAAATAAATAATAAATTAAAGAAATGTTTATTTTTTAAACTAGGGCAAGGGCTTCTATTTTCTTCATTTAGAGAAACTGTCTCCTAATTATTGAGGTGTGTGTGGTGGTTCCCAGAGCCAGGGAAACCCAAGGAAGAGCAGAGAGCCCCACCAGGATCCAGCAGCTCTCATGAGCAAAGCTAATGCAGTTTGGGCCTTGCCAAGAGCAACCGCATGAGATTTAAATGGTCCTATGGAGTTCTAAGAACCAGGAGGACTGCAAACAGGGCATGCAAACAGGGATTGAGAGGACACAGCAATTCTTGCAAAAGGCCATGTGAGAAGGGCCGTGCAAGAAGGGCCATGCACTCTCTTTGTAGGTCCACAGCCCAGGAAAGTGCTCTAGGTCTCTGCCACGATGGTGGGCACTCACCTTAGAGTTAAAATCAGCATTTCTACAAAGAATACCTCTGAGACTATTCTGTGATTCTGTGACACGTCTGACACTTCCACTCAGAGAGAACTGGTAGGAAAGAGACTTCAGTACAGACAGTAGGTTGCAACAAGTGCCCAGACCCTTATTCTGGAGAAAAGGTGCATCTCTGCAACAGATGTGCACAAGTGGATGATCTTTTGCATCGGGTGGTGGAGTTGCAGGAAACAGTTAGAAGGCTGTGTAGTGTTAGAGGGGCCAAGACAGAGATGAGCAAGTGTTTTCAGAACCATGCTCCTGTGGTGGACACTACAGAGAATGAGGCACCTTGGACCCTGGTGACCCACAAAAGCCGGACTGTGTTTTATTCCCCACTCTCCAGCATTACAACCGAAACCAGATATGAAGTTTTAACAGCTGTGGACACCCACGAGCACGGTCTACAAGGAGAAACTGTACCAGCAGCACACAGTGCATACTGCAAAAAGGAATGATGAGTGCTTGTAGTGGGTGACTGCATTAATAGACACTGAGGCACCCATCTGCCAGCCTGACAGGGAGTCATGAAAGGTATGCTGTCTTCTGGGAGCTAAGGTCTGAGAAGTTGCCAAGAGGGTGCCACAACTTGTCAAAAGCATATCCATTGCTTCTCTTCCATGTGGACACGAATGACACCACAAGCCAGAACCTGGGCAGAATTGAGGAAGACTACAAAGCCCTGGGGGTGCAAGCAAAAGGTATTGGTGCCCAAATTATCTTTTCTTCCATTTTACTAGTTAGAGGAAAGGGTGCAGCCAGAAATAGATGTTTAATGCAAATCAGCTTCTGGCTTCACGGCTGGTGCTGTCATGAGGGTTTTGGCTTTTATGATAACAGGACATTCTTTGATGACTATAGTATGCTAGGAAGGGATGGGATCCACCTGTCTAGAACAAGCAAGGGAATCTTTGGCAGCAGGCTGGCCAAATTGGTGAGGTGGTCTTTAAACTGAAGGATTTGGGAGGCAGGGTCCAAAGTGGCAACACTCATGCCATTATAACAAACTGGGGAATGAGCCAGGCCAACCAGAGCAGCGACAAATGTTCCTTAGCTTCCTCCCAAGATGTGAACCAGAAGACAATCGCTTCAAGTGTGTGTATATCAATGCACGCAGAGAGGGGAACAAACGGGAGGAAATGGAGCTCCAGGCCCAGTCAGAAAGTTATGTTATCATAGGAATAACTGAAACATGGTGGGACAACTCACATGACTGGAGGATCGCGATGGATGGCTATAATCTGTTTTCTAAAGACAGGCAGGGAAAAAGAGGAGAAGAAGTTGAACTCTATGTTAAGGAGAACCTTGAATGTATAGAAGCCAACTACGGTGATTGTGGAAGCCCTATTGAATGCCTTAGATTTTAGAAGAGCAAAATTCAGCTCGCTCAGAGCTCAGTTGGGAGGGATTCTGTGGGAAGCTTCCATGGAGGATAAAGGAGTTAGCGAGTGCTGGGAGTTTTTCAAGAACATTTTCCTGAAAGCACAAAACCAGTTTATCCCAGTTAAAGGTAAGGGAAGTAGGCAAAGCAAGAGACCCCCTTGGCTTAACTGCGAGCTTCTGAGTCTGCTCAAAATCAAAAAAGAAGCAAACAAAAAATGGAAAAGCAGATGAATACCTGTTGAGAACTATAAGGGCATTGCCAGGGCATGCAGAGATGCAGTTAGAAAAGCAAAAGCTCAGCTCAAATTGAAATTGGCCAGAGATGTCAAAAGCTACAAGAAAGGGTTCTTCAGGTACGTAAACAACAAGCAGAAACAGAAGGAAAATAGTGGCCTGCTGTTAGACAGGAGAGGAGAATTATTCACCAACAACACTGAAAAGTCAGAAGTTCTCAACACTTTTTTCACCTCTGTCTTTACCAGCACTGTTGGGCCCCAGGCCTTAGCAACAGACGCAAACACAAACCCACTGTCAGTGAAGGAAGAGTTGGTATGTGAAGTATTACAGGAGCTTGACCCCTGCAAAGCAATGGGCCCTGACATTATCCACCCAAGTGTATTAAGAGAGCTGGCTGATGTCATTGCAAGGCTGCTGTCCATAATCTTTGAGAAGTCATGGAGATCAGGGGACATCCCAGAAGACTGGAAGAAGGCTAATGTGACCCTCATCTACAAGAAAGGCTTAAGGGAGGATCCAGAAAATTATAGGCCCTTCAGTCTTACATCAGTCCCTGGGAAAGATATGGAATGAATCCTCCTGGGGGCTATCACAAATCAAATGGAACACGTGATTGAGAAAAGCCAGCATGGATTCACCAAGGGGAAATCGTGCTTGACAAACTTGATCACCTTGTACTGCAAAGTAACCTGCTCAGTTGATGAGAGGCGAGTGGTGGACATTGTCTACCTGGATTTCTCCAAGGCTTTTGATATGGTTTCTCACAGCATCCTCCTAGAGAAACTGATGTGGTAGGTCTAGACAAGTGGTCCATGTGGTTGGTGGGGAACTGGCTGACAGGTGGTGGTAAATAGCTCCTTTTCAAACTGGCAACCTGTCACAAGTGGGGTCCCCCAGGGACTGATATTGAGCCAGATGCTGCTGCTTAATGTCTTCTTAAGCGATCTGGATAATGGGATCAAGTGTACCCTGATGAAGTTTGCTGATGGTACCAAACTGAGTGGGGAAGGGGACACTTCAGAAGGGAGAGCTGCCCTGCAGGAAGACCTGGATAGGCTGGAAGAGTGAGCTAACAAGAACCTTAGGAAGTTCAACAAGGACAAGTGTAAGGTCTTGCACCTGGGAAAACAAAATCCAGGAGTGCAACACAGGCTGGGATCTACTTGGCTGGGAAGCAGCTCTGTGGAAAGGGACCCAGGGGTCCTGGTGGACAACAAGCTTAATATGAGTGAACAGTGTGCTGTTGCAGCAAAGGAAGCCAACAGGATGCTGGGTTGCATCAAAAAGGGCAACACCAGCAGAGATAAAGAAGTCATTATCCCACTCAGCTCAGCACTTGTCAGGCCACACCTGGAATAATATATTCAGTTTTCATCCCCACTATGCAAAAAAGATGTGGGCAGGCTGGAGAAGGCCCAGAGAAGGACCACAAAGAGGATCAAAGGATTGGGAAGCCTGCTATACAAGGCAAGTCTGAGAGAACTGGGTTTGTTCAGCTTTGAGGAAAGAAGTCTTAGGGGAGACATTATTACCATGTTCCACTGTCTAAAGGGTGGCTACAAAGAAAATGAAAACGGAGACTCCCTTTTTACAAGGTGTTACATGGAAAAGATGGGGTGTAATGGGTACAAGTTACTCCTGGGGAGATTCTGACTGGACACAAGAGGAAAAATTTTCACAATAAGAAGAATCAGCCATTGGAATAATCTCCCCAGGGAAGTGGTGGATTCCCCAACATTAGACACTTTTAAGATTCAGCGGGACAGAGTGCTGGGCCATCTTGTCTAGACTGTGCTTTTGCTAAGAAAGGTTGAACCATATGATGCTTGAGGTCCCTTCCAACTTGGCATTCTATGATTCTATGAACACTTGAATTTCAAAGAATTATGCTATTATAGATGCATTTCTTTCTTAGCATAATTAAGCCTTTATACAAGCAAACTTGGGGGTTGAAAAGGGAACTCGAGGTGAGTTTGGGATGCCAGTATTCATATAAATAATCCATCAGCATCTTAAGTGAACAACATTGCCTCCTGTGGTGTCCCCCTCTGTGGTGGTGACCCAGCAGGCAGAAGGCAATTCTGCCAGTGCAGGCAGGTTGCCTACTTGGGCAGGCCTCGGATGTAGCTGTCGCTGACCAAGTCCAAGGGCTTGTCTGGACAGGGAAGGACGCTCAGAAAAATCATTCTGAATTAGTTATTAAAGTGATGTGGTTAATCTGGGCTGAACCCCTCATTGGATAGTCTCATAGAAAATTGTAATAACCTTAATTTGGTTTGGCTTGATTTACTTTGGAAGCGATTTAAACTCATTGAATTAAACCTTGTTTAACATTCATTATAGCTTTCACACAGGGATTTTATGCAGTTTAACTAAACCACTTGTTATTTATGCAACATGTTAACTTGAATTAAGTATCTTGAATTACCCTGTATAGAGTATATGTAAGTAAAAGCAGAAAAAAATATTATAATTACTTTTTTCATTGATACTGATTTCACTTGTATGCAGACACACCACCACCTGACAGTTTTGCAGAAGGAATTATTCAGAATTTATTAAATAAAAAATATAAAAAACATTTCCGAATTTGGTGAAAATATTATTTTTGTCTAATGCTAATCCAAGATTTTTTTTCTCAAGCAAGTTTGATCTTGTCTCTAACTGTGCTTAATAAGAAAGTATTAGAAACCTTGATATTGATGCTTACACTCTAGATTTTTATTACGCAGCGTGAAAGAAATGCAAGTTAAACATAAACTCAACATATGTATGTTTTTATTGAATTTTCTTGGTGACAGTCTGAAATATGACAAGTATCACAGACGAGGATTATTTGCTTACTTTGAAATACTATTTAAAAGTTGAATCTTCAATTTTATGCAGTGCTAAAAGTGTTCATACACTTCATAAAATTCATGAGGTAGTTTGAAAATTAGCAAATAATTCCTTTTCTTTTCTTTTTCTTCCCCAGCCCATTAGTATCCATTCATGCATCAATCCCTTATCCTTCAATTTATCCTTTTCTGGAAGCTCTCCTGCTGTTTATTCTTTTCACAGCCAAAAGTAGTACTTTCTTCTCCTTCCAGATTCTTTATTTTCCAGTCCTCGTTTAGTCTGTTCCCACTTTTCTCCCAAAGTCTCACTGTTAATCCTGATCAGACAAGACCAGCTCCTGGAATCACGCGATTGATCACTGTCTCTGAACAACTGACGGGCAATAGAAAGGGACCTTCCTGGCTCAAGCACCTCCAGATATTAAAGGATCCAGATGAGGAGCCATGGTGGTGCATGACCAGGTTGCTGAGGCTTTGATACTTGGCTTTCCTGAAGCCTGCAGTTGGAGTCGGGAGAAACTTCTGCTGAACATGAGCTCTAACACAAAAGACAGTGCTGGCTTTTAAAAACTAACCCTTGAAGGAATCACTGGAATCTGTTCTTAGATAGCATTTGTGTGCCTCTGTGTGTGAGTGTGTGTGTGCGTGCACGCTTATGCATGACTAAATCTATAAAACATTGGCAGGGCAGGGTTATTACACTCTCACCTGGAATATTCTACTTCTATATTATGGATATACTTTTCCCAGAAACCATATTTTCCACTCAAGTCATTATTTAAATTATCAGCTCATGCTTACAAAGGAACAGTTTTAAACCCATTTACTTATTGTCATTTAGCTGGGTTTGGATTTTGTTGGGGTTTTTTTTGCTTCATTTAATTAAGGCTTTTGATGACGGCAAAATTATTGGTCCTGAAATCATGCATGAGAATGCCTGAGAAGACTGCATGAAATGGCTGTTGTGAGGTGCTGCTAACCAAGCCTCTAAGCAAAGCACTGTTATTGTACAATTCATGGCTATCACTTTTATATTACTGTAGTTACACCAAGTTCTGAATTTGACGCAGGAGACATTCAAATCTATAAAGCAGAAGAGGATTTAAAGACCGCTTAGTGGAAAAATGCAAGGAAGTTGGCACAATGCATGACTGCCCTCCTCCTGTTATATTTTTACTCACAGGTGCACCCTTAATAATGACCATCTTCCACATCTCTGATGGGCTGTTTACAGCAAAGATTTAACATTGAAAAACAACAACCATATTGTAGTCTATTGTAGTTGTCCTTGCTAATTAACACTGCATGAAACAAACACACTTTTTAGGGATACTTTCTTTTTGGCTTCCCAAATGTTTTTGCCAGGATCTCAAGTTTAGTCTAACAGACAGGACTTCATGATGTCAGACCCTTCCAGATGAGCACACTGTACATATCCAGCCACACCAGTGAAGGGCTGATAAAGATCTTCTGTCACTGCCACTTCCACTCATGAAGAAGGAGAGGAACTGTCGCACTTGGTCATTGTAGGAAGCCTGCAACTCCCACAGAAGAGGTGTCTATTTACACAGCAAGGCACATAAGAGTTAGGGATATCCCTGCCAGATGATCTGTCCCAGGGGTTAGAAATGGACAAAGAAATTCAGCTGCCTACAGAAAATACAGGAATGTATAAATATCTAGGATGTTTACATGGGATCAGGAATAAGATCCTTAGAATAAAATACAACATAATGGAAAAAAAGCAGTTAGAGAACATTTTGTTGCCACCATATTTTTTTTCAGTTAGACTATGAAAATTAATTGAGATAAGATAATGTAAGCTTTGCCTGGTTTTGAAGTGTTGGTTAATTTGTTGAAACACATTTTCCCCACTATTCTGTGATTCTATTCAGTGGTATATAGAGGAACATCATACTCTTCCTTTCGAGTATGGTCAGCTCCCTGTTTTGAATAAAGGGAAATATTTTCAGTTGTAAAGAAACTGATCATATGCATGTGGAAATTCTGTTGTGTAAAATCAACGTTTAGAGACAAAAAGTATTCCAGACACGTCATACACAAAAAGTAGGAGTAAGCTGAGGTTGTATGACCCTTTATGCGTAAGGAATATATCTTAGTTTCCTTGACCAGTTTATATAAGATATAGTTGTTTGGGAATGGGAGATACTTTGCTTCTACATCAATCTCTGAGCACATTACTGTTAGAGAGAGGACAGTGCTTCTAGCCTGAGGGACCTCACAGCTGTCCATCACACACTCAGCTGTTTGGGCTTTCAGGCTGTGAAATGGATTTGTAAAAGGAAATAGTTGCTTTTTGGGAAATAATTCTTACCAGTGTTTCAGCCTGAACTCTTTTAATATCTCTTCTTGCACAGAAGGATGATTTCATGCTAATTTTTTTTATTAACTCATACTACCCATTTAAAACAAAAAGTTATGGTTTACTATATTATATTGTATTATATTATGTAGGAAAGATTAGCAACATAGTAGTTGAACTCATGGGCAAACTGAACATAACAATGAATTATGACCTAGAATTGTATTTTGATATTTTTTTTAAAGTTGATGAATATCAAAACATCTCATTTATCTGAAATGAAGTATATGCTAACGTACCAAAACATTTATGAGAGCATCTGTAACAGCACATCTCTCCTAGGTATATTTTCCTGGATGACTAGCAAATGAATATCATAAAGAGTTGAGATCAAAGAGAAAAGGTATTTCTATGATATAATATCTCCTTTCATTAAGCCATTCCAAATGTAATGCTTCTAATTATATTTGCATATTATGACTAAAGAGCAAGATTCTTAAATGTTGTAAGCCGGAGAAAGTTCCTGAAGTGAAGTTATTTTGATTTACACCAGCTAAAGTTGGGCCAGAGGTGCAGTCTGCAGAAATCATTGATTACTTTCATCCTAGCCTTTTAACTATTGCATATTTTATTGTACTAATGCTTCTTACAGTAACTACTGTATTAAATTAGAGTTTTAACACTACAATCCATAAATAGCATGAAATCTTCTGTATATAAATCAGGAAACTAAACTGAAAGTTTAACAGGAAGATTTATATACTCACATACTAAATCAGTACTCTAAAGTTTAAGATTTTTAAATAAGTTTTATATGCAGCATACATAAATCAGCGTAATATACCTGATTCTGAAAATTAATGTCCATAAATCAAAATTCTGACAGTGTATATTAATGAACCAAGGAAAATAGATTATACTTAGAAAGTGTTTTTAATGTGGCAATTTTCAATTTTATTGCACAGCAGATACCAACTTTTGAGAGGCTTACTTTAAGCTGTTCTTTCTCCTTACATTTTTGATACAACAGAAATATCCACTGTGGTCATCATTCAGTCAAAGAAACTAAGAGTAAAAAAATTAAAACACTAGACATGGACCAAATGTTTCATACACCCAGATTTTCAACTAACATAAAATCAAGGATGTACAACAATTGAAGATCAATATGTAGTCCAGATTAATACAGTTTAAACAGTATACAGCCACTTTTGCTATTGTTTCCTTTTAGCCAGGTAATTTTAAAGGCTTAGAAACATCCAGTTAGAACATGAATTGACTGAGGTTCAGTCAGTGTTCAGTACTGTGTTTAGTGCTACCATTATTTGTGTCACTCACAAGCCTTTCCCACAGCATGAGTCAGGGAGTAAAATTATGATCATTTCTCCGTCCACTGAGAATTGACTTCAGTGAAATCTTTTTGGGTGGAATTATGACCTGCACCTAAGTTAGAAGACAGCTTAATATTTATTTCAGAGATAGCATCCCTTAGGACAACATATTATTGTTTGTATTATGGATTTATACTGGCATACCAGACAGAACAGAACCCAGTAACAGTCAGCCATGCAGCCTTGTCACTTGGGCAAGCTTCTTCATCTTCATCCACTACAAGGACACTTCTCTTCCATGCATTGTACTAACTTCTTTACTCTGACCTTCATACGTGCATCCTTCTACTCTTTCTCAACTTCCCCATCACTCGAGTCAAAACTCTCACATTAGGTAACTCTCCTAACCCTGTGCTTCCTTCTACCGTTTTTCAAAAATTATTATTCACAATTATTTGTCACACACAATTCTTAAACCCAGTTCAGGCTCTTAAAGCAGGGATTGTATCTCATTCAATGAGCCTGTGTGGGAAAGAAGCTGCTCACTGTAATTTTTTTTAGATCACTGTCCTCACCCATGATGTAGTCTACTTCACAAAAACGTTTTGCATTCACTGTATCCTCTGAGCATGAGGCTATAGAGAGCATAATAAAGCTTGTTGTCAAGAATATTCAGTCCCTATGAAAACTTTGTTCACATTAACTTTATTCGAAACAAATATTAGAACCTGAGCTTTGTTTTTGAAAAACATGAATTTACTTCAGAACTATTTATACTCCATGACCATTAACACGTTTTAGTTCTCATGAATGTCACTCCTTATCAGATATGTTCTTTACCCTTTCTGCATCTCTTGCTCTGTATTTTCTTCTTTAATGTGAAGAAATACAAATCCTGTAATATTTACACAACAGTTACAGTAGAAATCCAAATAATTATCAGGTATATTCTGAAGAGATTTGGGGCAGTTATTTGTAACCCCAAAAATGGTTGATTACAGTGTGAGCTAGATACCTACCTATTTTTACAAATCTAGTCCTTGGTCCTCAGTGGAAAGCAGATGACACATGGTACTTCTTACAGATGGATCACACAAACTGTACGCCTGTGAATGAGTGTCACAGAGGTATTGCAGCTCCCTTTTGCCAGCTGACAAATAGAAATCATGCGCAGATGTTTCAGCGGGAAGAGGGAGAGAGAGTGAGAGAAGTCAATTCTCAAGGAATATACGGAGCCAGCCTAACCCTCTGGTGAATGGGTTAGAAAAGCAGGCATATGCGTAACTGGGGAGTTTTTCCAGACTCATTTAAAAAGATATGATGAGCTCAATATTGGCTGCAGGAAGCTGAATCCTTCTGTGTATAACATTGGAGCTTGCAGCATCAGAGGTGAATTCACAGAGCACAGTGAATATGAACAGCTTACACAAGAGATTTTTGTCATACATAATTTCTCATTTTCGCTAAACCTTCAAGACAGGAGTGTATTGCTAAAGAGTAGGGAAAAAGTGCAGCATTACATGACTTGTTTTAATTTCTGTTATTCTTCTGCCTTCTCACTACAAGAAATCAAATTGGGAAACAGCAAAAGAAAACCAGTAAATAGATGGTTGAATTCATAAAAGAAAGGTGATTCACCTGTGTTCATGACTAAAGACAAACAAGTAGTGTGTGCCTGGATATGCACATACATGTAAAATCTTGTAAAAAAACAGTAAAACACATGAAATACATATATTCAACATTGACAATCAAGAATTTTGGTGTCTTTTTTAAAGAAGAAACAGTGGAAAACGTCTTTATGTTTTTTCCGTCCTGGAAGAGAAATAGGAAGCACTTACTAGGTCATCTAGTCCTTCATCTTACATGTGGGAGAATCATTCTTTTTAAATTACTCTTTCATATTCGGTGCAGCAATACAATTCCTTTTGAGAGTGAGCACAAAGGAAATGAGAGAGAGACAGGGAAAGACGATGATCCACAGGGATCACAGGAGACTGCTGAACTAGCTGACATTTCCTAGGACACCTTGAGTGCTTCTCTATGGCACAGAAAATACTTCTGTCTTACTAAGGGGAAAAGCGGTACACACTCATGATGGAGTGGGTGAAAATGTTAAACCCATATTCATTAATTTTCACGGTATCTGTGTGCCTGGATCTACTAACTTCCCAACTCTGTTGAGCTGCCTTAGGTTTTAGTGACCCAGCACAAGACATGCCATCAATCTACTCTCATACCACCTCTCCAAGCCTTCTTTACCAAATGCTGTGTGACCTCCGTGCAAGTTCTTGGGAATCCATGTGCACCCATATGTTCATCTCCCATGTTTAGCCCTCTAACAGTAACTGTGGAAAATCTAGGTAACATTGAAGGATGTTCAGGAGACCACCTCTACAGACCCATTATGAGAAAAAATTGTCCATGATTAAGTTGAAGGCACCTACTGCTAAAATTAAAGCACATTTGGGAAAAATAAGATAAATTCCTAGCAACTTCTTGTCATATGAAAAGATTAACAGAAATTCCCTGTAAGCCAAGTCATCACAGTAGAAGTTACAATCTTGCAATGGAGAATAGTAGGTGAGAAACATGCAATGTACAGAAGAACAAAAAAGAGATAGTTACTGTGCTGTGGGAAATATGTCCAGGGACCCTACAAACAGCTATCTCTTGAGACACTTTTGACTGACTTTCCTCTAAAATTCTAATTACTTAATACATATTAAGTGTCACATCAGCTATTTGTTTCTTTTCTGCAAAAACAGTATGTAAATTGCATTTTTTATTTTCCCCATTTATTTTCAAGGTGAGACCAAGTCAAGTGCATTAACCTCTATTATCACGTAATTATCTGTATCATAACTTTCTTTGGCTTATTTACTTTCTTTGATAGTGCCAACAAAGTAGCTCTTACATTTTGATTAAATTAATGTGAATAGGAGAGAAGCAATGAAACAGCAGCATGTGCAACACATTATTGTTTTACCACAGGGTTTTAGTGACTGGGCTATAGTCCACTGATTTAGAGCTCTAATCTGGCCAGGCTAGTATGATATGAAAGTTTGCTTCTCTGCATAAAATAAATTTAATTGAACAGGACTGACACAGTTGAACTTTCTTTTACATAGAAAAATAGCATTCTTAAGGGTTTTTATGAATATTACCTACATCAAAAATTAGAAAGAACATACAAAGATATATAGAGATGATAAAATATCTTTAGAAAATATAATAACTCTAAAGTGTATGAGGTTTCACACATATGTATGGCAAAAAATCCTATCTATGTCTGTAAATTTTGTAAATGTAGCTTTTTTTCTTCAAAATTTGGTAGCCTTTTTACAATTCTGCTTCTTTTCTTGAACAAACACAGTTAATAAAGTGATATAATTTTTACTTCAATTTTTTATGCATTTTTTTAATTTTAACCTTGTTTTTGCTTGTACTCTACCCAAGGGCATTTGTTGTTTAAAAAAAAATGCAGTATTACCTCTTCTCAGTGTCTCTGGTTGACTGGGATGTAGAGGCAGAAATGCTAAGAAAAGGTTGTATGTTTCTCCAGAACAATGGATACAATATTAATCTATTTCAATATTTTGCTTACAATGTCTTCCTAACAGAATATCTCTCTTGTGTATAAAATGACATAGAGGCATTCACTTCCACAGAATGATATTCATTTATATTAGCTAAGTATCTTGCCTATATCTTAAACAAATATTTTAACAACTCCTAGAACAGCTGACACTGGAAGGCACCTCTGAAGATCATCTGGTCCAACCCCCTGCTCAGAGCAGGGTCAGTGAGAACAGGTTATTCAGGACCATGTCCAGTCAGGTTCTGAATAACTCCAAGGATGGAGACTCCACAGTGTCTGTGGTCAACCTTTTCCAGTGTTTGATCACCCTCACAATAAAAATGTATTTTTCTTATGTTTAGGTGGAATTTCCTCTGTTTGTTTGTGCCCGTTGCCTCTCGCCACGTCACTGGGCACCACTGAGAAGAGCCTGGTTCTGTTGCTTTTACTCCCCCCTTCAAGCACATGGATAAATCCCCCTGAGCTTTCCCTTCTCCAGGCTGAACAGCCCCAAGTCTGTCAGTCTTTCCTCATATGACAGGTGCTCCAGTCGCTGAATCATCTTTATGGCCCTTTGCTGGATTCATTCCAGTATGTTCATGTCTCGTACTGAGGAGTCAACACTGAATACAGCCCTTGGATTCTGCCTCCACCGTCCCCCTGTACCCATTTCCCAGGTCCAGCCAAGTAGAGAAATTAAAACAGCATGTCCAGAGCAGTTTGTGTGTTTGCTGAAGTTACAGAAATATTGTAATGAATGGAAGTCTAATACTAAACAAAGCATGGTGGGGGGGACAGTATTGTGGGATCCAGCCATGTTCAAGAAAAAACTAGGAGCATCCTTATCCCCCCTGAGAATAAACCTAGCTACTACAGATCTTTCAGACAAAATGAAACAATACAATATTCCACAGTATGTATGGCAATTAGCAGGTGCAGCAAACATCAGCTGGTATTTCAACCAGTCCCCTGTAGCTTCAGATTTGGCAGCATCTGGACAGATCTTATTTGCACATTAACGTTTAGCTCTTTGGGGCACTAAGTTTGATATGTGATGTTTATACTGTGGAATCTTTTGTCCTTTACTCTTGTGGAGAATGGTGGCTCCTACACTTAGTCAACTTTTAGTAATACATTTATAAACATCAAAATATTATGAGATTTAGGCCTCAGGAAATGAAATTTGTTTGGAATCTGGCTACCATAATGAACATGAATGAAAAATGTGGTTCTAGAGAACAGTTATTTATTAAAAGAAAAACACAGTATGTAGCTGTGTATCTTTCGCTTTAACCAGTACATATTATCTAATGAACTCATTCCTTTCTTCTTTAGTCACTGTAAATGTAAAAGAAGATTTAGATGGACAATCAAGTGCTGTTAAAGGAACACCACTGTTTCTTCTCCGCAGTCTCGGTGTGTTGCCCTGTTTCAACCTCAGGCTCCATATTCCAAGTGCAATGGCGATTAATACACAGAATCAAGCCTGAAACCACCTTCTTCCTGTATCTCAAACTCCCTTCTATCCTGGAAAATATGAGAAGTGAAAGAGATGAGTGTCAAAAAAGGTGAGAGACTACAACCTTCAGATAGGACCTTGACAGGCTGGAGGTGTGGGCCCATGTGGACCTCATGAGGTTCAGCAAGCCCTGCTGCAAGGTCCTGCTTCTGGGTCAGGCAACCCCTGTATCAATACAGACTGGGGGATGAATGGGTTGAGAGCAGCCCTGCCAAGAAGGACTTGAGATACCGGAGGATGAAAAACTGGATATGAGTCAGCAGTGTGCGCTTGCAGCCCAGAGAGCCAATTGTATCCGGGCTAGAAGCATGGCCAGCAGGTGAAGTAATTCTTCCCCCTCTGCTCTCGTGAGACCCCACCCAGAGTACTGGGGTCCCAGTACAAGAAAGTCATGAACATGTTCGAGAGAGTCAGAGGAGGGCCACAAAAGTGGTCAGGGGGCTGGAGCACCTCTCCTATGAAGAAAGGCTGAGAGAGTTGGGGTTGTTCATCCTGGAGGAGAGAAGGCTATGGGGGCACATTATTGTGGTCTTTCAATATATAAAGAGGGCTTATAATAAAGGTGGAGAGAGACTTTTTACAAAGGCCTGTAGTGACAGGACAAGGGCTAATGGTTTTAACCTAAAAGAGGGTAGATATAAAGGTATAAGAGTGTGGATATAACGAAGAAGTTCTTTAAAATGAAGATGGTGAGACACTGGAATGGGTTTTCCAGGGAAGTTATGGATGCCCCATCCCTGGAAACGTTCAAGGACAGGTTGGATGGGGCTTTGAGCAAACAGGTTTAGTGAAAGACGTCCCTGCCCACAGCAGGGGAGTTGGATGGCCTTCCAACCCAAACCATTCTATCATTCTGTGATACTAGGTTTAGCTTTTACTTCAGAGATACTTACCATTATTACACAGGAGTTTCTAGAACGAAACAGCGTTGACCTTGAGAAAAATGGCCTCCCTATCATATCAAATCTAAGACACCATGATACATCTTAAACTGGAATAAAGTAAGCACTGGCTCACAGGTAGGCCCAATTCCAGTTAAATTAGAAAATCCTACACGTAAATGTGTTATTCCTCAAGTTATATCTCCTGCATCACTGAAAATCCAAAGAAGGAAAAGGACAATCATATTTTGGGAATAAATTAGAAGGAGTAAATAGAACTAGGATTTAAGGGTAAAAGACAATGGCAAATTTAAGCTAAACGTGAAGAAAATTATCTTCTTAACGATAAGACCTTTGAGACAGTGGAACATTCTCTTAGGAAAGTGATGGAAAGCCTCTCACTTCAGCAATGTGCATGGAAATGAGTTTTAAATGGTGTTTGATGTGTGCTAGAAAGAAATTGGTGAGTCATTACACTGTACTTTGAAGGCCTGAAGAATGTTTTTTTAAAATCTATGCCTTCCAGTCAAGTGTGATATCTGCTTCGCTGCTCAGTTCTTGATATGGAGATAACCACAAGGACTTTCAGAAGTGGTTTTTATGTGATGTCAGAATTACCACTAAGATCAGAAACAAAATTATGTGGACAGACGAACAGGTTTATGTGGTTATCCTACCAGCAACCTAAAGGACCCTCCGGGCAGTATAAATTACTCTTTCCTGCCGCTGCATTTAGCCTCTTTTCTGCAGTGAAATTGCCCTGGATATGTCTGTCCTGAACGCAGGAAAAGAGCAGCAAGTCAGGTATATAACTTGAATTACTCGCATTGTTTACCTAAATAACCGTAATCCACTTGGCACAGAACTATTTGGCATGAAACCAAACCAGCACAGGTTTCAATCACAGCTGAGGCATTCAGGGCTCCACAGAGGTCTCTACAGCCCCTTTGGGAGTCTGGGTTGCCCTGGTGTCCCCTCCTCGTGCAATTTGTACTGGCCAGAGTGCTGCTCGTCCTGCAAGCTCTTGTTCCAGCTACATGGTAAAACTTGACTGGAGAGCCAGTAATGAAATGTGTTTTCCCTCAATTTTCTTGAAAGTAACAAAACAAATATTTTCCTAGCCCTTTTGCTGAAATTTTGTGTAACCTTGGTGAAAAGAAGAGAAAGAGGTGGATGTAAAAAATATTCTTTTCCTCCTGGGAAGAAGAAAAGAGATGAAAAATCTGGTTTTAAATGAAATATTTCAACAAATTCACAAATTTAGCTACTCGACTACCTTATGTCCCATGCCACAAGTGCCCATCCTGATAACCTCAGCACAGAGTGAGAAGTCACACTGTGTTCCTGTGGTGATCGGTGTGGGGGTGTCTGCACAGCCCTTTTTTGGCAAATGACCTGTTCTGGTGAGAATGGGAGTGTGAGCAGAGGGGATGTGTGTGTGTGCATGTGTGCATGTGCGTGTGTACGTACTGAACACAGAAACCTGATTTCTGGAACATTCGCCCAAAACTGATCACACTAAGGAAAAAAAATGATTGTCAGCTGGATTAAATAGTAACGGGGGAATTATAATGAGTTTTTTATACAAAGAAGGAGTCTTTGGGCGTAGTATAAAAAACCCATGAAAATTCATAATCAGAGGGAGAGACTTTGCAGAGGAAATGACAGGAGTGAGACCTGGTTTAGTACTGCCAGAAGTCACCCTGTGGCATCACAGCCCCTGCCCAGGCCAGAGAGAGCATGGTCCCTTCCCGATGCCATGGGGGTCCTGCGCCAGTGAGTGGCTGGCACCCAGTGGGGTAGGGACAGCAAGTGGTGACCCGCTGTAGGTGTGTGCAAGAGACNTGAGCAAACAGGTTTAGTGAAAGACGTCCCTGCCCACAGCAGGGGAGTTGGATGGCCTTCCAACCCAAACCATTCTATCATTCTGTGATACTAGGTTTAGCTTTTACTTCAGAGATACTTACCATTATTACACAGGAGTTTCTAGAACGAAACAGCGTTGACCTTGAGAAAAATGGCCTCCCTATCATATCAAATCTAAGACACCATGATACATCTTAAACTGGAATAAAGTAAGCACTGGCTCACAGGTAGGCCCAATTCCAGTTAAATTAGAAAATCCTACACGTAAATGTGTTATTCCTCAAGTTATATCTCCTGCATCACTGAAAATCCAAAGAAGGAAAAGGACAATCATATTTTGGGAATAAATTAGAAGGAGTAAATAGAACTAGGATTTAAGGGTAAAAGACAATGGCAAATTTAAGCTAAACGTGAAGAAAATTATCTTCTTAACGATAAGACCTTTGAGACAGTGGAACATTCTCTTAGGAAAGTGATGGAAAGCCTCTCACTTCAGCAATGTGCATGGAAATGAGTTTTAAATGGTGTTTGATGTGTGCTAGAAAGAAATTGGTGAGTCATTACACTGTACTTTGAAGGCCTGAAGAATGTTTTTTTAAAATCTATGCCTTCCAGTCAAGTGTGATATCTGCTTCGCTGCTCAGTTCTTGATATGGAGATAACCACAAGGACTTTCAGAAGTGGTTTTTATGTGATGTCAGAATTACCACTAAGATCAGAAACAAAATTATGTGGACAGACGAACAGGTTTATGTGGTTATCCTACCAGCAACCTAAAGGACCCTCCGGGCAGTATAAATTACTCTTTCCTGCCGCTGCATTTAGCCTCTTTTCTGCAGTGAAATTGCCCTGGATATGTCTGTCCTGAACGCAGGAAAAGAGCAGCAAGTCAGGTATATAACTTGAATTACTCGCATTGTTTACCTAAATAACCGTAATCCACTTGGCACAGAACTATTTGGCATGAAACCAAACCAGCACAGGTTTCAATCACAGCTGAGGCATTCAGGGCTCCACAGAGGTCTCTACAGCCCCTTTGGGAGTCTGGGTTGCCCTGGTGTCCCCTCCTCGTGCAATTTGTACTGGCCAGAGTGCTGCTCGTCCTGCAAGCTCTTGTTCCAGCTACATGGTAAAACTTGACTGGAGAGCCAGTAATGAAATGTGTTTTCCCTCAATTTTCTTGAAAGTAACAAAACAAATATTTTCCTAGCCCTTTTGCTGAAATTTTGTGTAACCTTGGTGAAAAGAAGAGAAAGAGGTGGATGTAAAAAATATTCTTTTCCTCCTGGGAAGAAGAAAAGAGATGAAAAATCTGGTTTTAAATGAAATATTTCAACAAATTCACAAATTTAGCTACTCGACTACCTTATGTCCCATGCCACAAGTGCCCATCCTGATAACCTCAGCACAGAGTGAGAAGTCACACTGTGTTCCTGTGGTGATCGGTGTGGGGGTGTCTGCACAGCCCTTTTTTGGCAAATGACCTGTTCTGGTGAGAATGGGAGTGTGAGCAGAGGGGATGTGTGTGTGTGCATGTGTGCATGTGCGTGTGTACGTACTGAACACAGAAACCTGATTTCTGGAACATTCGCCCAAAACTGATCACACTAAGGAAAAAAAATGATTGTCAGCTGGATTAAATAGTAACGGGGGAATTATAATGAGTTTTTTATACAAAGAAGGAGTCTTTGGGCGTAGTATAAAAAACCCATGAAAATTCATAATCAGAGGGAGAGACTTTGCAGAGGAAATGACAGGAGTGAGACCTGGTTTAGTACTGCCAGAAGTCACCCTGTGGCATCACAGCCCCTGCCCAGGCCAGAGAGAGCATGGTCCCTTCCCGATGCCATGGGGGTCCTGCGCCAGTGAGTGGCTGGCACCCAGTGGGGTAGGGACAGCAAGTGGTGACCCGCTGTAGGTGTGTGCAAGAGACATCAAGGGGCCCTTTCCCATCAGTGTGTGTGTGCAAACAGGTTGTAGGGGGTGGCAGGGCTATGCATACGTTTCCCACGGGAGGGGAACGCCAGCAGGGCAACCCCCGTGCACAGGAGGATAGGGGGTTACTGGTAATCCACATGTCCTGGGGGAAGCCAGCTGTGAACATAATTTTGCGTATGTATGTGTGTGTGTCTGTGTGCATGTGACATGAATTTTTGGGGACTAGATATAGAAGAACGTTTAGGAGAAATATATATATTATTATTTGTTATTATTTTTGTTATTATTTATTTTGCAAGTGTCTAATATTGAAGATTATCTACTGTATTACTGATATCAGTCCTGAATGTATTGTTCACAGATTGCCAGTTATTTACATGTTCTTAAGAAATCAGTATACTGCTTGGATCTTGATTTGATTTAGGCTCCGTGGAATGAGCAGGTTTTTTCCTTGTGACTATCAGAAAGCATTAAAAGAATTGCTACTGGCCAATGGAAAACCTGCAAAATTTGAAGATTTAAAAAAGATATTCTTAATGGCACAAACAAATATTGATTTACATCATACTATTCCTGCTAACAGTCTCAAAAAGTGATGGCTAAACCCCAATGGTATATTAGGATATATAAGATAGTTTTATATTACTTTCCCTCTAAAGGTTTTTGAGACTTTCTCATGGGAGATATTGACTTGTGAAAGCAAAAAGTAACAATCCATCAGATTTTGGCAAAGATACATGTTTACCCACAGACACAATATAAGCCATGTGGTGTTAAAAGATACCAATATTCTATTTTATGCATTCAGATAAGTTCTTCCCTACCTCAAATGACAGAAATGGAAACTGTGTTTAAATTCTATGGTCAGATAAAATTAGATATTTTCTTTCAATCTTTTTGTTATAGATTTTTGCAGAGTGAAAGTGTAAATCATAAGACTTATAAGAGGATACATGAGTTTACAGGAAGTCTCAGGACACCTTTCAGTCAATCTAAATTGGTCCCTACTAAGTGAAATCTAATGTCATTTCACATCATCCTGTGAAATTTTATGCTAAGAGTTTGTATGATAAATTGTAACAATACGAAATCATTCATCTAAAGAATTCCATGGGGAAATTCATTTTTCCATTTTCTCTAGCTTTTGACTGTATGTAGTGATTTTAGAAGAGTCGTGTTTGCAAATGACAGAAAATGGGAGATGCTCGGAAGACATTTTCATATGAAAGAAGAGAAGAAGGAGCTAATATTCTGTGTGAAATCCTTGCATAAACTGAGTGCAGTATCACATATGCAGGTAATTGTCTTAGGAGCACCACACTTTTCTTGTAAGAATGAAATAATTTGCTTGCAAATGACTCAGTAAGGGAGGTTTCCATAAAAATCATATTCTGTTAAAAAAAAAAAAATCTTGAAATATCTAAAAAAAGTTGTGAGAAGTAATCATCAAGATATCATTTCAATGCCATCTGTCTAACTTTCCAATGCCTGATGCACTTTACAGTGGAATAAGCTCAACTGAATGGTATATCACTCAAAAATGAGAGCATTTTCTTCACCCTTTGTTCAATTTGATTTTTTTTTATGTTTTCCAGCTGCGAAAAATCTATGAAATCTATGAAATCATCTGAAATGTTATCAGTTTCCACTGGGCAGCTGAATGTTCTTTCACCCAAACAAACAAACAAACAAGATTAAAAGAAAAACTGCCTCTCTTCAACCAAAGATTCAGTATGTTTATTTTGGAAAGCTGGGGCTTCTTCCACTTCACTAAAAATATTTAGCTCACTGGGGAGAGCAGCGGATGTTGTCTATCTCAACTTCAGCAAGGCTTTTGACAGTCTCCCATAACATCCCCATAGGTAAGCTTAGAAAGTGTGGGTTAAATGAGTGGACAGTCAGGTGGATTGAGAACTGGATGAATGGCAGAGCTTAGAGGGTTGTGATCAGAGTCTAGTTGGAGGCCTGTAACTAGCAGTGCTCCCCAGGGTTCAGTACTGGGTCCAGTCTTATTCAACATGTTCATCAATGACCTGGATGAGGGGATAGAGTGTCCCCTCAGCAAGTTTGCTGATGACACAAAACTGGGGGGAGTGGCTGACACACCAACAGTCATTCAGCGAGACCTGGACAGGCTGGAGAGCTGGGTGGAAAGGAACCTAATGAAGTTCAACAAGGACAAGTGTAGGGTCCCACACCTGGGGAGGAAGAACCCCATGCACCAGTACAGGTTAGGGGTTGACATGCTGGAAAGCAGCTCTGCAGAACTGGGACCTGGGAGTCCTGGTGAGCAACAAGCTGACCATGAGCCAGCAATGTGCCCTTGTGGCCAAGAAGGCCAATGGCATCCTGGGGTGCATCAAGAAGAGTGTGGCCAGCAGATTGAGGGAGGTCATCCTCCCCGTCTAATCAGCCCTGGTGAGGCCGCATTTGGAGTACTGTATCCGGTTCTGGGCTCCCCAGTTCAAGAAAGACAGGAAACTACTGGAGAGAGTCCAGTGGAGGGCTACAAAGATGATCAAGGGACTAGAGCACCTCTGTTATGAGGAAAGGCTGAGAGAGCTGGGTCTGTTTAGCCTGGAGACGACAAGACTGAGAGCGGATTTCATCAATGCTTACTAAAGCATCTAAAGGGCAGGTGTCAAGAGGATGGGTCCAGACTCTTTTCATTGATGCCCAGTGACAGGATAAGAGGCAGCAGGCACAAGCTGGAAGACAGGAAATTCCATCTCAACATGAGGAAAACCTTCTTTACTTTGAGGGTGACAGAGCACTGGAACAGGCTGCCCAGAGAGGTTGTGGAGTCTCCTTCTCTGGAGATATTCAAAATCCGCCTGGATGCGTTCCTGTCCAATCTGCTCTAGGGGAACTGCTTTGGCAGGGGTTTTGGACGAGATGGTCTCTGAAGGTCCCTTCCAACCCCTACCATTCTGTGATTCTGTGATTTACAAATACAACTGCTTGCAAAAAGATTCAGAAGTACAGGATTTCATTTGGTGTAAACACATGTGTTGCAGTATAAACACTCAAAGAAACCACTTACAGTTTTAGGAAATGGAGAATCTCTGGTCCACAGCCAGAACACACAGAAGTGCCAAATCATAAGGGTCTGATCCTGTCCCAAATTATTCATGATCAGCTCACTGTGTACGATTCTTCTAACTGCAAGACAAGAGTCTAATAAGATTTTCAGTGGGTTTAGTAAGCACTCAGAAACTAGAAGTGAACAGAAACATTTTTTTTCCCCAGGAGTTGTTTTAGTTTAAAACACAATATTGTGATGGGAAATTTTTCTCCATTTTTATTAGAATATAAAGCGTTATTTCATTTTTTTTAAAGCTTAAAGCAGAAATGAATTGCTATTTCCTTTGTGGGGTGAGTGCATATATGCATATAAGTATGTCTTAAACTCACTTCTCTTTCTCTATTTTCACTTTTAATGTGGTCCCCTTTTTTTTATATATCATAAAATTACAGAATAATTCAGATGGGAAGAGACACCAGGAGGTGTCTAGTCCAGGCTCATATTCAAAGCATCATTAGGTATGAGATCAGACCAAGCTGCTCAGGGCTTTTTCTTGAAAGACCTCCAAGGATGGAGACTGCACAACCTTCCTGGACCACCTGCTTAACTTCTTGACCACTTGGAATAGCTTGAACCTCCTGTGTTTCTGCCCACTGTCCCTCATCCTCCTGAGAAAAGCTGGGGTCCCTGTGGGACAGCAGCGTCCCTGTGGGTAGGGGCAGGTAGGTGGCTGTTGGGGCCCCTCAGCAAGCCCAGCTCTCCAGGGTCCTTCTCATAGGGTCACTGATCCCACCCTGACCATCCTGGGGGTACACTGGACTTGCTCTGGTTTGTCCAGGTCTCTTTTCTACTGGGAGACCCAACTGCAAGGCAGGACCCCAGGTGGAGTCTAAAGAGGGATGGTCCCTTCCCTTGATTTGCAGGCCGTGCTGTTGCTAACACAGCCCAGGTTGCTGCTGGGTGCCCTTGCTGCCAGGGCACGTTGCTGGCTCATGTTCCGCTCGGTGCCAGCCAAGACCCCAGAGCTTTTTCCACAGAGCTGCTCTCCAGCTCCTCAGCCCCCAGCCTGTAGCTGCCAGGGGTCTTACTTCCCAAGGGAAGGACTTAGCATCTGTCCTTGTTGAATTCCATAAGGTCTTTGAGGACCCATCCCTCTGACTTACTGAGTTTCCTCTGAACAGCAACCCTGCCCTTGAGCATATCCACTCTTCTTCCTGCCCCCTCCAATTTGGTGTCATTTGTAAACTTGGTAAGTGTGTACTCTGTGCCACAGTCCAGGTTGTTGACAGTTATTAAGCAGGACAGATCACTTCTTTATCGTTTTTTTCTTCTTATTGCACTTCTTTTAAAGTTGTTTCCTCAAACATTAAAGTGAAGAAAAAAAGATGAATTTCCACACTCAATGCATATGGGGTTTGGGCTTTTTTTGTTGTGTTTTTTTTTCTCCTTTTTTTTCACTTGGAATAAAAGGTGAGAAGTAGAATGGATGGTAAAAGAAAAAAAAAAAAACACCCAACTAAAAAGAAAATCTTGTCATGGAAAACCAAGGCTCTTCTCCAAAATATTTACAGTGTGAAATACAAATGGATAGGAAAAGAGCCTTGCAAAATGAAAGAGATTTTGATATGATCTTCCAAATCAAATCTTTTTTTATTTCTCCCCAAATAACTTACATTGCCCCTCTGAAAACACTAGCTTTAAATTACACAGATTTTAAAACTGCTAGGTTTAGATTTACACAGAGTTGATTAAATTGAGCAAGCAACCAGCCACATCCAGAATAACTGGGGCCTCAAACTCTCATGCAGTCACTCTGGATCAATGATTGGGATAAAGACAGAAAATTATAATCCAACTAATGAAACACCCTTGATATATTTTCTTTTGGATGGAAAAATGCTTTACATACTGTACAAATTGGGGATAAGGTCCTGTTGTCACTGCCAAAGAATTAGCATAGAATCAAACAAATGAGCCAGGCAAGAATATTACTGAACCTTTTGTAACCAGGGAATGTGTAAGCAATTATTTTATCTCAATGTGACAAGAGAAAATTACATTCAAACTGTGCTGCCAATAAACATAGCATCATTTTTTTCCAGGACTGGTGCCTCAGGCAAGGCCTATGTGATTCAGACTGGAAAAGTTTCTAAGCATTTTAAAAAAACATTAATCCTGATTATCTGATATCTCCCCTGACAGATTAAAGGCCTTAGAGGATTCTTCAAACCTCCTCTTCTACACCAGAGATTTACTTTGAGCCCCAGAATCACAGAATAGCCCAGGACAGCAGGGAACTCCAGAGACCGCCTGGTCTGGTTGTTTGTTGAAAGCAGGGTCTTAGATCGAGCTATCTGTGGCCCTGGCAAGCCAAGTATATATATTCCCAGTGAAGAAGATCCCACCAATTCTCTGAATAACTTATTCAAATGTTTAATTGTTCTCACTGTGAAGAATCATTTCATGTACCTAGACAGAATTTCTCCCTGTGCCCAGAGCCTCTTGTCTAGTGCATCCTTGTGAAGGAAGTAGCTCCTCCTTCTCCGTAGCTACTTTTCAGGTATTGGAAGTCTGTGATTAGATCTCCCCTGAGCTTTCTGTTCTCTAGGCTAAATGGTCCCAATTTTTTCAAACTTTCCTCATATGTCTACTTCTCCAGGTGGCCCTCTGTCGCACCCTCTCCAGTTTTTCTGTCACTCCATAGAGGGTGGACCAAAACTGGATGCTTTATTTCATGTGTGGCCTAAATAATCACACCTCTTCATTTGCTGGGTATGTTCTTACTGGTACACGCAGCTGAACACACAGTTTGCCTTCATTGCTGCAAGGGCACACAGCTGACTCCTGTTCAGCTCTCCACCAGCCCAACAGTTTTTTTCCAGCAGATTTACATCCCAGATATTGATCCTGCAGCTGGTACTGCTGCTTGGGATTACTCCAACTCAGGTGCATTTCTCTTTGTTAGACATCATGCATTTGCATGATTTGCAGATCTTCCAGCTTGTCAACGTATCCTTGTACAGTGGCTCTTCCTTCTGAAGCTTCCAGTTCTTCTCCAGGTTTGGTATCTACTTATCCAGTCGTGGAACAGAAGTCAAGCCACGTCACCAGTGCCACCTACCCAACGTGGTTGAGATTTGAAAATCTAAAGAAAAAATGCTCATAATAAATGGTTTGCAATCAGGAAAATATGAGCTAAGAGAATAAACAATTATGCGGTAAATTTGAAGAAACAGCATGGAAGCATCTGAAGACTATTTGAAAGCATCAGAAAGAATTTTAGACACATGCAGTGCATTCTTCTGTGTAAAAGATAATAGTAGATTAATGATATAGAAAACAGAATAAAGACAGAGTTCACACAAAGAACTCCTGTTCATAATCTCTTATAACATTGTTATGGCAATTAACCTACCTCACAAAAAATGCCCTTATTAAGAAGCAGATAATATACCACCGAATTAACAGAGGAGAGGACCAAAGATGCAGTGCTGTAGTTTCCTCCAGTTGGTGGAGAACTGGCTACACAACTGCCTCTGGTCTTGGCAATGACTTAAATGTTAACGACAGTTGAATGCGTTTACTGTGCAAGGGTATCACCCACAGCTTTGCTGACAGGAGAGGAAGGAATTCACACAGAGGAAAAGTCACTGTTCTTCCCTCTCCTGCACTTGCAAAAAAGAGATGTTAAAGTATGAACTGGAGAAGTTCATGGTGCCCAACTCAATTGGATGCTGAAGCACCCGCTGTCCAACTGGTGCTGCAACATACTCTGTTTGGAATCAGGAGCTGCAGCATTGACCCAGGGATGCCTGGCAGCCAACACTGGCTTCTTTTGGTAATTATTTGCACTTATGTCTTTCAGTAAATTGGATTCCAGGACCTTTACAGGCCAAGATCATTGTCTAATTGAAATACAGCAGCTAAGAATGTAGTCCAGCATACATGAATTAGAAGTCTAAACTTTAGGTAATCTGTTTGTACTCCAAAAACTCTTGAACTTTGGAAGTTGCTATCTTCTTGTGCAAATGGCTCTACCATCTGTTTTCTTCCCCGTCCCACCCTACCCCCCCCCCGGAAAACAGGAAAGTGCAAGCTCAGAAATATTTTTTCCATATACAGATGCTCCAAATTAAAAATAAAATCTTAATTGCTTCTCATGAAACTGTTAGGCATAAGTCTTTCAAGTTCTCAGACACTTGCGTCTCTTCACTGCTGTCTTCACTAACTTTCTGCAGGTGTGTCTGGATTTTTTTGTTTCATTTGTACATTTTCTCAAACACCTGTAGTACTGTGAAAACTACGCTGAGAAATGTATTGGGAATGACAAGTGTAGGCATAGCCAAATTGTTTATACAGTTTTGCTTCTGACATCTCTTCATCATACATTTCCATTCACTCACTTGGCATTTAATTTCCAGTCAGAGAAAACTTCAATAAGATTCGCTCACTTAATTGCTCAGACTGTTGCTGCCTCACTTTATCTGGCCTCTCAGACACATTAAATATTTTAACAAGGATTTGCTGACTACAGGATATAAATATTGGGCAATGAATTTGCCAGTAGTACCCATAATAGCAAGACTTTACTTCTTAAAATTGCTACTTTTCATTAGGATAGAATAGAGTTACTACTCCCAGGTTCTTTGTTTATTCAGATAACTTAATGTATAACAACTTTATAGATTAATGTAAATGAACAGATGCACCTCTGAGTGTTGTTCTTTTTCAGGCAAGTATGTCACATGTTGGGTACTGTTCTGGCTTAACATACAGCTGGTCAAACATAATTTCTAGTTTAATAACTAGAAATTTAATAAAAAAATTTTGCATGGAAGTGTGAGACAATCAAGAAAAAATAAAGAATTCTTAGAATTACTCACCTTAATATCTTTTTTCTCTTTCCTTGCCGCTAAAATATTAAGAAAAGGGGGATTCTACAACCAAAAACACAATTTGGTAAATATCCTATACTAACTGCTCTCAAGACTTCATGCCACTGCTGCTGTTGTTGCTGTTCTTTTTTTTTTCACAGTAGAGAAAAGAGCATTTTATGGACAATAATTTCTGGGGAAAATATTCCTCTGTATCTGACAAAGAAAGAAAACTACACCACTCCAGAAAACATGTTTTTGCTAGTCATTAATAAATGTTATAAAATAACATTTTAAAATAATAAAATATTATTCACATGAAAAAATTCCCAAAGCAATGAAGACAAATCCTGGTCTGGAGAGGAAGTGCAGTACAGCAACAGCTGACCTTGTGATGAGAAAAGACAAAATGTTGTTCCTGTGTAATGCCCTGTTCAGCAGTTGTACAGTCAGAACTTATGTTTAAACTGACTTTGGTGGAATGAAATGTTGGAGAAATTGATAGGTTCAAAATGTCCAACAATTTAGTAAATGAGCCCTTCCAAAAGGTTTCTTTTTTTAAAGAAGTATCCACCTGCAGATAAGCAATGATGACAGTTCATCCAAAATGAGTGATGTGATGCCAAGGAGTCACCCACAAGGATGTGTCACTGAGCCCCTGAGAGGAGTCACATGCCCGTGGTGTATGAGCTGCTGGTGTCAGAGATAGGGAGGGACACTGAACCCTGCTCACGTGCTGTCCTGAGTAAACAAAACAATGATGTCACCAAACATGAAAGAAATTGAAACACAAGAACAAGGATGGATTTAAAAGTGCAGAGTTTCAGTATTTTATATTTTCTTAGAGAAAAAGGAAGAAGGGGCCATTCCTGCCAAGATTTCTGTAGCACCTTGTGGCATTCATATTTGTACTAAGCATGCAGAACAACCTGTGGAAAAATAATTTTAATGATTTCTGGAACTTGAATGCTTTGCCTAACCCACCTATTTGCAGCTTATAAAGACTTGCTG
This sequence comes from Ibidorhyncha struthersii, assembly GCA_013398815.1. Classification (NCBI taxonomy): domain Eukaryota; kingdom Metazoa; phylum Chordata; class Aves; order Charadriiformes; family Charadriidae; genus Ibidorhyncha; species Ibidorhyncha struthersii. The sequence goes on along the minus strand of VZSZ01011981.1, from coordinate 737,197 downwards.
ATGTTACAGATAATGCTACAGCAGAGAAGATCTCAGAGGACTGGCAGTTTTTGTGTGTCACAGGTGTGTCATTTACCTGTCAGACAAAGAATAATGCAACATTGTTCAGTAGAAACACCTTAGAGTAATAAGTCAGCTTAATTTAGGACATGCTGCTCCCCTAGTTTCTCTACAGGAAAAGGAAATGGCGCTAGAAAATGCACAAAAGCAAAGCAAGGAAACAAATGTGCATGATAAGACATAAACCCATGGGGCTGACAGAGTAAGACAGGAAGCTTTGGGCAAGGAAGAAGTCTACACGCGTTCATGCTAATTAACTGTGACAGTGCCTGCACTTCTGGGCTTGGATGTGTTTTTCAGTTGTTGGTTCTAGGGGCATACCCTGGTTGTGGCTGCTGCCATAACAAGGGCAGTGTCTAGCACCTTGCCTTCTCTCTTTGTGCTCTGGTTTCAACACAAGGCAACTCCACCCTTCCTCTGGGCACACAGTGGCCATAACTTACCATCAGGGGAGCCCTGGGAAGCCCAGGGTCCCAGGGTGCGCAGTGGCACATGTATGCACATACCTGAAGAGCCAGCTGCCGTCAAAAGATGCTGCAGCACTGAGGCAGGTGACAGGCTCAGCGGTTACATTTAAAACAGGAGCAAGCTGAATACTGTGGGGCTGATCACCCCTACAGCTTAATTAGTAACACATCCACGAAGCATGAGTGTGGTCGAAGCAAACTAGCTCTCTGCAGGACAACGCCTGGGTATGATTCACAGAAGAGCGTGCACCAATATGGGCCAATGAATGGGATACCAGTTCTTGTGAGGTATAGTGGACAAGTGTACACCAGCTGTGTTTCTCTTTGCTCTATAGTGTCTTCTAATAGTATCCTGGTATCTTAGCACACCACTGCATGCCCTCCCTTTTGTTTCAAAACTCTGCTAAGCTGAAACATTATCCTTACATTATTGTAGGTACTTCAGACTGAAAAAACAACTCACAAAAATACTTATATCTTAGGGCCATGGGGCGCTGGCTTAGAGTCGAATTCTATGTTCTGTGGATGTGTACCATCTTATGTCACTTGGGCTCAGAAAAAAGAATGCATTTATATAGCGGTACAACTCCAGCCAATGATTTGGATGTAAAGTCTGTTATAGCTGTCTGTAAAGGTAAAGCTGGGGAAGTAATTATGTTTGAGGATTCTTTTTAGGTCGTGAACCTGTTCTTAAACTATAAATCCAGAACATCCTTATGGATGGAATCACTGAAGAGAATCTACATAAACAACATTAACTACAGTGAGCTGGGGAAAGCAAGTCAGCGTGCTCCCCAAAGGCCTGAGAAGTCAGCTCTATAGTTTCATTTTCATAAAGGGATCAGAAAAACAAAGCTTATGCCTGGGAATGGAGCCAGAGGAACTGCTTACTGATCAAGGCAAACATACAAAGATTCAGCACTTGAGGACCCAATACATCAGCTTGATGAAAATCCAACGGCTTTTACCAGGATTGTGAACTTTCAGCTCGATTCCTGCTCCTGAATAACTTGGGACAGGCTTTGAGAAGAGTGGGAAGAAAGTGCAAATAAGTAAATACATAAAGAAAAGGACTGGAAATCTTACACATGCAGCTTTCAGAGAATTCTGTCCTGATTCTGAAATGTTGGAGATGGCCAGCACTGTGATATACCGAAAATGTAATTCAAAGTATTTTCCAAATGAAGGGCAGTAAGGCTGCTCCACAGCTTAAAAGAGCTTCATACTCAGAAGGGCAGATGTACAAGGGACAACTGCCTCTTCCCCCCAGCACAGTTGGTGGTAGCAGGGGAATGTGCAGAAATGCTTTTTCCTCTCATAACCCAATATTCAAATATGATCTTCTTTAGTGTTTTGTATGCAATGAAGGCTGAGGTATAAGGAAAAGTCTGAGAGGCCATTTCCTTTAATCCACACAAAATTCTGAGGTTCCTTTTCCTTACTGGCAAAAATCTCTCCAGAAAAGATAGCAACCCTGTTCATTTTCATGTTAAGACAGAAGCCTGGGAAAAGAAACTGATTAATTTACTTGACAAGATATACTTTTTAACTACAGAAAAAGGAAGATACTGAAAATACATGTTGCTTACTTGATTTATAAAGTTTGAATAATTTTAAAATATAAAAAAAAAAAAACAACATTGCACAAGGTTGACATTATACCTATGCCAGTACACTTCACCTTTCAAATCCCAATACAGAAAAAAGTCAGTTATCCATGCACTGCATTCAATGTTCAGAAGCTATAAGATTCTTCTCAAAGTCAGGAATTACAGCTCTTCTGTATTCAGTTCTCAGGTGGAAAGGAAAGGCCTGCAGGGACGGGAACAATCTGTGTTATGCAGTGTTTAAATTTTGGTCTGTGTCTCCTTTGTTGTGCTGAATTAAGTGCCACCATGAGGAAAGATGAGGTCAAGGTGAAAAAAATCATGCAGGATGCCACAAAGCTGTAGCTTCCATTGCAGTGCAGAAGCTCAGATTGCCTCTGTGAAAAGTTGTTACACAAATACACAAAGGGCATTTTAAAATCATTTTAATAATAAAATATATGTCAGAACCATACTGAAAACTAGATTTCAGCTCAGTGAACTGATTTTTCATGCTTTATACAATGCCAATTACCATGTAAATAACTATGAAATAAAATAATGTATAATTTAGGAGTTCTGTGTTTCACAAAGTAAGCATCAGAAAGCACTTGAAGTATTCAATTCAAAAAACATGTTATGACCTTTAACATTCACATGTACAGAAAAAGCTGAGGGACAGGAGAAGAGACGATTCAAAGTCCATTTTGAATTATGGGGCAAAGATTGTCTTCAATTCGAAGATTATCTTCAACTTCAAAAAGATTTCTGGGATCAAAAACACACCCAAACCTTTAACAATTAGAAGGATTGAAACACACTGAAGATTTGTAGGCTCTTTCCAGTAACAACAAAGGATTTGAGCTCATGTTTTTAGGTACAATTTCCTTCCTTATCTGGTTATAATCATAGAATCATAGAATTGTCTAGGTTGGAAGAGACCCTTGGGATCATCGAGTCCAACCATCTACCCTACTCTACAAAGTTCTCCCCTACACCATATCCCCCAACACCACATCTAAACGTCTCTTAAACACATCCAGGGATGGTGACTCAACCACCCCCCTGGGCAGTCTATTCCAATGCCCAACCACCCTTTCTGTGAAAAATTCTTTCCTAATGTTCAGTCTAAACCTACCCTGTTGGAGCTTGAAGCCATTCCCTCTTGTTCTGTCATTAATTACCTGTGAGAAGAGACCAGCACCAACCTCTCTACAGTGTCCTTTCAAATAGTTGTAGAGTGTGGTGAGGTCTCCCCTCAGCCTCCTCTTCCTCAAACTAAACAGTCCCAGCTCCTTCAACCGCTCTTCATATGATTTGTCTGCTAGGCCCTTCACCAGTTTCGTTGCCCTCCTCTGCACTCGCTCCAGCACCTTGATATCTCTCTTGTATTGCGGTGCCCAAAACTGGAAACAATACTCGAGGTGTGGCCTCACCAGTGCTGAGTACAGAGGCACAATCACCTCCCTACTTCTGCTGGCCATGCTATTTCTAATACAAGCCAGGATGCCGTTGGCTTTCTTGGCCACCTGGGCACACTGCCGGCTCATATTCAGCTGCTTGTCAATTAGAACCCCCAGGTCTCTTTCTGCCAGGCAGCTTTCCAGCCACACCTCCCCAAGCCTGTAGTGCTGCATAGATGCAATAGAGATTGTATCTTTCAGGGCAAAAGTATTTATATTCTAGTTTTACAGTATGACATTAGGACTTGACTTTTCTCCTCAAAACATCTGTATCATCACTGTTCCAGTCATGCATACCATCTGTCTAATACTGTGTGCTTGGCCTCTGCTTTAGCTTACACCGGCAACTTCTCATGGCAGAGGAACCTTCACGTGCTGGAGGGGCTGGTTCACTACCCCTTTGAGTAGCATGGACCTGACTGAAGCAGGCCTGGCACCAACTGTTGCACCCAAGCTTTTCTAAAGACAATTCAGCAGATCCTCTGCACTTATGCCTCAGTGCTGAATATTTCCACTCCGCACCACTGCCTGTGTCTCATGACAAAGACAAAGACAAAGAGGGCAGAGGACCCATGTCCACTAAGAAGTGTGAAGATGCACCTGCCTAATGCCTTCTGCTAGGAGGGAAACCAATTTCTCCAGCTATGCAGTTATCTTTTGCAGTTGATTTGAAGAAACTTGTGAAGAGTATTTTATAAAAGTAGTAAAACAATGCAAGCAGGACAGTGATGTGTTCATAAAAGTGATATCTGGGTACATACAGATCTTCCAGTCCTCCTTCTGTCTCTAAAGAGACTTCTACACCACTAACTTTATGTCTAAAGACAATTGTACGGTGTTTGGTGTTTTTTTTTGTTATCCACAGAGTTTATCTAAAAGAAGGGAGGCAGAACTAAAGGACACAACTTAATAAGAGAAAAAAAAAAACAAAAACAAAGATATAACTCCTCTTTTCTTTAGGCTCAGGGATCCTAGCAGTCATTAATGGAAAAATGCATTCTTGTCTTTTCAGACATCTTTCAATGCAAATGATTAGTGTCAGCATTGTAGCAAGGTAAGGGAAGTGACAGGGCAGGCACTCCTGACACTTGGCAAAGACTGATATGGCACATGTCAGTCCTGAAGTATATTGCAGAACGGGTGCACAGTGTGTTAGAAAAAGTGTACTAGAAGTTCTTGATTGCCTGTAATTCAGGCAAAATTCAATCTCAACTGAATACAGAGTGAAGCTAAACACATGCCCATAAGCTGTCGTGGGAACTGTAGTTTCAGAGCTGAGAGGGGAGCGAAATGAATGTTCAACAGGTGCCTTGTGGAGATGAGTGTCTTTTTCAAATCTTATAGAAAAAACTTCATAAAGACAAGCAAGGCCAAGAAAGTGTGTGATACCAGAAACACTTACTTAAAACAGTTCTAATGGTCAGAGCAAAATGTATTTGCATAAAGAAGAAAGTTCATATAAGTCGTATGGCAGATGCATCAAAAATATTCAAAGATTGCACAGATCCATATGTCAAAGGCAAAGTTCAGGTAAAACTCAATCAGTTACAGGCCTGGATGACAGAAAGGATGGTGTTGGAGACATCAAACATTTTCAGAATTCAGTTGATAAACTTGATGTCAGAAATATTTTGTCATACATGAAACCTGAGTGTCATCAACGTAATGGTAAAAGTCATAGAATGGGGCCAGTCTTAATATGGCAATAAAATAACAAGTTATGGAAGCATTGTTGGAGCCCCTGGTCCACAAGAAACAAAGAAATTAAATCCAACAGATCAAGATCTTCAGTAGTATTAGGGGACAGATACATACTGCTGAGTAAAACTCAGTTTGTAGGAAGATAATCTGGTCAAAATTCTGATTATTCGTAGATTTAAGAGGACAAAACTAATATAGCTAACCTCAAAATTTAATCAGTTTGTTAAAGTGCTGGTAGATGTGGAAATTGTCACAAGCAAAATGAGGAACTGGAAGAAAAATGACATAAGTGTTGAAGAGTAGTGTTGATTTTTATTTGCAAAGACTACATCTCTCATTTTAATTGAGAATTTCTCAGTAAGTATAAGAATTATATATCTTGACCTAAACACAACCTGGTGCCATACCTAGTGTTGACTTCCGGCATCCTTTAAGATCTACTTCGAACTATGCCATTAACTTGTGTCACAGTTTCTGCCAAATAAAATTCTTTGTTAGGTCTTCATTACTGTATTACATCAGTACTACATACCAATGAATATTAATGTTAGAGATGAATAACTATGAATTATTTAAAGATAACAATCTTCTTAAAATGCCACATATTACTATTGTAAGCAAAGGGCAAAAGGTATCTCACAGGAAAATAAGTGGGTAAGTAACAAAGCTTGTTGTTTCGCCTTCTGATAACAAGAGATATCTGCACAGCCTGTATTTAGAGAAAGCAAATTCCTCATCACCTTTTTTTCTGTGAAGAAAATGAAGCAAGACAAAATCTGAACTACTTGTTTCTGTATTAACAGTCAAGTTGAAAACGGAGCACCATTTTAAGAACACCCTGGCTGTGCCTGTTTCATTTCTGTTTAGCAGCTAAGACATACTGTGTGAAAGTCTTCACTTTGAAAATTGTTATTGAATTATGCATATGTCACGCTACAGTTTCAGAGGAAAAGATAAACTTATCACCTTAGTTTTTATTTTATTTGTTTCTACATTAGGGCATTTATATGTTTCCATTCTGTTGCTTCTCCGTAAGCAATTACACTGCATTAAATGAAAAAGGACAGCAGAATAAATAACCTAACTTTGACCTGCCCTTGAAACCACGCTGCTTTTAGGCAAGAGGAATCTGGGTGTTTCCATTCTGCCCTGAGTAGCTTGAAAAGTAAGAGTGGAAGGTGACAACATAAACTGTTACAATAACTCTCTTAGGAGCTGCCTAGCTACAGATGGATTCTGCTATTAATGTTTTTGTCAGACTTCTGGCACTCCCACAATCCATCAGCTAAGGACTGCCTTGGGTAAATGTCCTGAATGTTCATCGCAGCAACTGCACTAGTAAACTGTTTCTAATCTGACCAAGTGGCTGTGAATAGGTTTTACTGCTTAATCAAGACATTATGCTATTAAATAATCCAGTAAGTTTGATTTTTCTGGTTTTGTTTTCCTTTTCTGAAACACCATATTAATGTGAATGGCAAGTATTCATCATGTCTGAAAAATCAAGGTAATTGCAAAAGGCCAAGGCCATATCATAATCACAAATTGAAAAATTCTGTTACTGCAGATTAGATGCCTGGAAATCATTTGAAGTTGAATAAGAAGAAATATCTTTTTCCTCCTGCCCCCTAGGACAAAATATTGAATAAAAAACATTTAATTAAGGCTAATCTCTAGGGTACTGAATTGTTTCCATTAAATGAGCACCTCTACTGACTTCTGCTCATTTTGGGAAATTAATTGAAAGCAATTACGTCTTAGAACCATTTTGTCTTTTGGTTTTAATCAGTCAACTCCTATGCAGGTCTCCCACCTCTTAATGATGATATTTTATCTTGTAATCAGTGTATGAGATGTTCTTTATAATGATATGTACTTCAAGTTGTGTCTGTTGGTTAACCTTTTGTAAAGTTATAGAGCATCCTATTTGAATAGGGATAGAGTCTACACTTAAAGCGTAGAAATATAAGTATAATGCGGATGAATAAGCAGAACTATTATTTGGCTGCATTTAATAATGGTCTGATCTGTTTTTTTAAAGTCACATTGTGGGTGTATGTGTGTGTATATTTCTGTATCTGTGTATATCTATGCAGGTTGAGAGGAAGAGAGTAAAAGCACTGCAGTTAACATCTGTAGTTCAGGAAAGGACAAAACACCTTAGATCTGTTCCCTGAAAAATGACAGAGGTCTTATTTCTCATTTCAGATAGCACTGGTTATTATTTCTAAATTGCAACCTTTTTTTTTTAAATAAATAACAACCTCATCAGTGTCAAACTTTAGTATCTTTATATAATATCATATCTCAGAACCAAGACTCCTGTCACTTGAAGGTCCTTGGGGAATAGGAATATTTCATTGGGGAGGTATTTAGTGTCACATCTTTAAGCACACACATAATCTCAGTGACTTCACTGGAATCTCTGACTTGCACATATAAATTCAAAACTCCAGAACGGTACAAAAATAAGTATACTTATCAGGCTCATATTTGAAAGCCCTGTATGCTCTCCCAAATCTTATGGTTCATTACATTATAATATTTTTTTAAGTTGTAAGAAGTGCAAAACATTCCTTTAAAACAGGTGTTACCTTTCATTATATGATAATACTCTTTTAAGTTGTAAGAACTGCAAAAAATTCCTTTAAGATGGGTGTTACAAAATGTCAACAAGATGCTGAAGTGCAGTGAGACAGGACAATAGATCTGGCAGCTGAGAACTGTCTCAGATGTTTTAACTGTAGCACCTAAAAATCATCCAGATGCAATTCACCATTTTTTCACACAATGAGCAGATATCAGTACTCCGTGAACAGTATCCCAGATTTAACACCATAAAGGATAAGTAACACACCTGATGATGCTTTGCTGGAGGCGAGATGGATGTCTGTCTGAAGTACAAATATATACATAAACTATTGTAAGGATAATATTTTCTTTGTGATTCACAAAAACAAAATCTCCCTCAATACCCATCACAGTTTAACCTTTGCTTATTTTTTGCAGTATATTTAAGCACATTGCTGAATCAGTGCCTCAATCAGAATAATTACATTGATGGCATTTGAGTTATATCAGCTGGAAGCCTGAAGGCAAGGGTAAAAGAAGTTAAGTGGAATATTTAAGTAATTAAAATAAAACTAACGACTGAGGGTTTCTCAGTCATCTATGCTAGGTATTTTAGTCAATTTTTGTCTTTTTTTTTTTTTTAAAGACACACCTTTTGTGGTCTGAACTCTAGAGCTTTGCGTCTACCTAGTCTTTCAAGATGTAGTTTGACTTTCAAATAAGAGAAATAAAAAGATACTGGGTAATGGTGTGAAACAGAAGATCCATTGGTTCAGTTTTCCCCAATACTCCCCTTGAAGTAATTGCACAGGCTCGTTGTTGCTAGAGGTACCCAGACCCAGTGGACTCCAGGGTGTAGGGGACTTTTTCCCATCCCCGTCTGATGGTTCATTTAAGATTCTCAATACAGTGCAGCAGCAGAGAGAAAAGGTTCCTTTTAGCAGCTTTTATTTAGGAGATACATAGCCTCTTCAGAGTGAACTTGGCAGCTTGCATCTGATGTAAAATGATTGAATTTAACTATTACACTGAGAGTAACTGAAGTCTTTGAAGCTTTTTCTTCATGTGGAATCAAGGATGCCCAACACAGACACACGGAGCAGACCCTCTGGTCTTGAACAGGCAGTATATGCCGTTGCTGGTCCCAGAGCCGGGTTGTTGTGGCTGCTGGCCTGGGCCCCCCAGCCCACTCAGCCCCATGATTCTCTCCAGGGCTGGCACTCAGCTTAACCTCCTACCCCCAGCTAAGACAGCTCGGTGTTCTTCAGTGCTCACACACACAGACCCATAACACAGAGTGCACATGCACTAAAAAAGAGTTGGAAATGGGATTTAGTGAGAGGATAGGATAAACTGTGCTGAAGTGCATGGATCAGTCAGTCAAGCGTGCTGACCAGTAACCTGTTTGCACATCACCAGCCCCTTTTAATCTCCTTTTCCTTTTATTTTCTTTATGTTTGTTCCTCTCTTATCTACCTTACTCCTTCCCCCAAACAATCCCCTTAAAACATCACATAAAAAACTTTACACAATCCCTAAATGCTCTTCCCTCCTGCATCCCACAGGCAATAGTGCACTTTAGTTTACATGTTACTGTAAAGAGAGTTTCTTTTACCGATCCACATTGGTGCGTTACACACCAGGTTCAGTGGTCCAGTCGTTCTCCTTTGATAGTTTTAGAGCAGCTGATTCAGTGTTCTGTAATTTTCACTGATTAGATTTTCACTGATGAGGTTACTAGAGTTCCTCCACCTGTCATTGTTGACCTGATTGTCTCACAGGGTCTCTGTGTCTGACCTGCATAGCCTTTCATCAGATAACCTAGCAGTTACTCTCTTTCCCTTCATAGTTTCTTTTACCTCTTCTTCACCTTTGGGCTTGATAGTGGAAGCACTCTTGTACCACAGGTAAACATTTGCAACTTCACCCATGTGTTTTAGTTAGGACTATAATTTCTTAGTTAGGACTATAGTTTCTTAGTCAACCTATGGAGTCAACAGGAGGAAACTTCAGAAGATACCTCCATGCTACTTAAACATGAAGATACTGCTTAACTGAGTTGGTTTTCCTGCTCTGACTTTTGTAGATATGGGCACGCTTTGCTCTGCTAACTGTATATATGAGGTCTTTTAGGAAGCTATGTTAGGCAACAGAGTTAGTAGTGCACATATACTTACTCCCAGTCTACGCTGGCAAACTATCATCATAAAAGTTTTCAGTAAAAGACATAAGAATATGAGAAAGGCAGATTGTTGTACAATATTAGCACTTTGGCAAATTAAGAGTCAGTGGTTTTGCATACAGTCAGGCATTTTGTCTTTTGTCTGACATCAGTTACATCTCCTAAATACTCCCAATCTGGACATATACATTGTGAGCACCCCTTCTGCGCTTTGGAAAGGATTTAGGTCAGAGATTAGTGTACTTTTGGAAGAAAAGTTATGTTAATCCTTGCAGTATTTTCTATTGATAATTTAAAGACGCCAAGGAAAATGAATAAATTTTGCTCAAAGGAAAAAAGCATGTAATGACAGTATCTTTTGCCGGCCTACCACCCTACTAGGACAAAGCTGCAACTATAGAAAACAAACCAAAGTGATGCTCACTGACCTAGAATGTGAAGACAAGTGTATTTGGAAAGGATTGCTAGTGAAGGCTAACTATAGGAAAAAAGCAGCAAGGTGTGGTTTAGTAACAGGCTTTTGCATGTGTATGCATATGTTTAATGCTCTTCAGCAGAGGAGAGAAAACATACCTTTATTTTTACTTTTGGGATAGTAGCAGAATCACATTGCCACCAGTAAAAGAACACTCTATAACAGTATGTAAGGGCAACAATTGAAGATGTGTGTCCTGTGACAGAAAAGCAAAAGGACTTTTTCCTTAGATAAGATAAAACAAAGGATTTTAAAGCCTCCAATTTTAATTCTATAGAGAATTAAAAGAGATCCTTTTAGTTTTGATTTTTTTAAGCAATGAAGAATGTGCTGTATAGACATATAAAGGAAAAATACTGGGTCTGCACTTGTTTTCCTTTCCTCATTTGCATGGCTAAGACCTTGTCAGTGGCCTCAGAAACGGGGAGTTGGAGTGTAGGAGATGACAGCAGATTCACAAAAGAAAATTGTGGCTTTTAAGCACTTTTCAAATACAACCTGAAAATCACAGACTACAGCACTAATGACATTCTATATTGCTTTGGTGGCTCTTATTGAGTACTATTTTCCTCTGCAGTTTGCTAATGTAACAGGAAGTCATTTGAGAAACTAAGGCAACAGAATCATTGCTAGCTCTGTAATATGTGCAGCTGAAAGCCACCAAGAAAACATCAGCAATAGCACCAACAAATACCAGAGATGAGGAACAGTTGACAGTGCAGTGTCAAGCTGTGTGAAAACTATTCTGTCATGTAATGTTCCTTTGAAGTTGCTAGCATTAGAGCACCAAGCTTACCTTTATAACCTTGAAGTGTTCATCCATACAAGGGCTGGGTTTTCAGCTACTTTAAGCTGCACAGCTACATGGACAGCACTGGAAGCCACTGACTTGTGCTTCCTGAGACCTACTTTAAGTTGTGACAATTTATCCTAGACGTAAATTCTTTTTTACACCAGTAAGCTGGCAGGAAAAAATATATTCTGAACATTTACTGATAATTTATCCCTTTTTCAGTAGTGTGTGTACACATGCACAAGTTCAGCCCACCTTGCATTTGTTTTGATTATTTATTTAATAAATGCTACTAGCACAGTCTCTCTGGGTTTGTACACTTACATTGGATAGTTTCATAGTTTCTAAAAACTGCATTTACCACTGAAAGTAAATAATACTTTTTTTTTTCAATATGAGCTTTACAGAAGTGAGTGTTTCTGCCAGTCATAAATCTCAGTCTACATACTTTTTAACCCGACAAGAAGCAGGGTTTAGATGTTTTCTTTAACAATAAGTACAGGATCTCTACAGATCAATTTTTCATGGTTGGAATCATCCATGATTCAATGTGAAGTAGAAAGCTTCAAAGACTTCAGTAACTCTCAGTGTAATAGTTAAATTCAATCATTTTACATTAGATGCAAGCTGCCAAATTCACTCTGAAGAGGCTACGTATCTCCCAAATAAAAGCTGCTAAAAGGAACCTTTTCTCTCTGCTACTGCATTGTACTGAGAATCTTAAACGAACCAACACAAATGACAAAAGGTTGTTCAGTCAGAGTCAGCACATATAGCCCAATGCACTTGAAAGGCAGTAGATTAATTCCTAGAATTCGAGTCAGAAGTCAAAAATAGTTGAAGATCACTTCAGCTTTGAAACTCGATATGTACGAGGAGTGTTCTTTCAAGCAACTGCCCATAGTGAGGAGTGTTTTCAAGCCTCAGCCACCGCCTCAGTTGATGAAAGCAAAAGGAATAATAGTTGATGCGAACCGCACCTTTTTACACAGAGTCTGCAGTGGGGTTGCTGCTCTGCCGTTACTAGTAAACATAACTTAGAGCACCACCAAAAGTGATCAATGGCATAAATACAGAGTAATAAAAAGAAGGAAGAAAGAAGCAGTGCAAAACCTCGTTCATTTTACATGAATTTCTTATTCCTAAGGATCAATTCTTCATTGTCACATGCATGAAAAAAAGTACTTGGTTCCCATTAGTAAAGTGCATGGGAGCAGTGGAGGGATAAATTCTAGCTAGAATGAACTCGCTGTGGCTCTTCAAAGAAACTATGAGTGTTTACAATGCATCTGGCTCTGGTATAGGGATGAGGAGTTTACTGCCTGGCACAGTAGCCATGTTAAGTTTCGCAAACTGAATGCAGAATTAAGGATAAAACGCCAATAAACTTTTTTTTTTTATGTCTCTGTCATGATCCTTTTTATGTAATCTTTATACAATTAAAGATGTGTTCAAGCAGCACATTGGCTTGAATTATTCAAGAATTATGTATGTATGCATGTATTTATATGCTTAAGAACCATGTATCTATACATATATCAACTGATTTCCAGCCTTCTACTGTTAAAAACAGTTAGTATGTTTCCCTAGAATCTATTAGCAAATTTGGCATCAACAGCCCAAGAAGACTCAGCTGAAAAATTATACTGGGATTAGATTTTTGAAACTGTGGGACATAAGGTATTCTTTTCCTCTTGAATTACCAGTTTAATTACATTATACTATGCATGCTGACAACAGAAAAAGCATCTCTTCAATAAACGCTTTTAATCTGGATGAAACAGAGTAGCGATGGAGAGCTCTGTGGTGCCATAGTCTTTTACACAGTGGTTTGAGGTTACTCCTGCTCATTAGGAAAACACACATGAATAATTAAGCAAAAATGAGAACAGATTCTAGACTTCCTGTATCCTGGCTGAACATACTAATGCTTTTTGTTGGCATGTAGTGACCACTGCCTACTGCAATGGATATTTTAGAAATCTGTGTATGTACTTTTTCATTTGTTGAGTCAGCCAGAATAGGTTTGTGGTTTTAGTTTTGACAAAAAGGCTAACTTTATCAGTACCTCAGGCAACTATTTAGGTTGATTTTTCATCAGGAGATCTAACTGTGCTTTGCAAAAATGAGGAAGACAATCATCAACTGCAAAAACGAGTATGGAATAGAGAACTTATTTTTTTTCTTTTTAAGTAGGGGCATTAGACATCATGACTAGAGTATGGTAAGTATAGATGATAGCATCTCTTCAGTACAAGTCAGCCAGAGTTCCTCTTGAGTGCAGGGAAGGAGTCTTCCTCCCTTTAAGTAGTGAGTTGACTTAATCCAACCTCCAATAAGGCAGAGCAGAACAACTCAAATTATCAAATTAATCACCCAGAAGGTGATTTTTCTTGCAAAAGGACAAAATTTGTTATACCATGTCTGCAGAAATCCATTGTTCTCATGATGTGGAAGCCATTACAAAAGCATCTGTCTTCAAGTTAAGCTGAGTTTACAGAAACTTTGCACCTGGAGAACACAAACACACCATCTGTGACACCAACAGGCATCAGCATGACACATGAAACGTGACAGTTCATATCACAAGGGAGGAAGTGACTCTGAGCAGTCATCCTGACGCATTTAAGTTTTCTACAAAATTTCCAGACACTTCAATTTCTGCTTCTGCATGAGCCCGGAAACATGATTCAGTCTTCACAGATGCTGACATGTTCCAGTCTAGTTCATTCTCAATTCATTTTGGGTTTGCTAAATTAGTTTTCCCTCTGCAGCCCCTTCAGAGCTCATTTCAGAAGGATTCTTCTGCCTGTTTTTCTTACAACACCAGAAAAAGCAGAAAGCGTGTCTGTTTACCTAGCAGTTTAGCTTCATTTGGTCACCTCTTTAGAGCACTATTTTATAGTTATGATTTGCCTGAATTTTCTCAGGTGAAAGAGGAAAATGAGCCAGGATGAGTGCTTTAACCTTTGGAGAAAAAGTAGTGATGATTTCTTCTTCTGGCTGCTGTGAAATAAGTACCTACTAGATAATAAGTCTACCAAATCTGGGGGAGCTCTGCATTTTTCGGTATCTGTTAGAGAGAGGAAAACACTTTATTTTATATATGAATGGCAGAACTGCTAGTGATGTGAGAGAGGCATGGAGGATGCAAACTTTTTTCTGTATTTTTTTTATTTTTATTTTTATTTCAATTTGAATAAATTTTTTGATCCTCAGTCAAGACCTTTTTGTGCTGACAGGTGGACCTGATTTTTCCCCAGTTCACAGCAGGTTAAATAAGGTGATCAAAATTATTGTACACTGAGTGACAAGAGTGCAGATTACAGTAAAAGGAGACTTAATCACTTAATTTTTGAAGAGGTATTTCCTTTGATGTAGCACCTGGGGGGGGGTGTGTGTGGAGGGGTGGGGTGTCCTTCCCTCTTATTTTCCCTGTTTAGGTTTCTTCAGATTTTTTTCTATAGCTTTAACTTCAAGCTTTTAAAATCATATGTAAATTGAGATTTTTTTTTTCCCTCCTCATTTGAACTTCTGTGTAATTAATACCTGCTCAATAACAAAGACTTTGCATGATTTACCCTCACTGAGTACTAGCTTAGATTTTCTCAAAGCAGCAAGTACTGCTTATAGGCATGTATATTTGGCTTTGTCTAAAAGGCTTTTTTTTTTGTCAGAAAAATGTGTGGGATACTTCCTTGACTTGCAGAGATGGAGAAAATAAGTCCATTTTACTGTAGTGCTGAAACGAAAAGTCTGCTTTGATGCAGGATACTAGAATACGTATGAGAGTGCACTGTTCTTGTCATAAAAGCTTGCAGCTGAGCTTTCATTACCTAATCACAAAAAAATGACATCTGGACAGAGACAAAGTCAGAAGCATCGATGAAGAGGAGTTAAAAATTACTAGATCGGAGATAAAAATTGAGGTAAAACTGTGACCAAGAGGTGACAAATGCCAAAGACAAGGGGAGTAAATTTCCCTGCCAAGGGATATGACCCTGAATAATGAAGAATTCAGGTCTCTATTTTCTGTATGAGATTAATCATAAATTTATCTGTGTCAAAATGGATAAGAATGTGTGCATCGAAGTCTCTGAACTCCTGCAGCTATGCAATGGAGCTCTGCAGTGCCCGGAGCTAACTTTCAGGCCAACATTGCTCGAGGCTAAAACGAAATTAGCAGCGCGGGCCCGATACATCTCCTCCTGAAATAGAAAGTGGAAGCTTTCCATTCACATTTATGAGAGCTAGATTGGGCCTGATATTTATTCCTGAGATCCAGTACACTAACCATGCTCAGTATTGCCCTTTTGGTACAAATCCACTTCATACATAATCTTCTAATTTACAAGAGATGCAACTCCAAAAACTACCATAGGAAAAGGTTTCCTACCCTTGCCTCTCCATCCAAATTCATGAGCCCCAGGTATAAATTAAAGCTTAAAGTAATTCAGATATGAATATTCTGAGTCTTGTTTGCATTTATGTCTGTCAAATATTGGAGAAATGTATTTTACAAAGAGGAAAGAAAGGTGCATAGTACGCAATTGAACGACAGCACCTCATAAACTGAATCATACAACATGAATAATGTGATTTGCGATAAAATACCAGGGAGGTTGGGGATTAGAGAGAATGATTTGGGATTTACAAGTCAATGTTTTAGCATGTAACTACAAGCAACAGCCCACCCAGTACTTGCAATTATTCCTGGATTTTGTTATCTAGTTACAAAAACACAGTAATGTTAACACTTTATGGAGGGAACAAGCTCCCTTTCTTGCCGAGTTATTAGTATTTGGGAGGTGAGGTATACCCTGTGTGTATCACCTCTATTCACATTAACTAACATTTTACATACAAAAATAGCCTCTTAACATCTATCCAAATGAACACTGGAAAGGGAGCAGATTGTAAGCCTGGGGTCATACTGTATTTTAAGGACTAGCAAAATATTTATACTTTATTTTTAATTCTTTTTGGTATTCTCCTCTTCACAATCAGTGAAACAGTTCATTGCTCATGTGGAATGTACTGTTTTACCTAAAAAAAAAGATGTTATTGCTTGAAACAGGTTTGGCCAAATCAGCTGCTTAAATCTTAACTGCGTTAGGCAAAACGCTGAAAGATAATTTATCATTATCTGTAACAGGTACACTATTAGCCCATTTAATACCTGTTGAGCTGACATTCAAAAATTAACTACAATAATTGAAAAAGATTCTTAATTAATTTGTAGTCCAACTAATTGTTTCATGGTTTATGAGTTTTGTGTTTCAACAAACAGGAACACAGCCAAATTCTATTCAGAAATTGCCTGCTTGAAAATAGGTACTGTAAGGGCTTCAAAACCTAGTTTTCTGATCTAATAACTAAAATGAGATTTTAATTCTAATCAGGACAATTATTTTCAAAGTTCCAATGGAAATTTTTTCTGCCTTAAAATCTTAGGATGGAAAGAAGTTGCAAAAGTAATGTTTCAGAAACATCAACAGCTACACGTAAATCTTAGAGTGAAAATGACTGCTTTCTAAAAAGAACTAGAGATCACATGATGCCTTTCTGAGGATGGGGGAAGAAGTGTTCTTAAAATAATACTGGGCCAGCTTCACTGACTTATTCAACTATGGTTTAGAAATGCATCCAAAGACTTCAGTGATAATTCAAACTAGCCCAAACCCCGAATATCATGTTGTAGTTTTCATTTGCCAGTGAATGCTCAGTTGTCGTTAATCACTGCAATCCAGGTTGATTCAAATGCAGTTGTCAGGTTCAGAACCTGGACATCCTCTTGAAAAGCAGCTTTTTATTTTTCTTTTACTTTTAAATACCATCCAAACAATAATCAAGGTAGCCATTTCTCTTCATTCCTTGTCCAGAAATGTAAAAGCAAATACAGTTATAAAGCAATCAGGAGGTACATGTGTAGTCAGTACAGAATAAACCAGTTTATCTGCTATAGGAAGAATGCATCAGGAAGAGATGTTTCTGTGAAAATGTCTGGATAACAAGAGGTCATAGCACAGCAATAAGGAAAGAGATGTGCACTTATGACTGTCAATTGTAAAAGTTGCTACTAGTCAAGAATTCGTTAAGCAAAGCTGGTGGTACAGGAGAGACAACCTGTGAGTATAACTGCAGCCTTGTGATTCAGGGGACACCTCTGGGAAAGGAAACAGTCCTAAGATTTCTCCAGGACCCAAGTAAATAGGACTATAATGGGTAAAATAGAGCTCTTAGTGAGGACTACAGCACAGGGATGTGTCTCCTATTCCCACCAAGTGAAAGCCTTTAAAAAGGCAATAAATACAGGGTTATTAAAACAAATCCTCGGTGGGGGGGAGGTCAGAATTCATCCAGAACAAGATTTTCAGGGGACAGAATGAACGTTTTGGAGCAGGATAAGTGATCTAAAGTCATGTCCGAAGTCAAGTCTGAAGGTACTGGTGCTCTGTTGGCAAAACTTGTCTTTGCAGCTTTTGGTAACTGTTGCTTAGGTAAGAATTGTCTGGGGTTTGAAATGTGAGCCTGTGCATTCTTGCAATGTGGAGCAATACATTTATCTGCTGCTTTTAATATGGCCTGTAGAAGCTAAACATCAAAAACATATTTCAATATTGCAAAGGTGCTTAGGTTAATGACATTTAGAATGAACATAGTTAAAACTATTTCTTAGTTTAGGAAGTCAAGGCACAGATGGCTTGCTTATTTGCATATAAATTACATTAAAAATTGTTTACCCAAGACTTTTGGCCCCATAGAACATTTAACAAAATTAAAGGTTTTTTTTACCTACAGGAAGAAATCTCTGTGGTTTTCGTTATTGTATTTGTTTCTAGATGACAATTTGAGCTTCATTAGAAGTCTGAAGATTCAACATCAGTAAGACACTTAATGCTTGGAATTATTAATTCAGGTCTCTTGTCTCAAGTTATTCACTTTGGATGTCTGCATCTTTCCACAAGCATCCTTTGCTGATTAAGTCACACAGAGGTAGGTGAGAGAAGCCGTGAAATAAAGGCAGACTTCTCTGTGAGAGGATAAAAAACCTGAATTTGGAGATTGCCCTTATTAAGTAAGACAGTTTGTCCTTATTAAATAAGCTCAATTTAAGCTCTAAAGAACAGATCACACAGAATGGAATAAATGTCGTTCTCAAACGACATTTAACCTGGAATTTAGCCAATGGCAATGGTAGATGTCTACATACCTCTGTTTGCTTCTAGTGAGTGTGTAACACATTTGGTTGTCATTGTTATATGCCTGTGTATATAGTTCCACAGAGACACAGCAGTCTCTGACTCTATGAACATATCCTGACATTGTTTGAGAGGATATAATGTTTCAATTAGGTCAATGTTTTATACTTGAAATAGAATCATAGAATAGAATCATAGAATTGTTAAGATTGGGAGGGACCTTTAAGATCATCGAGTCCAACCATTAACCTAACCTACAAAACCACTTCTAAACCATATCCCCAAGTACCACGTCTACCCTTTTTTTAAACACCTCCAGGGATGGCGAATCCACCACCTCCCTGGGCAGCCTATTCCAATGCTGGATAACCCTTTCAGTGAAAAAATTTCTCCTAATATCCAACCTAAACCTCGCCTGGCTTAACTTGAACCCATTTCCTCTCGTCCTATCACCTGTCACTAGGGAGAAGAGGTCAGTCCCCATCTCTCTTCAACTCCCTTCGGGTACTTGTAGAGAGTGATAAGGTCTCCCCTCAGCCTCCTCTTATCCAGGCTAAATGATTTGTTTCAATCAAACTATTTGCAATTTTGGTGTGCGGCTTTCATAGCATTGATACGTTGTGATAATAATGCATTCAAACAGACATACTGATGTTAGTAATAGCATCCTGTTACAGCCATTATGGCATGGATTAAAAAAAGCATTTATCATCTTTACCAATATGGTTTCAATCACAAGCTTAAGACTGTTTTGAAAGGATTTTCCCAAAATTGTTGAGCAGTCAGTGCTTTCTAACCTCACATGTGACTATTTCTTTGTATAGTTCACTTCCACTTGGTTTCACATCACACTCTAATCCATTCCCATTGAACGTGCTTTCTAAGTCAGATAATAGTCCGCATTATTGTATATCCATATGAACCAGAGATGCAGAATAGAGCTACAGAGAACCACATAATTTTTTTTCCCCCAGTGGATTCTTACAACCTTTATCCACAGTAGATTTACACACTAGCGTGACAAAGATCTCCCTGGGCACTGGAGAAGTATTGCCCAAGTCTGAATTCTTTTAAAAACCAAAGAAATTTTCTAATTACTTTAGTGATCACAGACCTGGGGAAAAAGTTATTTATTTAAAGGATTTAATAACTTGCATTATCTTAACTGTTTACTTATTTGTATTAGTCTCTGCAGTTCTACTGCAGAGAGTTTGAAACAGCTCTTTGGAAGGCATTTGAAACTATTTTTTATGCTGATCCCTTGCTTGCATATTAGGTCATAATCCAGCAAATATTTAGGAGTGTACTCACCCTGATTACCTGTACCTAGTGCCAACGGAACACCTTAAGCTAGATACTGAAATGTTCGTAAAGAGGTAATGTCTTTTTTAAGTTCAGCTAAGAGAACTGGAAAGAAAAAAAAAACAAAACAAAAAACACATCCCTTGGGCAGAAAGCCCTTTTTTCAGGTCTGCTGAACATGTTTGCAAGTCTTTTTCAGCATTAGAATTACTTGGCATTTAGTCAATTCTCACTCTTCTTTCAATAGACTACCTTCTTCTGTATACAGTAAACAAGTCCCTTACTGACTTAAACTCTTGTCTTCAGTCTTATTTGCTTCTTCCATTAAAATAGGTATTTCAGATTGTTTGGTATACTAAGAACTAACAGGAGAAATTTCTTGGTTCTTTCTTCATTCATGTTTCCAGTGCTCTTTCTGCCTTATTTTGTATATTGTATCACTTTTCTTCCTGTCACTTTCACAATTTTTCAATATACTATTGCAAAGGTAAATGGAACACGTGTGGTCTTAATTATTTTTTTTTTTAATATTAACACTGTACCATTTTGGTTATGCCAAATAGCCTACACAATAGATCCCTCCAAAAACTATGTTTAGCACTAAAGGGATTAATTATATTAAACATATTCAAGTAAAATAAGTATGATTAATCATTCTATTTTTGCATTAGCTTTTAGGGATTTGAAAGCTTTTGATTAGGTCTTGGGTAAAAAGTTCAATGTTTTTATAAAAGTGTTGCTTTTTAAAAACTATACACAACTGCACACACATTAAAATAAGCACTAATTGCCACTGAGGTTCAGTGAGGATGCAAACACTATTCTTATATAAAATGCTTACAAAATGTAGTGGCAAATGTTATAGCTAATTAAATGCATTCTAGGAGAGTTCTGCTTTGTTACCCAAACACAGCATCAAGTGCTGTAAAACACCTACATGTATTTATGCAAGCAGTGAAATCAGCTTTTCTAAGTCAATTATTTTTTTCTTCACTAATGTTTTCGACTTTTAGTTCAGGAAAAAATATATAAACACACTGGCTAAAACATGCACAACATATAGAATATTAAATAAAAACTTGTAACAATACCTAAATAATATCAATATGCAAATAACCAACCTTATCACATTTAAAGAACAAACTTCTTGTTATAAGATATTGCCTTTTAGAAGAATAAGGTATAGTCAAGTCAATAAACTGTGTAAAGCATTTCCACTATAAATATATATATTCCAGTTAGGAGTGAAGCACCTAGGCACGTTTAATTTGCAAACAGAAAATTTGTGGTGAGAAATCTTTCACAGATGTTGGTTATTCTACCTGTTTGATATCTCTGAGCCACAGTGCAGTTCTTAGCACTTCCTACTGCGTCTGAGATAGCACCCTTTTTTAAAAAATGTATAAATAATTTTTTACATCATATCAACATTCAAATTTTAGTTTTCTCATCATCTGTGATAAAAATGAATTGGTTTATGCACATTTATGTATAGTCACAACAGGTGGTTTTATGGAGACGTTTAGGTAGAAAACTACATTATTAATTCCTAACGATAAAAAACATGACAACACTTAAGCCTCTTACTTCCTTTAGAAAAATTTCAGTCACCTCCACATAACATGAAGGATACTTTCAAGAAATGTTTTAAGTGTTGTATGCTCTTTTACTCTCAAGGACTTTTTTCTCCAGATAAAAGATTCTATATAAAAGTAAGATTGTTTGGGCTCACTGGAAATAGATTTTCAGTTCCTACTGAAGTCTTGAGAGTAAGAAATGGCTAAGAAAAAGTTTATTTTCTTTCATTCCTTTCACTTTTGAGAATACCCTGAAAACTTTCTGCAAGAACAATGCCTATTAAAAACCATCTAGAGCATCATTAAGCAAACTATACATTCATTCATGTGCTGGGAATCTTATTGGAACTACAAAGAATTATTTTTTCCCCTTCTTCTCACATCCTTCTACTGCATTTACACATTTTCCTGAAAATGTGCATGTGCTACTGAAAAAATGTTAACACCTAAGAAAGCGTTGAGCTAACAAGAGAGTGAATAAAATCCTAATTCTGGAGCCACTCTGGTTTACCTTTCTTTCTCCTCTGTAAAAGACAAACAGATTTGGAATAGGCTATGAAAACTCAGAATTCAACAAGAAGTCTTCCTTCTGCTCCTACTTTATACTCTACAACATTTATCAAAGCTCATCGTATTCACTGGTCAGCAAGCAACAAGGAAAGTAAAAGAAGAGAGAATAAAAAAGGTACATTTCAACATCAAGGGAAAGAAACTTTCTGATTCAGAGCATTGCTGGGACTTCAATGGTGCTGCTTAAGATAAGGCTGCAGTGCATTTCCATAGCACTGATTTTTTTTCTTGCCTATAATAACTAATTAAACACAGAAATGTTATTGAAATTTAATAGAGAAGATTTTAATGTTTCAAAACCCAGATTACTTAACATTTTGTAATCCAGGAGAAGGCATATGAAGTAAATTTGGAAGAAAAGAAATTATAAGATTTTAATTTGAAATTATTTCTTTTCTCCCCCTCTTATCATCTTAAGACAATGCTTGTGGGACTTATTTTAGCTCAATTTATACACCCTTGACAGTGTTATGTTAAGATTACTTAAGGATTATAGGTTTTCAGGTTAATTCAGGTGGTCCAAAAGATTTTTCTATTGTAACATGTTCAAACTCAATATTTGAAAACTGGTTTATTTCCATATGTTATGATTTGAATTACAGTCTACTAAATCTGACAGTGAGGCAGACTTATGTTAATAGTGTCTCTGGAGAGATATATAAAGAGATTGCAGTGACTTTACTAATTATTTTTGGCTTTCATTATTTCTATTATTTTTTCTTGAATTATGTAAATTATTAGGGTAAATGTGGTTATTTTTGCATAGTGTTGTTTATGACATGTAATAACTCAATGAGATCCCAGAGACGATTGCACTTGAATAAACTTAAATTTACTAAAGCAGTTATTGGATTGGCATGTTCTTCCTTATCATTCCAGTCCGTGTATTCTTATTAATTGATTACATTCTCTATATGTTTTCATCAATTTACATTCAAGTCTTCAGCATTCAATTAATAGACAACTCGTAGCCAGCCTGTCACCCTGTGAGGATGACTGAGCACTGGAACAGGTTGTTCAGAGGGGTTTAGAGTCTCCATCACTGGAGACATTCAAAAGCCCTCTGAACAGAGTCCTGGGCAACTGGCTATAGGTGGCCCTGCTTGAGCAGGGGGAGATGGACAATGTGATGTCCAGGAGCCCGTTCTGTACTTAGGTTTGTTCAGGAGTCATCAACTCAGGTATTTAACCAAATTGCTTTTTCTTAACAGTTAAAAAATGTGAAGTTTATATAGTTGACCTGGGGAAATTAGTAATGGATAATGCACAGTTAAACAAAACCAAGCTAGTGGATGGATTTCTGTACTAGTGCACTTTTTGCTCCCTTACATGTGGAAATTCTGTTGTGGTGAAATCTATCCACCTGTCTTTGGAGAAGAATAGGAGCAAATGAGCGGTGTAGATACAGCGGATATAAAACTAAGAAGAAAAATGATGAAGGCAAAGCAATTTACAGAAAGAGTGTTCACCATTACAAAGAAGCACAGACAGACACTGTGTATCCATACTAACGTTTTTGTAACACATCTGGAATTCCTCAGATTAGGCTGACCAATTTTACAGCTATTCTAAAATGGTATTACTAATTTGTATGTTTAGTGATAGTACGGTAACAATTTCCCATGAAACAAAGAAGTAAAACACTACACAAAAAGGGCAGAAATGAACCTTGGTTAAAGGTTCTTAGGAACATGGGAGCCACACTGAGATTTTGGAACCAAAACCAAATACAAACAGGTGTGGTTATTTTCATTATCAGAGTGGGGCAAAACAGCTAACCAAAGAGTTATCTACTCTAATTTCTGAATGCCAAAGCCAGAACTAATGACCTTAGATTGCCTTTAAAGATACGGGGAAACACGCATCCAGTAAATCAGCCAATAAAATAGCGTATATGAGTTTCTGAGTTCAGAAAAAAAAAATTAAGTGCCCAATTTGTGAATTGATGGTCTAGAATGAAATAAATCTAGCAATTAGACTAAAAACACGGTCTTAAAGCAAACTTTCTTTCTCCAAAGCAGACTTTCAATGAATTTGGCTAATCAGGAAGACATTTGGAAGTGAAAGGGTCAGAAAAAAAATAATTCATACATTCATAAGCATACATCAAAAAACATTTTTATGTACTAAACAGATATAACATTTTCAGTCCTTTGTGTGTTTAACAACTTCTAGTCATAACATTTTTTCTGTTTTTCCACAAAACAATCCATAAATCACACTGTTTCTATAAAAACGCTTTCAGAAAAGCGACAGAGCAGTTTCCTTGCTAGCACATCACAATCCACTAACCGCAAGAGTTTCTGCATTTTATCTGACAATATACATGCTCCTTCTTTTATTTTCAGTTTTACTAAGTCAATAAGAGTCTGTTTAGAATAACTAACACAGGATGAGAACTATAAACAGAAGCTGATATTAGATGCCAAGCATTGTTGGATGTTTATACGACCTGCAGATCGATACACAACTAATATTTTACAGTGAGGTGGAATATAGAAGCTGTTTCATTTTTCTGTTATATCTCCTGTTATGTTTCTGTTATTTCTCCTGTTTTTCAGGAGAAATAGTTTCTAGAAACACATTGTTGATGCATTGGGCCAGAAATCTTTGCAATGGGATATATTCTCATCTGATAAAAATCCATATAACTCAATTAAAGTTGATGAAACTGGACAGTTTCTGCTTGCTATATGTGCAGCCCAAAATACTCTCCTATTTTTTTTTATTCAAAATTAAGAGTAGACTTCTTAAACTAAAGGATTTATCAGTAATCTGTCTTAGTTTTCTTCTTCATCTGCCACAACAGCATGGAATGACAACACTAAATATTCTTCTCTTTGCCTCTGTTCCTCTTACTCATCTTTTCAGTCAAGGATGGCTGAATAAGGAAATATGAAAAGTTGACTATAAATTCACAATTCTTAGGGCCACCATGCAAACACTTACAGAATTTTCCATCTGTCCTAACAGCTGGAGACTTAGTCAGATCCCTGGCAGGAACTGTAATCTTTCCTTTCAATTTTTTGTTTCTTTGGTGGAAGATCAAAGAGGTCCATAGTTTACCATGATTGCTTTAAGAAACGATGCTGTGTAATAAGACATTCTGGCGTTCTATATTTTAAATATAGAAAGAATAGGAAGTATTGAGGACTACCAATGATTTATGAGAAGTAGCGTATGATAACAGGTCTGAAAATTGCTCCAAGAAAATTTTCAGAAAAACAGAATTATCATATTCCTCTGTTACACAGCATTTAAGGAATTAACTATATTCCTCTTCTTTTGCTCTTTCATGCCTGGACACGAAGAAAACTACAAGAATAACACTAACTCTGAGCTGGGAGCCGAACACCTCTTTTACACTCTGAGTTTCTACGACCTCTATTCCCAGCAAATAATGTTGGTCAATGTATCATTTTGTAAAGTTTACAGGAATGTTTTATAAGATAACTATTCAGTTACCCGAAGGTAGCCAAATCTTGCCTTTTGTGGTTTCCTTTTAACATGAATATTTGAAAGGCTAGTTTGCATGTTAGAGATGTAAATGTTTTATGGAAATTTTGGGAGAATGGGGGGCCAAACTGCTCTCAGAGAGACAATCTGATGAATAAAGAACAAGAGAAGTACTTTCAGAATTAAACCAGCGTTGTTTTAAAGTCAATAAAAGCACTGGAATGTCTAAATGATATATGTCTAGTCAGGATACTTTGTACTACTCCTACTAAATATAGTGAAATGTACTAATTAAAAAGCCAGGTCGGTCAGGGCAAGGTTTAATTACCTTTCTGCTACAGACTATTTCTCTTACATTCACAAAATAATACCCAGTTTTTTTCCTACTGCAAGCTTCAGAATGTTTTTTATCATACTCAAAAATAATGTATGGCAAACACAGGAACAACCATACTGTATCGGTTGGGAGAAAAGATGATATGATAGGCAGGCATTGCTTTTCTTTTTTCTTTTCTTTTTCCTTTTCTTCTTTTCTTTTGCTTTCTTTTTCCTTCTTTTTTTTCCCACCTTTCCCTTCATTGCTTACAAAAGCAGGGGGTAAGCTTTGCATATATACAAACCAAAGACATGTATATCTTTCTCTTCAACTATATATACATATAGTAATGAGAAGACCATTTTTTACCTTTAGTACTTAGGCAATAATATTTTTAGTAAAGAATCTCTCTTTGTGACTATTTCTGAAAGCCTTCCATAATTTTTTTAGATTTTCCTTTCTAATGTGATTGGGGAAAAGCCTGTGTGTCCATGCATCAAACATCATGGACATAGTATCTCCAGTCAGATTGCAGACAATATTCAAGGTACTCTGAAGTCTAATTTGATTTAGAATATATCTTCAAGTGTCTTTATGAAAAGGCAGTGCAGAAATATAGAAATATATTTTACTATGTTCTTAGAAAAAAAGAGTGAAATATTTACCACATACAAAGAAGCTTGATGGCTTGTCCCCCAACAGAAAGTTTTTTCCTCAACACTGTTTGCTTCTTCTATTAGCAAAAATAAGCTCACATTTCCTGCAGAGGGAACCCCACTAAAACTGCTGGTGTGCCCAGAAGAACCTGGGTCTAAAAGTAAATCACAATCATGATGCTTGATCATGCATCAGTTCCCAACATGGCATTGTACAAGCTGTGTATGTATCTGTAATACCAAACAGATTTTAATCAGCCTAATTCTAATTACTTTAGCTAATCAGAAAAAATATTTCCTGCTTACTGTTTTATGTTGCTGACAAGAAGTACAACTGACATTCAAAACTACAAGTCATTGAATTTATTTCTAAAAGCAGACAAAGTAAAAGGAAAGGGCATCTAGTATTTCATCGTACGCGTGGTTTTGACTCACTCTTTTCAGACTTTATTTCAGCTTTTTAGAATATGTCTACATCACGTCATTTCAAGAAGCATTTGAACTGATGGCGTGGTTTTGCCCTTGGATATTGGGTGTACTACAACTGCAAGGAACCAATGTTTGATACTAACAGAAAATAACAAAAAAAAAAAAAAAAAACACGAAAAAAAACCAAAGAAAAAAAAAAAAAAAAAAAAAAAAAACCACGAAGAAAACCACAAGCAAAAAAAATAATTAAAGAATAAAGAACAGCTAAGCCTACATGGCTTTGTTTTGAAAAGTTTGTTTTATCATGCACGCTTTTATGAATTTGGGGGAGGACGTGTTATCAAGAAAAGCCCACTGAGATAATGGGTAGGCAATCCAGCTTGCTGAAGTTTAAATATTACATAAAGGCTTACTTATACTAAAAATTTCATATAACCATAGAATGGTTAGAGTTGGAAGGGACCTTAAAGGTCATCTGGTTCCAACCACCCTGATGTTGTGGAAAGTGGCAGGGACACTTTCCTCTAGACCAGGTTGCTCAAAGCCCCATCCAACCTGGCCTTCAACATTTCCAGGGATAGGCCATTCACAACTTCCCTGGCAACCTCTTCCAGTGTCTCACCACCCTCACAGGAAAAAAATTCTTCCTAATATCTAATCTACATCTATCCTCTTTCAGTTTTAAACCATTACCACTCATCCTATCACTACATGCCCTTGAAAAAGTCCTTCCCCAGCTCTCCTATAGGCCTCCCTTAGGTACTGGAAGGCTGCTATAATTTCTCCCTGGAGCCTTCTCTTCTCCAGGTTGAACAACCCCACCTTTCTCATCCTGTCCTCACAGGAGAGGTGCTCCAGCCCTCTGATTATCTTCATCGCCCTCCTCTGGAACTTCTCCAACAGGTCCATGTCCTTCTTTTGTTGGGGGCCCCAGAGCTGCATGCATTACTCCAGGTGGGGTCTCACCAGAGCAGAGTAGAGGGGCAGAGCTCCTGAGCTTGGAGGAGGTGATCCTTGAATATTAACCAGCTTTCTTGGGCCCCTTTTTCCTCCAGGACTTTATCTTATGGTACTCTACCAAGCAGATCCCTGAAGAGGCTAAAATCTGATCTCCTGAAGTCCAGGGTAGCAAGCTTACTGTGTGCCTTCCTTGTTGCCCTAAGGATCTTGAACTCCAGCAACTCAATCATCCTCTCAAAATTTAATGAAATTTACCCATAAAAACAAAATAAAAACATTAATCATTTTCTGAAGTAATAAGTTAGAAGCCAAGCAAATCTCTTCTCTTAAAACTTCATGAGGATTAAAGCGATGTATTCACATTTCTTAACATTTACTTAATATCTTATCCCTGAAGGAAAAACTTTAATTTTCAGGCAAGTTAAGTTTTACTTTCCCCATTTACAGTCAGATAAATAATAACAAAGGATAAATAACTCAGGAGAGAAATATCTAATTGAAGACACAGAGCTGATCAAAGATATTACTTCTATTTGTGTACACCATACACTACAGGATGTTATACTTCTATATCCTTGGTTGCATAAAATCTTTTGTGAGTAGTTCAAAGTCAAGTAAATTAGTCAAATTAGCTTCTTGGTATATAAACTTAGCTGGCTGACTTCATGTAAATGAGGTTACAGATTGCTTACGTGATCCTTCTACCATCACAGCTGAAGATGATAGGCATATGGATAGTGTTAAAGACTTTAACCAAAGCAGCTGTTTGCAAAATGAGCACCTGTTGATGGCAAAAGGGTAGATTCTCACCTTCATTATTTTGAAATGTAGAGAGAAGTGGCTAAAAATTTTCAACGTATAATGAAAGCTACAAGTCTTTAAGCTCTACATTTGGCTTAAGCTTGCAAACAATCCCACAGCGTTTTGACTTCACGCACAGACTGAAGTCAATGGGTGTGATTTTAAAATAAAACATGCTCATGGTGGAATCAAAAAATTCAAAAGCAGACCAAGACATTAATTTTATCACAGATTTTATGCTTCTTTATGTATTTGTGTTACAGGTAATAATGTAGGACAAGGGGAATCGAGTGCAAAAATATCACAAACACATGATGCCCTTCAACTTTTTGTTCACTCATACTACAGGGCCCAATTCATTTTTGCCGTCCTGTCCAATCTCCATCTGTGAAGCTTAACTTGGAGCTTTCTGTCTTTGTTGTAAAGAGACGTTCCAGGTACGTTGTTTCCACCAGGTGACAATTCTCAACCCATGAACTCTCCAGTGTAATTTACAGCCCACAAGGTTCAAAGGTCAAAGTGAACCCAAAGGAAGACTAAAGTACGATGTTGTCTGCCGTGTACTTTTCTAGATGCAGACTATGTTGCAGAGCAGGTTAAAAAGTGCTTATGGAAGACAAACCTGTTGATAAACTTTTTTTCACAGAAACATAGGACTAGAATTTACCAGAAGGCTCAAGGTCTCCTGACTTTTGCAGTTACAGGTAACGGTGCAGGAAAAGATTTACTCCAACAAAAGCAACACTTCCCAGCTTCCACTGATAAATTTTAAACTTAAGACACAGTTGTAAATGAAAGCATTTACAGCAAAAGAGAGCAAGAGAACTCTTTCTCAGTCTTGGATAAAACAGCTCAGTAGATATCCAGGGGCTCAAAACATAGAATTAAAGTCCAAGTGGTATCAAGTTCTACTTGGATAACATCTTACAGAGGGCACTGCAGGCTTTCCTGTCATAGGGAATAACAGATAAGGAAAGGAGAGATCTGAACATCGGGGCCTGCTTCAACTCCTGGCCTTGCTACAAACTGCCTGATTGACCATTGGCAAAATGCTTAAACATTCTACAGAATAGGGATAATCCATCTTACCTCCTAAGGACTAGAAGAAGATAGGTTCATGCATTCCTTCGGCTTTAAATCACACTATACTGAGGGAAAATTATGACTTAGAGAAATTGATTTACTCTGTGTGTACGTATGTGCGTAGAGAAAAAAGCATGCACAAGTGCATTAAACTGTTCTCTGAAATATATTCAACTCTTCTTTGGCTTTGAAATGTCTTTGGGTTGTTTAGAAAGAAGCTCTTTTTTGTTTGGGGGGACTCTTGCCTGTTTATAACAATATAAATAGAACACGAAACTCATAGTAGGCATGTGTAACAATTGGGACGTAGGTTTTAAGTTATAGCCACACATTTTCCCATTTCATATATTACATGTTCATTTCTTTGTTATATGATCACCTGTGCTAGCATCCACAAGAGTTGGGGCCAAAATGGTATATCCCGGCATAGGGAAAATTTCTAATTCAATGTGGTCAAGATACTGTGCCAAACTTTATTCTTTTCAAAATAGTTGGACATCTTTCATGAGTATACATCTTAATAATCTCAGTGTTTATCTTAGTATTTTTAGAACAAAGGATTTTTATAACAATGGCTGCTCCAACACCAGGCTGCATTTTTTGCCCTTCCGGATTTGGTGTTAAGACAGAGGAAAGAGTGCCATCTAATGATCTGTAGGTAAGTGCAGGTTACAGCTAGTATCTTCTGGTTCCAAGTTTTTGCATCCTCCACTGCCTGTAGGCTTAACAGAGATTCAGAGGTGGCTAGCTGATTTCACAGTTGTTTGTATTTACAAATACAAATACAGAGCTTTTTGTATTTAAAAGCTGAATGGGGAACAGTCATCATCTTTCCATTGAGCTTTCTAACTACAAACAAGCTTGAAAGCATCTCAGCCTGCCTTTGAAGGGCTGTTGACTGCGGCAGCCAGGCAAAGGCATCAAGGGAAAAAAATGAAAAATCCTAAAGTATCATAGTTTGCTTTGCTAAATTCATGGGAGTTAGGCAAGAAAATGATGACAGAAAGGTAGGGCGCATGAATGAGGAAAATACTACAATCTAATAGCAGCTTCATAGAGAAAAGTGCTTCTTCTCCCATTGCAAACCTGAAAATTACTTGGTGGAATGAAAAGATAAATACTTTCACAGTACATTTGAAAAATTGCACGTAAATTGCAAAGTTGTATTCGGTAGGAGTAGTATTTAAATGTATTGAGACATTGCAGGGGGTGTCAGTCACATTAATACATGCCTCGGGTGGTTGAATGCTCAAGCGCTCCTTGTCTCCCATTGCACCAGAGGAATGTGTTAATGAGTCCGTAGAACATAATCCTGTCATATTTTAATGCTATGTTAATTTAAATGGCTGTGGAACAAATCCTGGGGCTAGGAAGATCCATAGCATGGAGCCAAACGAAACCATGCATTTTGTCACGATCCCCTGGTCGCACAGGCCTGCTTCTCTTGAGTGAGAAATTTCTAAAGACACCTTGAGGGAGGGAAAGCTACTATGTAGCTACCTTACTCTCAGCTACCTTATCCTCAGGGATGGGTGATAATAGAACTCCTTTACTAAGGATTATTTGGAGATGGATTGAGCATGAATTTTTGGCAACCCTGCTGTTTCACAGAAAAGTTGAAGGATGTTTTATATCTTCTCTTTGTTATGTGTTTTTAGCTAACAATTCCAAGGGAAACATGAGAAAAAGGATTAAAAAACCTACACTTCTCAGCAGTTCAAATGCAGCGTTTTAACAAATGCTACAACTCCTTTTTTCAAAATGGATCTTATTTTAAATATTACAAAAATGAGAAGACCCATTCTGGCTTCAGCCTTCCCAGTGATCTAGGGCAGGCGTGACTGCTTAACTGGGCCAAGAACATCCTGAGTTACACTGTGCTTACTGGAGAGCGATAATGATTTGGCTGAACCTTTTTCTTGTAAACAGACATTGCCTACTCAGCATTTTGCTGACATGGGGAATGCTTGGTTCTACATTGGTGCTGTCAAAATCTTTCATCCTCTTGGGTGTACAAATAAGGATACTGGTGTTGTCCCCTAGCCCATCTCCTATTCAGAAGCTCTCAAAGGAGTTGTAAGTAAATGTAGTGAGCCATAAGAGGTCTCTGAACAAATTTCAGCTCTACTTTAAATATAAAGAGCTGAACATAGGAGTGAAGACATTCCCAAAGACCATAGTAGGTGCCTCAGTCTGGACATTTGCACTTGCATCATCACGTGTTCATGGAGTAGTTCTGAAACACTGAAGGAACAGCCCCTCCTGGTGCAATACACACTACACAAGCTTTTGTGGCTCCACCAGGAAATCCAAAAAGCACTTAACACTGTACTCCACTTTAGGTCCATACCTAGTCCCATGTCTTCTAAATAGAAAGCATTTGCATATCAGTATCTTCACAGAACTTGCTCTACATCTTTCTCCACCATGAGAGAGGTGGCCAGGGACACCAGCCGCAGAGCAGCCACTCTTCAACCTTGGGATGGGCCAAGTGGCTAGCAGCCATGGTTTGTCTCCCCACTCTTCTAAGAGATGCGCTTCCCACTCATCCACACAGGTGGACTGATGCATGACCACAGGCTGTACGCTGGACTCCCTGATGAGGGCCTTCTGAGACATCTCATACTCGTAGTTTAAGCAGTCTTACACTCTTTCTCTTTTCTCTAGTATTGGCTTAAGTGTGGCTTCCCATTTTGCCAGAACTTATTTAGCTCAAAACTAGGAAGCTGGTAAACTCTCATGAGCCTGTTGAGGGTGCTGTTTCCAAAACGGAAATCCTAAATCCTCCTTCAGTATGGAGAAGAGACTGAAAAACTCATCGCTTTGTAACAGGTTCAAAACTGTAGGAAACAGATTCAATACTCAGTGTGGTTGTGTTGGAGCACCGCACATCCTGCATGCACTTGGAGTTTCTGAACAGCACACAGTAATTATGAAAAAATACTAGGGCAGAATATGTGGAAATTGTACTATGTGTCCGTAGTGTTATGAATGGAAATGACAGCACTCAGGACTCCCAATGTGTGCTGGAAATTTAGACACTAGAGAAACCTGAAAGTTCAGAAATCTGAGAAGGGAATGGATGCAAATATGTCTGCTTTAAATACAAATAATGGGGATGACCAAACTGCAAAATTGTTGTCACTCCATCTCAGTTATCATGTTACTTCAGCTTTGAATAACTTGGAACAACACCTTACAAACAATTTTCTGAAATAAGGCCTTGTACTTACTTTATTCTCCATGTCACCAGTTTAGCTTTCTTTCTGCCCAGGTGATATAAGACTTAAATACTTTGATAGACATTGCCAGAAGATGAGCTGTACCCTCACAATGCCTCTATCTCATAGTCATGTTTCACCTGTCATTTTCTATCAGCTTGTCCCACAAAGAATTATGGAATTTCTCCTGAGAGTGCCCTTTCCACCACTTTTCACCACTAAAAGAGAGAGTGTGTGTGTGCATATGTGTATGTGTGTTCAAAGTTCAAAAAGTAAGGAGGAAGGCCTGACATAAATATTTCAAATGTGAACTAGGAATTTCCTTAATTTCTTTTTCTCTTTCTAGACCTCTGCTCCTCATGATAAGCATACGCTCATTTCCATAAAATATATTTTTCTTTGCCTTTTCTTATTTAATAGAAGGGCTTCTCTCTTAGTCTAAACTTGGTACTTTTACAAGCAAATTAAAATTAAACAAGTTTTAAAATATCAATTAATGACTGAATAACCGCCAAATAAAAGAAGTGTAGTTGTGAGAGAAAAGGAGACTGATTACAATTCAAAGATATTTTAAGCTCTTTCAACCACCTCTTGACAAAACAAATGAGTTACAATGTTAGCTTTGATGTATTTTTTCTCCAGTATCCATTACTATGTCTTAGTTAAGAATTTATTCATGTGATGTTGAGTTGAGGTGCAACATTTGGGGGAAGTTTTTTCTTTTTTTTTTTTTTTTTTTGGCCTCTTATGGTCAAAAGTGACATCCCACCTAAAAAGGGAAGATCCTTTTCTCTTATAATTGCGTTTGAGAATATCTGCAAAAACGGCTGCAGGGAAAAATTACAGTGACAACTGTTAAAATTAATAATCTCAAGTAATAAAACAGCTTTAAAGATTGCTGATTTCTTTGCAAGGGAACAGTAGCCATAAGTGCCATTAGATGCCAGTATTATACCATATGGAAGTATAATCTCCAGTATCATACCATGTGTATATGTGCAGATTCCTATGAGCTCATCACACTCTTAATACTGCGTTATAACATCAAGCAGTGATCATCTCTGAAGCTAGACAAATGATCTGAGTGCAAAGTTCAGTCTGGAAAAGAGGGAAAAGGAAAAGTGACTCAATAAATATTCCTTATTGTTGAAAATTTCCAATTTTGTTCTCTTGTCCCATTGAAGACTGCAGCACCATGCCACTTAAAAGAGCTAAATTAAAATGTATTAAAAGTAATTAAAATATACCAGCCAAAGTGACATAACCCTGATGAAAAGTAATGGCTGTTGATTATTAGAGTATGTCCTGAGAAGTAGGCATAAATAAGAGATGCATGAGTCTTTCTCCAGTTCTGAGTATTTTTTCTATCATCTCTGACACAGTTTAGATAAGTGTTTAAGTGTTAACTGGTAAAAGTTAAAGCAACTTAAGTTGTAAATTTGAAGGAAATGAGTTAAAACCCTGAGGAATAATCCCATACAAACCCAGAAATATTTCATAATTAATACCTACTCTCTGATGGAAAACATCCATACAATGTGCTTTAGCACAAATATAATTTAAAACAGTTATCTTAAGCTGGTTTGTCTAACTTTCTTGCATGCTCCATGTAAACAAGCTGTTAAAAGAGTTCCCATGAACGGAATTTCAGTACAGGAGCTGAGGGCAGAATCGATGACATCCCCTGGCATTCCCTAATTAAAACAAAAGAAATCAGGGAAAGTGCATCAAACAGCTCTTTCATGAAAAGAGTGACTTCAACTGTTTCCCATTTGGAGATGCAGTAAGCACTGAAATAAGTGAAACTGCTTCCCTGAGTTTCAGTGATGCCCACTGACAGAGCACAGTAGATGTTGGAGCACACTTCAACTGTAAGACTCCTGTAAGACAGAGAGTTTATAATCATTAGTTTCTTCTCCTTTTTTAAAGAAATACATAGATTTCTCCTGTAAGACTTTGAGCATTGTGTCAGATGTAATAAGGAGTAATAAGATGTAATGTAAAAAGATATCTATTTGTGGATGAAAAAAAAAGTGCTTTTAGGTTTATTTTTAGACCTGATGTCCATTTGTCACAATTCCCTATTCACACTCCAGTTGTTTAGAGATTTCAAAATATCAGTATTAAGTTGCTGTTTTGCAAAAGTTGTTGAATGTCTGTATAAGGATGCTATCATAAAGCATCATAAAAAAACAGGAACAAAAAATTATGTTTATCTTTGTCTATGTTTGTAGGCATAAAATAAGGTACTTCTGCAAATAAGTAGGTTTTTAGCAACCCTTTGGAATCCAATATAACAATGTATCGCATACAAGGGCATAAATATAGGACAATTATTTTTTTTTTAAATAATCTCCATAAACTTGATTAGTATTTCTTGCTAGCACTTTGGGTTTTGTCTCTGAGGTATGT
This sequence comes from Ibidorhyncha struthersii, assembly GCA_013398815.1. Classification (NCBI taxonomy): domain Eukaryota; kingdom Metazoa; phylum Chordata; class Aves; order Charadriiformes; family Charadriidae; genus Ibidorhyncha; species Ibidorhyncha struthersii. The sequence continues at coordinate 701,914 of VZSZ01011981.1, read as the reverse complement.
CAGATGCATTGCATATGAGACAAATGGGAGTAAAGGAGAAAAAGAAGTGGCATCAGTGGTCATTGCCTAAACAAATTCCCATCCAAACGGTTTAGGGTCATGCCCCAGAAGCTGAGCTATAACTGCATGCATAGGTGGCAACTGGCCATATAAAGCAGCAGTTCTATTTTGATGAGATTGTGTATGGAAGCACTGGTTCAGGGACACAGTGGCTTCAATTTCTGACTCAAAAGAGTCGATATCTTTAATGTCCTGTAAAAAACCTCTTCAAACACTACAAAATACCAAGAACTACCAGAAAACCACTTTTTTTGTGTGTAATGCCTTACTTCCTAGATTTACAAGTTCACCTCTACTTTTTATTTTACATCCTCTTTACATATTAAATATAGGAATAACCTTACACAGACTTAGACATCTGTCATATACGTTCTATTTCCAAGCTTTTAATCCATTTTCCTGTCTATCTGAGAGAGTGAAATAGGTCCTTCAAAGGTGAGCTTCACTTAAGATGTCTATACTAGAATGAGCTGAATAATTTTAAAATAGCTCCTATTTCGGCCCGGTGCCTACAGAGGTGGTCTGGATGATGGTCCCAGGACAATGACGACACTCCAAATGCCTCAAGTTATAGAAGATTAGTTCTGCCCTAATTACCAGAGTTAGCATCGCAAATTGCGGTGGCAGAAAATTTGTTTTAATTTGTTACAATACATTGCAAAGTTTTCTTGGTACTAATTTTGACAAATCATTTAAAACCAATTTAAGTATTCAGTTTGTGATCCTCTGACAAAGAAGCTTAATATTTTCACTGTCATTAATGATAGTGATGTCTCTATTTAAAATTGAAGACTAGCTTAAGAATGTTTCAATTTTTCTCTTAAGAAACTGCCCTATAATTTTTTATATATATATACATATTTGGAGTATACTATAAGCCTTTGTGGAAACACCTGAAACTGTTTATATAGCAGTAAACCAGATTTGATTGTGGAGGAGTTGGCTTTTGGTTTGTTTTTTTTTTAAAAAAAAAATTGTTTGGTGGTTTTAATATAAGTATTTCTGTTTTAAAAATTCATAGAGATGTGGTCAAACATAAGTCATAGATTCAGAACAACCTGGCAGTAACATCTTGGTCATTTATTTCAGTGGGTTTTTTTTTAATGTAATGTCAAACCACTCAAAATAAATATGTGAGAGATAAGGCATTGTGGAGAACTCCAGGGAAATGAAACTGAAGAGAGAAAATTAATGGCCTGAAAACAACTCTCAATTTATAATCCTTCAGTTTATCATCAATGCTAAGTCCTTCTCTACTGTATCTTTCTGTATCAGCAAGAAGAGATCCCTACTACACAATATGAATATGTATGTGATATAGTGTGAATGGACTGACCAGAGGTAGTAAAATTATTACATACATACAGAATGTTCATTGACACATGAATTCCAAACCCCCATTTCTTGGAAAAATGCACTACTAGTTAACTGCTTTTTGTACCAAACCCTAGTACTATATGCAGTTATAAAATAGATATATGTTTTATCTTTCTGTGGTTTATGCTTTTTTTTTTTTTTGTAAATGGGATATTACTATTAATTGTTCTCAGCCTGGCAGGAATTTTAATTATCCTTATCAAAACTTGATGTAGAAGACACAACGAGAGCCAATTTGATGACATTCTACCTTTTAACACTAATATTTGAATTTGTCCTTTCACCTGACAGGTATTCGGTTCAGAATTGACAATGTGAATAGGCATTGGTCCAAAGAAATGGAGTTTAGTTTGTGTTTTTTTTGCTGTATTTTCCCTGTCTTCGACACACATTTAATAACAAAGATTAGAATTTCCTAATTATCCTAATAGATTAAGGGTTGCATGAAAATTAACAGCTTCTTTTGTAATTCATGCCTTTTGCTCACAACGGGTGTGATCAGCTTAAGGTGTGACTTGGATTCAGAGGCTGCACTAATAGTACTGTAACACACTGATCACAGAATCATAGAATTGTTTAGGTTGGCGAAGACCTTGAAGATCATCAGGTCCAACCATTAACCTAGCACTTTCAAGTCCACCACTAAACCATGTCCTAAGCACCCCATGTACATGGCTGTTAAATACCTCCATGGATGGTGACTCAGCCACTTCCCTGGGCAGTCTGTTTCAGTGTTTGATAACCCTTTTCGTGATGAAATTTTTCCTCATATCCATCCTAAACCTCCCCTGGTGCAACTTGAGGCCATTTCCTCTTGTCCTATCACTTGTTACTTGGGAGAGGAGACCGACCCCCACCTCGCTACAACCCTGCGTGGTTACCTCACGACATCTTTTAACTCCTCCTGAATGGCCTGCCCCTTCTTCCAAAGGTCATAAACCTGAGTTCCAGCCAAAGCTCTCTGTTCAGGCAGGCCGGTCTTCTTCCCCACCAGCTTTGTCTTTCAGCACATGGGGACAGCCTGCTCCTGTGCCTTCTTGAAAAATGTCCAGCGTTCCTGGACTCCTCTGCCCTTCAGGACTGCTTCCCTGGGGACTCTGTCAACCAGGCTCCTAAACAGGCCAATATCTGCTTTCTGGAAGTCCAAGGTAGCAGTTCTGCTGACCTCCCTCCTTACTTCTCCAAGAATTGAAAACTATCATTTTGTGATTGCTGTGCCCAAGACAGCCTCCAACCATCACGTCACCCACAAGTCCTTCTCTGTTCACAAACAACAGGCCCAGCAGGGCACCTTCCCTGGTTGGCTCACTCACCAACTGTGTCAGGGAAGTGTGATCTTAAGTGTGAAAGGAGATGGAGGTGAAGTTAGGCAGTTATAGTTTCTGCTAGAGCAAATTTGTGCTTTTCAGTGGCATCCTTAATTTTAAATTTTATTCCCCAAATGATAAGTAGTCCAGACTCAAAGCTTTTCTACACATCCACATTACCACATGGTCATGCAAAGCTGGCTTTACAAGGCTTTAAGATGGCAAAGGAGGAAGCAAGGCTACAGCCATTTTATAGTACCCAGAAGTCTGATGTTCCAGGCAACTGCCTACCAGTGAACAATTTTGTTTGGGATGTCTTAGCAATTTTGCATCCACTGCAGTCTTTTTATTTTTTTTAAACTGCACTTAGGCAAATTTAAACAGCCTTTTTTTTTTTTTTTTATAATGCTGAAATAACAGTTTACACACAGATACATATCAAAGTAACATATCTGCTAATTAAAACCAATTTAATTGCTTTGATTCGGGCATCTCAGTATATCAGACTTTACTGCATCCAAGACCTACTGAATTTCAGGGACACCTACCGTAAGTGCCTTTGAAAAATTCTAAATAAGCTGTTCTGCCTACTCTTTACTGTTAAATATGCAACAATTATCAAATGTACTTTACCTTTATGAAAAGCTACACAAGTATTAACTAAATAAACCTCATGAATCCTATATATCATGCAGATAAATGTATAATTTAACTTTTACTCTTTACTTGCAAGTCAGGCAAATTAGCCACAAAAGTGAACATGCCTTTTACGAAAGAGCGAAGGATTTTAAATAGCACTTTGGTTTCCTTGATTTTCATGATTTATTCCAGTGAAATCACAGTTTCACTGTAGCTGTACTACAGAGGGGGAAAAAACGAAAAAGCTGCAGATGTACTAGAAAAAGCCATTATACAGTAGGACAATTAAGACGGTAATACCTCAGATAGCACGTAAGCTATAGAAAATTATTTTCTTTATCTCACTGTGCAATTTTGTGGCCTGTATATTACATACTTCACAATATGACAACCCATTTGTTGGTCCATGGTATACCCATACTGATATATGTCACTATATTTGGACCTATACTGGGAAAAAAAAAATACTGGGAGAATACACACTGTTCTGAGCAACAGCCATGCTCATCTGGAAGAGCCTGGTCCTTTGAAAGGAACCACCATCAAAGCCAATAGTTGGTCAATAGCTGGAAAGTGACATTTTCCCCAATGCAGCAACACGTGTTGAAGCAAGAACTTCAGCAGTTCTCGGTGTACCTAGTACAAAGGTCTTCTATATTTTAAGGTTGTCAACCTTTTATTTTCAAACATGATACGTCTGTTCATTTGGCTTTTTTTTCCAAAACAACATTTCCTCTGAGTACTGACATCCCACAGATGTTACCTTATGAATAAAGTTAAATTACATATAGGTAAAATAGCTAATATATTTAACTATACTGTATGGTTCCCTGGAGAGTGGATGTGAATTGTCAGTACCTCATAGACCTCCTTTATTTTTAATCAGTCTGAATTACTCAGAGAATAATTCTCAAATCTTGATAAAGACCAGTTCCATGGACTGAAGGGTCTCAAAAAGGGGGCAGGATAGGAGGCAGCAGCTGAGTCCCTCCCTTAGCAAGTACCTGCCACAGGGGCTGCACTGATTTGGGATCACATTTGTTCCAGTTTTGCGATATAAAAAGAGCGCAAGAGTGTGTCAACAGGACAGATTTTACACACTGGAAATAAGAGGGCAGAGCGCGACAGAGAGAGATCTTTCATCTTGTCAATGCCTCTTCATCAACATTCGGATCACATTGCCTTCATTTCAGACCCCGCCACTTTCCTCTGCCTTTATTCTTGGTTCTTGTTCTGATTCATCTATCCCTACTGCTGAAAACAAAACTTTGCACTGAGAGTCGTCCCTCTTTTTTCAGGAAATACTACACCGTCACTGTTGCTCTCATAAGGAACAGTGTGTTGCACCCTGTAAGAAGAAAGAACACTGCCCTTTAAAACAAACTGGTATTTTTAAGATAAAGCAAGTCAAAACTACACATTGAAATGGAAGTTATGTTTCTTCCAGATCCACAGAACAAAGTTACACAGGAGTATTCTTGTAAACCTTAGTAACTGCTGATCCTCCATTTTTCATTGCAGCTTGCTTTCTGTGCTGTCACAGATCTTCTGTAACAATCATGCTAAAATTGTAGCATTTCTTATGCTATTTCTTATTTCAAGACAATATTTACCATAAGAAATAAAGACAGAAGAAAGAAAATATTGGATCTGGGAAATCTGAATTTCAGAATATGGGCAACAAATGTTTGAAAAAATCGCTTATAGATTCACATCAGGAAAAGCTGCCCCCCTTATTAAGCTGTGTGAAGCCTCAAATTTGTTTATGCTGTAAAGTTGTCCCGTAGTGACATAGCATTTCAGTAGCGCAAAATACTCTCCCACCAAGGCTCTCATGTTTCTCTATAGACTTGAGGAAAAACTCAGACAGCAACAGACACACACACACACACACACCAGCCCCTTTTAAAAACAGTATTCTTTAACCCCTTTGAGGCTGATAGCACAGAGGTCCTGCCATGCTGCCGTCACCCACAAATGCATTTTTAGGCACTCCAAACCTGGGGATATGTTAGGAAGGTTTCTGTCCTACAAACAGCATTTTTAATCATCCTGAAATACTCTGTTAGTAAGGTTACAGGTTGTAGGGCAGGAACTAACTGATTTAAAAAAAAACAACAACAAAACATGTAAAAGTGTAACTTGGTACCATTTTGAACTGATTGGTATAGCTAATATGGCTCAATATCTTTATTAACAGTGCCTGACAGACAGAATGGAAATTCAGCCTGAACTTCCTGCTTTTTCAGGATCTCTTGGCCTTCTTCCTATTGCATTCATAGTATCTGCTTACTTACACCTGTAAAAATGAATCAATGGAGGAATTCTTACCTGCTAGCAGTTTTTTACTCCCTGTACTCTAATAGCTAGAAGTAAACACCAAAGGAAAATGAAATTCCTGCACACTAAACCCAGGCAAGCTACCTTCCTCGTCATTTGTTTCCAGGTTCTGTGTTGCATTAACCCTGCATAATATGCATTAACTCTTTCAATAACACAAAACCTTCACAGTCCATATACCATAAAAGCAAAAAAAAAGTCACAGGGAGTCAGCACAACGACCCAGCTAGCCCACTGACTTGTCTCTAAGACTAACTCATAGAAGATGCCCAGGCAAAGTGTGAAAGAAACAAGTGAAGAAGACTGAGAACTTTCTCTGGTATGTCCTTCCACCTTGGCTGTACACAGCTTAGGCATTTTCTGACTTGGAAGCTGCAGTCAGATTATTGTCTAATGCAAAAGAGGAGCCTCTCCAACAAGAATGTACTTAATCTTTTGGAGCTGATTTATACTTTGGCCTTCAAAACATCCTCAGGCAATAAATGAATTATACAATTTACTTATTTGTTATGCATCTGTTTTGAACATGCCACATTGTAATTTCACTGGCTGCCTCCTCATTCTTGTATAACAAAAACATTTGTCCTTACACTGCTCATAACTTTACAGATCTCACGTGTATTTCCCTTTGCGTCGTCTTTTGCAAACCAGACAGATCTACTCTGTTCGGTGTTCCTCTGTCTCTCAGAGTAAACACGTTGTATCTGGATATTCCCTTGCTAATTACTTTGCCTAATACTAATTACTAATTATGACGTTTTTGAGACAGTGTGACCTAATCGTGTGTCAGATTCAAGATCAAAGTACACTATGGATTAATACAGTGGCATAATGTTTCTTTCCAGTTTTGTTTTCCATTCCTGTCCCAATCATTCTTGATGTTTTGATTGTTTGCTGAAGGCTGTTAAATGTTAAGCTGACATTTTTGAGAAACTTTGATACTGACATTGATAGTTTCCTTTATGAGTACTACCAGATTTTTGTGAAACAAAAAATAGTTCAAACTGTGGTAGAAATAATTGCTTTAACATCCTTAGGGTTATTTATCTCGTACATACTAGAACAATAAAAATATTATCTATAAATTTACTATTTTGCAAATTGTTACTGCTCCTCACTGATTTTTTCTTACTAATTCTCATCATACTGAATCATCTGCTGTTACCCATGATGACAAGCTTCATCTTCTAATGAGTTTGAAAATATTTTTTTCTCTATGCAGTATGCTGTTAGTGGGTTGATTCTCAACATTTTTGTCAGGGCTGAGACGCTATAGCTTTACATTTAATTTACTACATATAATTTTCAGTTATTGGGCTGTGATGTACATATTTCAAAAAATCTTTCTTTTCATTTCTAAAAGACCCTTCACTCTTTTGCTGAATCAATCTAGCCCTTTCTTAAGGATCAGGTGGGTTCACTCGCTGAGCATGTAACATGATGTCTCTGAACAGTATTCTTTGCACCAACAAACATTTTTTCCCTTTTGGCTGTTTTTTTTAAAAACTTCATTTTAACTAACTTCCACCTTTTTAGGTATTGCCCCTCTTTACAGTAAAGCAATACTTCAATAAAAGCAGGTGAGGTTGTTTTGATATCTTTTTGGAGGGATCTGGGGAGATTTTCTCCAGGAATTTGGATACTTCAAAGTTATTATTGTACAGTGGCATTTAAATAATTGGTTCTTGAACTGGGTCCTGTGCACTGTTCAAAACTAAAGACCTGTTTCTCTTCTTGTGAGATTTCTGCTTAGTTGTTCCCAAGAGCAACTGTTTATTGTGTCCTAAACATTAATCACCATGTCATGTTCCACGATAACTTACCTAGTCCCCGTGTGGTAACTGAGGTTTTGTATCACTATCTTCTTTTTTTTTTTCCTTCATAATCTCTCTAATCCCCCTTATAATCATTATCACATTGTCACCGTCTTAGATAGGTGTTCCATAGCATAGCTGTACTGGTACATTCTTCCTGTCCAGGTATTTTAATCAAGATCTGTCATATATCTAATGAAGACATGGATTTTCCCCTCCCTTTTCCATTGTGTGCACCATCCCTGTCTTGCCCTCAGGTAAGTTATTCCCACATGCACAGGCCATACCTGAATGTAGAAGTCTAGATCTCCCCATGGCATCCAAATGGCAAAATGAAGCTACAAAACGTATTTACTGCAGATGAATCCTAATAATTTATATTAATAACTGGGATAAATCTTTGCAAGTACTAAATCAGGTGCATTGTTAAGCACAAAATCAAGTACCTCTGCATGCACACATGTGTACGTGTGCAGGAGGGAGACAGAAAATCAGCAACATAGAATAACAAACATTTCTTAGGTTAATTAATTTTGACATGCGTAGCTTTACTGTAATTGATTCATGAGCACTGTGAGGTAGGTAATTCACACAGCTTTGATTTTAGCGATCTCTTCATAACTTTCCAAAGAATAAAAATACTCAGGAACGTTAAACCAGCTAAATTTTAGTCTGTTCCTGTCAAAGCGGTTTACATCTACATAGGCAGCTTCTGGATTTCATTTTATTTTTGTCAATCACTCTTTGATATGTGAAAGTTTAGTACTTAATGTACTTAAGGATGGAAGTAACCGTACTTCTTTGGGAAATCACTCACATGGAGCTGCACCTGAGTGAACACCTTACCGCCCTGCTCCTGGCAGTCCCACCGCTACACTGACCTACAGACATACACGACTTCACATTTTGGTTGGTCTCTCTGCACCGAGGCTGCAGAAGTCATTTTAGTGCTGAGCGAGTGCTTCAGCAGAAGACCCTGCAGTCAAAGGAAGAAAACGTGTATTACGCACCCATTAATTACTTGATGAGCTCCATGATGCAAACAGCACCGATATTGCATCTCAGAGTGACGACGGGCAGGTTTCGATAGACGCCCAGGGCTGCACAACAAATATTTATTAAATTGTGTGCAACATCCACTATGCACAGCCAGGCACCTGCGCCGCCGGGCCCCGAGGGCAGCAGCAGGCCTGACTGTCCCTACCCGGCCTGGTGTGTCCTGGACTGACCTGGGGCCTGAGTCCAGCCCTCGCCTTTGCCTGGTGTTCACCGGGCAGCTGGTGGGCCACAAACACTGTCCTTGTCCCGGCTCTCCTTGTCCCATCCATGGTGGGATGGGGCTTCTGGGGGTGGTCCCTGCCCTGCTGCCCTGCCCCGGCCTGCTCTGCTACCACCCGGCCCAGCCTGCCCTGGCTTGCCCCGCTGCTGCCCGCCCCGGCCTGCTGGTAGGCAGGCAAGGGGGCCATGAAAAAATCATTTTACTCCTGAGAAAATCTTTCAATGATGGGGGGGGTCAGTGGGCCGGAGCTGGAGGAGGTGTTGGGCAGTGTCCTGCTCAGGGGAGCGGCAGAGCGGGAAGGGAGCGTGGCCCCACGCGCGGGACCTGCTCTCACAGCACATTTTCCACCTTGTGGCAATTTTTAGAATGAAAAAAACCCCAACACTTAACAGAAAGACTACAAGTCATTTTTTTCCAAAGCAGCTGGATGACTCAACAAGGTTTTGCTTGCTTTCTTGCTTTTTCCTTTTTTTTCTTCAATTCAGAACACATTTGTCTCTTAATTTCTAACACTTTTCATATCTGTGATTGGCATTTTCTCACGAAAGAAAGAAGTGAAAATCCCTGAACTGACGGTTGTCACAAGTTGGGAGGTATATTACGCAAGTATTGCTTTTGCTTTTCATCAGCCCTGCCTTTCTCACCCGCCATCATTCCATTCCGGCCGCTGATGGGGGTACATGGCTGGCAGGGGTGGATTACCCACCTAGCTTGGGTCAATCGTTCCTATGCAACTTTTTTCCAAATAATGCTTATATTTAAAATCTCCAATTTTTGGTCTTTGAATGGATAACAGTAGTGCAAGACCTGCTGTAACTGCTATTGATGTAGTAGGAGCATTTCTATTGACTTTATAGGAATTGGATGAGATTGATATTGCTGACTATTCTAAAAATAAACAGATCCTCAAAGGAAAATAATCCCTTATTATTGCCTTCTGTGAGGTCTTGCAGGAAAAAAAAAAAAGCAGCAACTCCGAAATGAAATACACAAATCTTTTTTAATGCATGAATGCACCCCATCTTTTTATTTTTCTTATCTTGTGATAGAGTACTATTTAATTAAATAGATGAGGTATATGTTCTAAGTAGCTTATGGATGGATATTATCTTCATTTGAGATACTGTAATGAGAGACTAGAGGAACAGCAAGTAGCCATTTATTCTACAAAATTAAAAATGTGCAAGAGATGAGCATTTAATTATCTTGACACTATCCTTTGCTAAATTAGGTTAAAGCAGTAAGTTGCAGGACAACCAAGCTAATTTTTATATATATATAAAGCTAATTCCACCCTCTTTAAACATTAAGAATCAATGAAATGCATGTTTTGAAGGAATGGCTTTCTGAATGAAAGTATCCTCCCACTCAAGTAGTAACAAGATATTTAGCTTTTATGTAATGTCACTTTTCATCTATAGGTGTCGTAGTGCTTTGTTCGGGCCACCTACAACTGATGTCTACCCGACATAGGAAGGTTTGTCTCTGCTGCGTATAGAGACAGCAAGGCCCTGGCAAAGCTGTGTATCAAATAGCCTGAGCTGTCTGACATGCTCTGCACAAAGCTGCTGGATTAGTCACACAAAAATGGTACCAACAAGAAAAGCATGGTAAAACTGGAGCATCTGGGACAACACAGCTCGGCAGTGAGTATGGCATGCTTATGCTTACGGAAAGGTGTATATAGTTCAGGAAGAGAAAAATATAATTGCAGTTGAGACTATGAACAAGAATTGTTGTGATTAAATCTCTTAGTTACGAGTATTATTCCCTGACTAGATATGTACTCTTTAGAATTAGGCTTCTCTGTAAAGGAAATTGCTTTTGAAATTTTCTCGTGACATGGAATTACAGATTATCCTTTTTAAAATATCTGCTCTTTTGAACACTCTTGCCTGGACTTATTAAAAATATCTAATACGTAATGTACAACATATAAAGCACAAAACATAAATAAAATGTAATTACAGATAAATTAAAAATATAAAAAATACACAAGAATTCAAGGAGATTCAGAGAAGTTAACCAGATAGCAGTTTTCAGGTTTTACCTTGTTCTGTCTGAAGCATTCCAGATTACTTAGTCATGCCAAAAGTGGACAAAAAGGGAAGCTGTTTTTAATAAGATCAATGCAATTGTGTTTTGGAAAGTGGAAAAGAAAAAAATGATAGATAAAATGCCGACCTTTTTGCTTTACTGAAAATGTTTAGTAATTAGATTGAGACTGCAGTTTACAGGGTTCAGATGTAGATTTTTACATGAGCAGGGCTTCTCTTTGGTGTTTTTAGCAGGGGAGTGAAGGTATATTTTGGAAATTTCGGTGTCCTTTTTTTCATCTAAAAAACTATGCCTGTTTTCCATGCTGTTAGACTGATATCATGTTATAGTTCTATTAGATATATACACCAAGCAAGAGAATGTGCAAGTGCTGGTGTTTTGTGTTACTTAGCCTGCTTCTCCCATTGCACTTGTTAAAAAGTGGGAGATAAATACACAAATGGAACCATTATTTAATACCTAAAGTCCACAGGTAGGTAGTGAGAAATCACGCCCGCCAGTTTTTGGACTCTCTGGACAGGCAAGGTAAGCACGAGGCCGGGAAGTTTTGAAAGACACCGTGCAGCTAAGGCATGGTATTAGCTCTTGGGTACTACCCATTCAAGCAGATTGAATTTACTAACCAAAAGCATTCTGCATGCTGTTAGCACTCTTCCGAGCCATATATTCTGTCAGCCCTTTCATTTTAACTACGTATTACTTCTAGCAAAGGAAGTTTACTTCGACTGCACTGTTTCACTTTCCTTAATACACATTAAACAGGATAGTCCTTTTAAAGTCACTTACTGAAGTACAGGTGAGGATGCAGTTTGCGCCTCTTCCTCACTTCACAATGCCACAAGATGATACACATGGTGCAGGTACAAGGTACACTACTTATTTATATTAACACATTCAGCATGCATTGAATGCCACGGCATTAAAGCAATGTTTAGAAAACAGATAAGGTTTTACTTCTCACTTTGGTGAAATATCTTGAAAACACTCAAGTCATGATGAGGACAAAGAAGATCCCCTTCTGTATTACACACGCCATACTTATTAATGGGAGGACAAAGCCGAGTAAGAGATTCAGTATGTGGCTGAGAAAAAAAAATAAAATATCTAAACTCTCTTTTATTTGCATCCACACAACTGGATTGCTATTCATAGCAATTCAGTAACTCAGAAATGAACTGAATCCAGTTTCCTGAACACAGGGATGAATTTAACCTAAGAATGCAGGTGGTTTGTATTCTGCACGTGTGAATGGTCTACAGCTTTTCTGTATTAGTTAGGTTTCAGCCATTTTAGCAATTACATTGTATTTTGTTCACATCTTTTGGCTTCCACCCTTTTTCATTTTCCCTTTCTCCTGCCAGACCTGTAATCAGCCTCTCTGGGAACTTACACAGCTCCCATGATCACTGTATACGAACACCTCACAAACATTAATGCCTTTTTATCTTCACTGCACCCTTGTGAATAAGAACAGTGTCAACTCATGTTATACAGAGAAAGAACAAAAGCATAGAGACATTAAATGACTTGCTTATTAGTGGAAACGAAATCTGTAAAACATCAGGAACCAAAGGCAAATGCTCCCAGTGCCTGGCCGACGTGTTAACCCCAAGTACCTCCTTCCTACTCTCTGCCCATTGCAGAGCATGAACAGCCTCAAGCACTCATCATTCTGTCCGGGCGTGAAGATGACTCTTGATGTTACATAATGGAGGTGCCTGTGCTGGGGGTCTGGTGAGAAAAGCAGCTGTCCCAAGGGATAATGGCGAGAATAAAAGTTGGGAGTCCCTCTCTCCTTCCCTCTCTCGACCATCTAGGATGCCTGGGCTTCTAAATCAAGCACCCAAACCAGCTCTCTAAAGTAGATAGTATGAGTCACTTAGCTAACTTAAAATGTCCCGTAGCGATCCACAAAGAGAATCCCTTAAAGTTTTTCATGTCTCTTTTACATACCCACGCATATGGATCACTCATCATAGTAGTATCTGAAAGCCTGGTTTAACCAGTCACATTAATTTCTGTGTTTTAAAGTTGAATTTTGACTACTGGTTGTTGCATTCATTTCTAGTTTCTTCTGTTTTTTTATCCAACACGAAGAATGCTGTTCTATTATCATAAGGAGAGGTGGGGTGGGGTGTGAGCGAGCTCCACAAATTCTGCAACAGCTCCCACCTCTCCCCCAACCCACTGACTCTGCACAACACGTTATCTGCCTATTGATAATCTTTTATCATGATCCATAATAAAATCACACTTTCCCACGTGCTGCTTTTCTTTTCTTTCTCTCTTCTCTCGTAACATGTTGGGGGTTTAGAAAAAGTACCAGTTTGGATTCTCCACTATGGCCCTACAAGGAAGCGAGGAGGGATTTCGTCATAACTGTATGTCACCTGGTCTCTTTGCCCCAATTTTGGAGAGCACCATTTACATGGGCATATACAGGTATGTACCCGTACGTGTTTAGCTCACATTGCTCAGCTGTTCCATGCTCCTCCACCTTCCCTCCCCGCACAACGGGCCGTAAGGGTACAGGCAACGCCCCCCCCGTGCACCCCTCTGCCTGTGCACCTACAGGGTGAGCGTTGCTGAAGAGGGGGTGTCCCCTCCCTGGCACCTTCCTGCAGGAACATGATCAAGTTTATTGGGGGGAGTGTCAGAACTTTATAGAGTTACATTTTATAGAACATTTGTTTAGTATTATAAACATCTGCAAATGACTATTTATTTCATGAAGTAATTAACATTCCTAATTAGATGCACCTTGCAGCTGCTGTTAATCTTAATTGGCAATAATGCAGTTACATTTTGATACATATCTTCAGAAGAGTTACAGAGAAGAAGGTGGGGGGGGAAGAAGAAAAAAAAAATCTGAAGGGAAGGAAATAAAACTGTTCCCACACAGTTCAGAGAGTTCGCACAAAGAAGATCCCATGGCAACAGCGAGGCCCACAGTTTGCCTTATAAAAATCCAAGAATAGATAATGTATCATCTCTCCTAAAACAACACTTCGCTTCGGAAACCGGAGGGGAAAGGCGGGGGAAGGG
>VZSZ01011981.1:544708-686939 GCA_013398815.1 Ibidorhyncha struthersii | reverse complement strand
GCTTCTCCGGCCGAGTGCGCAGTGTGGTGACCGGCGCTCGCCCCGCTGACTCGACCGCACCGGAGGGGATAATTCGGGAGACTCCTGTGGGTAAGGTCGTTTTCGCCAGGCGAAAAGCCCGGCATTGCTAAACTTGGTGGCGTGGGATTGAAATTGGGTACTTTCGGGATTTGCTGCATTGCCCTGGTGCGGGGGGCTCCGGCCGGTGTTGGCACTTGAGTGGAATAACTGCAGTGGGTCTTCTGGTCAGTGCTTTTGCGATGAATTAAAAAAAAAAAAAAAAATCTCCTCCTCCCCCCCTATCCTTGCACCCTCTGGTTTTGGGAGGGAACTGTAAAAGCAAGGAGTCTTGCATTTCCCCTTTTTTTTTTTTTTTTTTTTTTTTTTTCTTTTTTTTTTTTTCTTCTCCTCCGCTTGCAATATTTTTGACTGAAAAGGGTATGTGAGAGTAAAGAAGCTCTCTGTGATGGAATCTGTTTAGTATGAGATCGGATCCCTTCGGCTGGTTAAAACAAGTGTTTCCAACTCTGTGCAGCATTCTGCTGCATTTCGTAGCTGCAATGGAGGTAGAGAAATCCTGCCTTTCAAGTTGTTAAACTTTAAGGTGGCAATCCTTATTAATCGTGGTACAGTGGTCTGGTGCTAAGGGGGTTAAATGCCACTGGTAATTTGGGATTACAACTGTGCCTATAAATCCCGCAAGGAAATTATAAACTGAGGGACGGTAAGGGGAAAAAAAAAATGCCATCTTGAGAGTAGAGAAATATCATAAATGTCACTAGCCTGAAAATCTCTCGTCCACCTGCTCTTATAAAATATTTTTTTCACCCAATAACTTACCTACTGAGACCTCAGACCACGTGTATGGCAGCTGAAGATTTGCAAACAGAGATGCTATCTTCGGTATTTCATACATATATGCATCTGGCTGAGGGACTGTGTGTGAATTAATTCCTCTGTTAGTTATGGTGTGAAGCGAGACAGGGAGAAGAAGGATAGAAAAGATCGTCTTCCTAAGAACAGAAGCGAGCAGGGGAAGCACTTCAGCCTCTAAAGATTTAAAGGGATCCAAGCAGTGCACATTGGTAATCTTTCTCTGCAAAATCAGTTCTGATAGAGGGAATAGGGGAAGGTGGAGGGAATCGATAGTGATGACGTTGTGCAGTGCAATGCACTGCAATGCTAAAGTTATATAGTGTGTGCGAAAATATGTACCCTTATGTACTGCTGGTGGGTTCATGCATAATGGATGGAAGAAGATATGCAGATCTATCTGTAGGAAGATGGATGTATTTGTGCAAAGACGGCGATTATGTAACTTGATTACATCAGTGGCATCAGTCGCCGATAGTGAAATAATATGCTCAAATAGCGTACCGATCACTTGGGTTAACTTTGTAGCGCTCCTGGCACCCGGGGATGGAGACCTGGGCAGAGGAGGGGAGATCCTCACTTGGCTCCTGGCAAGGGGTTTGCCTCTTGCAGGCTGTCTTTTGCATCGGTGTGCTTCTGGCGGAGTTTCCCCAGGACAGGGAGTTCAGGCAGGAGGATGCTGCCTGGTTGCCCGTTCAGCCACACCGGCGGAGTGGGCTCCAGAAAAGCCCTTGCGAGGCTGCACAATGGTCCCATTGAGCAGATCCGGCTGCGCGCTTCTCGGCAAGGTCACACGGCAACCTGGGACTTCAGTGCATGGCAACAGCTGAGCGGAGGAGGAACAAAACCGAAATTAAAATTGATCCTCCTCCTCCCCCCTCGCTGTCACCTGCCTCCGAACAGGGTGTTCTGCTGACCCCCCTTCCAGTGCTCAGGGCAGAGCTGATGCTGTTTCGCCCCGAGCCTGTGCGGCGCTTAACACAGATAGCGTTGTCTCTCTCGGCGTGTGCAATGACTGCCTGGCAGCTTTAGCAGGATGCTGCTTCGGTATTTTAGAGTACAGCATGACTGACTTTAGAAAGAAGTGTTGTCAGATGTAACAGCCTAATCTACCTGGTACATTTACAGGGAACCTAAGAGGTGGTCCATTAACACACTTGAGGCATGTCAGAAGCGGGTAGGTGAAGAGCAAAGGTGTGACAGGGGTCCCATCGGTTTAACTCAGATGGGTTTCTTTTAGCGAATTGTCCACAAAGATAGTAGTATCAGGATATACTTTACTTTAATATCCATTTTAGAATCATAAATCATTGTTCCTATCTCTTTGGGAGGAGCAGGGGGGGAAGGAGTACTCCTTGAAGGTAGATAAGCTTGCAAAGGCACTCCTGAGGCCCCATACCTCTAATGGATGCATTTTCTGAAGAATGTAAGCCTGATGAAATCTTAACTCAGCTGAAACGAGTGATCTTATCATCACTGGCCTGTGTCCTTCCCCATTTCACTCTGAATTCACTCTAGCAAAATTTCACTAAAACACTTTTCAGTTAAGGAAGTGAGGGCAGAGTGGGTTTTACATCTCTTGATAAACATGATCTCCACATACCTACTAAATTTAATGCACTATCAAACTCACAGTAGTTTTACCATGGCACCAGCCTGAAAAATCATTTTTTCCTCTGCTTCCCTGAAATCATCAGTATTTTAAAGTTGGTTCAGCATTCGTTCATGACTATTTTCATATTTCTTGAGGATAAGTCTGGGCAAGCACTAATAAATCCTGCTAATGTAGTCTGGAGTTTGACATTCATAGAGTATACGGAGTAAATTGGAAAAAAAGGATATGAAGTTAACTCTGTTTCCATCCTTCAGGGGTCAGAATAACACTATGGCAACTCCTAGGCATTGCTACAGCTCTTACAGTTTTCAGAAATGTCCATGGCATACTCTGTTCCGCCACACATGATTGCAGGCAGACTCTTTCCCTTTAATTCCTTACAGGAATTCTTGTGACATACAGGCTACATACCTGTACCACCCATCTTAAAGGAAAGCACAATTGTCTACAGAAAGTGTTATAAAACTGGTGCTGTAGAAGAGTAGGCATTGACAGCGTGGGAATATATCGCATGGTACGTGTAAACCGGCATGCAGCATGCAAAGATATGCAAATTCAGGGTAACAGAGAGCAGTAAGCAACTAAGCTTTATTTATAGATTAATTTCATTGTTGTAGTTAGCAATACCCACTCGGTAAAAATAGAGGGTTTCAGCTCCAATGCAATATCCATTCAGTTTGTGCCAAATATAGCTTCTTCGAGGGGAAACTTTCCTTGCTGAAGTAAAACTGTAAATCACTCGGACAAATGAAGAGAACATGCGAAGAGAAATATTTACATAAAACATTCCCAGGCTCCAAATCTCAAGACCACTGAAAGCAGTGAGAGTTTTGCCACCCACTCCTCACTAGCGCTGGGAAGCCGGCTTTTAAAGAAAACAGCAATGCATGAATAATAATCTCAGTGCCTCCCTCTGAAAGAGCAGGCTTCTGACTGTCGTTATCACCGAAGACAGTAGACTTGTTTTACTGCTGATAGGAAAATTTGAAACATAGGGGGCAGATCTTAATGAAGCCTTTTTACTATACAGTGATATTCTTGTAATGTATTCAGAGTACTTTCTGTGGCTATTATGTCAAACCCATGTATTGGGAAACAAAGCAAAAAATGGATAACCGACTGAGGTTTTCATTCAGTGTGTTTGCACTTACAGAGGAGTGTTTGAATATACTTGTGTGTTTCGTAACAGCTATGATCTTTAGCAGTTGGGAGTCTTCTTATTTTTATAGTCCACGCTGCATGATAATATATGGCAATTGAAACATCCAGGCTCTGATTAATGTGATTAAAAACTAGCAACTTATCTAGTGGTGCTCAAGTTGTAAAGTTTAATTATAGCGGCACCATTTGCACAGCTATAGATAAGGTTGTGTCAGCATTTCTATTATAAACCTCTATCTTGTTGCCATCCGTTGTGTCAGGGGTCCATGAAATGAGAAGAATTTACAGTAGAGACCATAACGGCTGTTTTGGATTACCGTCATGGCCTGCCAGGTCAGTAATCTATGTGTTTCTTTAAGTCTTTACAGGCACATCTACAGCAGCACCAAAGCAGCCATTATGCTTTATAGTTCAAGTATATGCTCGTTTTATTGTAAAATGTAATTAAATATGAGATGATGGACCACAGTGACTCAGGAGGGATCATCTAACCTCTCATTTTTCATGCACTTTTGTGTTGTTTTCATGTTCTTAAAACATAACCAGACCAAATGCAGCAGTGAATTTTACTTGTGATAGCTTAAAATTTATGCACATTTGGAAGAAATCTCTTTTGGAGGGAAGGGGAAGGGGGAAGAATGAAGGTGCAAGGTTGTGGTTTTTTTAGTGTTAATATTCAAGCTTTGCATGTTCCTCTAAGGTAGTCACACAGGGAACTCCATTCTATTGCAACAGGGGAAAATCCTGTGCTATTTGCCAAAGCTGTGTAAGACCAGGGCAAGGAAATCAGGTAGTGCTGGTTCTGTGTTTTAACGTTGGGTACTCTGTTTTTCTAGGTCTCGCTGTACCTGTGTGTTATAGGTACTCCTAGGTCATTTCATGGTGTTACACAGCACACTATTTATGCCTCAATAACTAGGTCTGAGCAAACGAACCAAGGACATCAGTCTTACTGCTTTCTCTGCTTAGAAATTTCATGTTTATAACAACAGCACACAGACATACAATAGTCCTTGAATAGTTGTAGCATCAACTGCAGCAGTTACCCACAAAGATTTTTTTTTTTTGATTGTGGATCAAGAAGGAGAAAGGGAGAAAATGAAAACATTTAGGTTTTTGCCAATGCAATAGATATTATTTTCATTTCATTCTTGGTTTTGGGCATAATTTAGGAAGTGCTCGGTGTAACTTCTGAAAAGAAACACAGAAACCTAATTAATGCACTGAGAAGACCTATACAAATCTGTACAGTCAGCAGGCAGACAAGGTGTAGTACTACTTGGTGATGGGATGGCTAGTGGTGTCAGAAAGTTTTCTGTTCTCTGGTCCTTCACAGCTGTCCTCAATGAATAGTGCATTGTAAAAGAGGAAGAAGATGGAGACTAGCAGAATGGGTTAAAAAAGGGGGCAGAAAAGCATATAAGTATACAGACGTTGGTGATGGAGCTCCTATCTCTTCAGTGGCGGGATACAATTCTATATTCCTTTTGCCTGTTCTTCACTAGTGAGACCCAGATGCTTAAAGTTATTGCAGTTTCCAGCTCCCACTGCTCTGATTTTTTGGGGTATTCTTAAATGCTTCAGTGTGAGGGCCATCACCGTTTTGGTTACATGCATGTTTCCAGTCACACAATGAGACTGTGATCTCTCAGTTGAGGTAACTTGAGATCCTTCTCCATAAAATAATAAATCAGTGGAAGGAACATGACAGAATGTTTCCTGTTGGCTATTTTAGAAAAGACGGGTATTTTACGTGACTCAAATTTTCCTCTGACAAAGCAGAAACCGTTGGAATTTCCAGCAAACATCTCGCAACGCTTTTACAAGACTGCCTTTTACAAAGCTAGTGCAACTGCTGCGTAAAACCTTGATATCTCATTTTCACCTATTAAGTTCCGCTTAACGATGTGTGCTTGGACTGTTGGTAGCAATTTCAGTGAACTCAATCCCAGCCAAAAGTTTAGGCTGTTTCAAGAAAAAGGAAGTCATAGTAAGGTGCATCATTATAATGCAGAGGGAAAGGCTTCTGCTGCTGAAGATAGGAGTGAGTTTAACTGGCAGTGACCTACCCGGAGTCCCAGGCCGGTTGCCTCAGACGGAGCATTTCTGTGCCTGAACGGTGTAAAGGAACTGCATGTGCAGTTGTCCCTGCCTACATCCGTTTGGCAGGGCATCCCTACTGGATTTGACTCTGAGCTCAGTAGGTCGTATGCCTCAAGGATAATTCCTACACCAAGAAGATCTGTCGCTGTGATGGAAACCTTGGGATGGAGCCACTATGTCTGCAGAGGGATGTGCTTCGCCAGGATGCTTCTGTGTGGCACTGATCTCTGGCAACAGTTTTAGCCCTGTGTCTGTCAGGTTGCTGTTCGGTGCATAGAATTTCAGGATGGCAGCAGAGCACAGCTGTTACTGTATAGCACCTTGGCATTCCTGCATCCTCAACTTCTCTTCAGTGCTTTCTGTCTGTTTCCTCCCAGATTTAAACTTTTTTTTTTTCCCCCAGGAAATCTTACCTTTGCTCATTTTAGAATAACACAGCTGGAAATGCGTGGCATTTCGTTTCCAGCAAATTGTAAATGCATAATGGAGATGTGTGTATCAATCTATCAATAAGAGCCGCATATTTATTCCACATAGAGTTTATTTTATTCAACATCTCCTCTTATGAAACAGAAAAGGCCTGTCAGCTTTCTACTGGACATTTCTTTGGGGTGTCCCATAGCTGAATTTGGTGTGCTTACACCACTGTTAAATCAGGTTCACTGACTGGCAATATCTCTCTGTACGTGTATACATATTTAGTTATGTACAGACACACGTGCACAAATACTTATGCCTATGTATGTGTATGCATTTCCTCAGATACCTAGGCATTTACTCACATACATGCACAGAGGAAGACGGAGGGCAAGCCATAAAGAGAAAGTACTCTAGTTATTTCTTATGCTAAATCTAGGAAACATAACAGGATTCAAACATACCATGAGATAGTAGCTGGTTTTGAGGGTTGATTTACTGTTAATTTAATTTTTAATGATCTGTAAATGCAGCTTATTTGAAGACAACACAAATTTATTTTGTAATGCAAAATCTGAAACACACTTTGAAAGGACTATCAAAGATCACCACCAGTCAGGGCTATATGATGTCATCTGCAATTTTAGAAATGCACATGGTAACACTTTGGAAGGTATAATCTGAATGTTTCCTGTATACCTCTCCAACAGAACACCAGATACTACTGAAAATCTGTTGTCCATTATTATGGCAAAGCTCAATCAGAGTAGTTGCTCAGTTAGTAGCAGAAGAAAGCTGTATGTAATATAAAAGGAATGCAAAGCTTGGTTTGGTATTTCTTGTGTGACACTTGTTTTACCAACTGATGACTCTCATATTCAGTATGAATAATGTGTTGTCTGCCTTTGGTCACTTCTTATCCAGAAAGCTATTAAGGAAGGAAGGAAGGACCAGAGAATGACAGCAGAAAAAGAAAAAACTTCCAGATGAAAAGATTCCCTTCTGAAGAAAGAGATGAAAGTTTTGCGTTATTCAGAAAAAAAGAGGAAAAGGTGACATGGGAGTACAGGGGATACAGCGGGAGATACTGAAGGCTATTGAAAGATACTTTGGGTTCTCTTATGTATTGTTTTCCTGAAGACCAATAAAATTAAAATGTGTCAAATCAAAATGAGTAAAGGAAAGCACTCCTTTACACAGATCATTCAAATTCTCGGCTCTTATTGGCAAAGATACAGTGAAGAAAAAGATCTAGTACAATAGAATAGCTGAAGTCCATGAATAAAAACAAAATTTTAAATTTTTACATTGTAATAGATAGCTAGATAAGAAGATTATCAGCCTGTGTAACAGATAAGAAGGCTATCAACTTGTGTACCCCGAGGACCACCTGCTAACTTCCAGTTATAGCGCAATCCATGGATGTGTGAGTCTGTGATTTCTAAAGTGTTAAAGGATGCTTCTTCCAAAGGATTTGCTACTGTCTTCCCTTGGAGGTCTGGTGTCTAACTAGAAGGACTGTAAGTGTGTACCTGGGACCGTAGTTCTTTACTACCTGTTCAGTTTACAAATCCGGCAATTGCGGTACTGCTTAATAAGGACTTTATTAGTGCTGACTGGGCAACCTGATTTGCCTGTTTAAGTCCTCATTACTAAAGTCCTGATCCAGAACCCACTGAAGGAAAGGAAAGATGTCCACTGCACTCAGTAGGTTTTGGATCAATCTCCAGCTTTATCATCCAATTTCCTCGGTTTTGTTAGTTTCTGTGAAAAAAACCTCATGCTGCTTCTTATCTTTATTAGGTTAACATTGATTAGAAAATCTTGTAGACTTTGATAGAATTCAGTAAAGCTTCACTATATTGACAGCATAGTCAGTCCCATCAATTTCCATCATTGAGAGATGTGCAACCCTCATATTTTGTTTCTTTGTAGAAAGGAATGTCTAGGTTCTTGAGAGGTTGTTAGGCTATTGCTGGTCTCCAGTGCTTTCAATTGCTATGATGGGATAATCATAAAGCTCTTTAAAAATAATCACTACAAATATATGCAGTATTGGTGTACATCCTGAGCTAGTTCTTTCTAAAAGTTTGGCAGATTAATCAAACTATAGACATGTTTTAATCTTTAGGCAGTTTAACATATGCTCCTTCCCGTTGCCTCTTTAGTGCTTTGTAATGTATATTCTGTTAAGGGACTACCACATGGGTCAATGGACAGACACTGTACATCTATTTATGGCTGTTTACATACAAGGGAGCTTCTTTAATAAGGGTTTTCTCTGGATTGTGTCTGTTTGTAGTAGTACTTAATGCTTAAATCTTCCATATTAGCTAATGTAATGTACGTCTTTTATTTCTTTGGCATCCTAAAATTAGTTTTGCAGGTTTGGAACAAAGATAGAGATAATTAGGGTAGGTAACAGAGGAAGATGGGTTTCCATAAAGGCTCACAAAACTTGAGGCCCTCTCTGTTGTTACGGAAGGGAGATGTGCTTCCGGGCGCAACTGAGGGCCAGACGCTAACTGTAGGATCTGTGTTATCACAATAGACTTTTCCCCTTTCTGAATGCTCCTGATAGGAACAAAGAAACAAATCCTTAGCAATGGATTTTGAATACTTCAATGTACGACAAATAAAACTACCAATGAGTGATATTTAATTCCAGTTACTACTTTACCCTACTACTTTCCCAGGACTGTTGATATTTAATAAAATTAATTTGCAGGTATTAGACCTCCAAGGCCTGAAATCAGTCCCTTTCACTAGTTCCATATATTTATTCTCTGTAAAACTTTACTATATTTATCCCTGCTTCAGTTTGCTGTCTCTAAACTCTGGAAGACAAAAACACCTCCTGCCTTCTTGTCTTTTTAAGTGTTTCATCTATTTATAATATAAACTCTTTGTTTAAGATTTTTATTTTATTATACATGGAGTAGGGTTAGACGAAGAGCTAATGTCAATTTCTTCTCCCTACCTCAGTGGAAATTCAATTTTCTTTCCTCCAGAAAAAGAAGTAATTTCCATGTCGGTTAGAGAGGCTGTTTTTTTTTTTTTTTTTTTTTTTTTTTTTTTTTTTTTTTTTTGTATATAGTACTTAGATTTTGGAAGGATTGAATCAAAAGATGACATTTTAAACATAAAATTTTAATGAAAACATTTTATGTTCTGTAGAAAATTAATCAGGGAAGATAATTTCAGAGTACTTAATGCAAGTTCTTAGCAGAAAAGGTCTCTCAGCTAGGGTCTTGTTGTGGTTTAGATGCTAAATAATACAAATATGAAAATAGTACTGTGAGTCATACTACTGGGGGTAGCTGGGTCAGCTGCTTGTTTCCTAAATACAAATCTTTTTAATTTAAGGTTACCTCACTATTCATCATCTTCTTTTTCCATATTGCCTGAATGAATTGTATATAAAATATTGATGGGCATAAATCGAAGGTAGCTTGCGTTTTTTCTTTTTGCCAGGGTTCAGGTGTAACCCACCTAGTTAACAGAACAAAAATATTCATAGTAATAGGTTTTTCTGGTTTAGATGCTGAGCTTTGTTTGCTCCTACTCATCAAATCTTGATCCAGTGCCCGGGGACTTGCTGAAAAGACTGTTGTTGGTCTCAATGTAGAGAGAATTAGATTTGGGAATCTTAACATCTTAGCAGCAAGTTTCTCTCATTTCATGTGGTGCATTTGCCTGTCAGCGCAGGACCATCACCTGCTGTACCCTCACAGGTACTGCCTTCGTGAGGAGCAGCTTTTCCCAAGGGGATCCCAAAGCAGGGAAGTTCCCATTTCACCAGGAGATAATCCCAGAGGCGATGGGATCTGGGGTTTCATACACGAAACCTCTGCCCTTCACTTTAAGTCTCATTACTAGAAATGACAAGCCGTGCTCAGTGCCATCCGTTGGGCTCATTCCAGCTGACGGCTTTCACCCGCAGCCGGACCACAGAGCTCCGCGGTGATGCCGGCAGCGTTTCCCCCGGCACAGCCGGCTGCAGTCAAACACCCGGCCAGCGGGCTCTGTGCCCGGCACGACCTGTCGCCTGGAGACTCACAGGCTCCATAGCTTTGTTTAACACGGGACATTTTTGTCTGCTCTGAAGATACTCAAGTTTGCTGATGGGGAATGATATTAAGCGAAGCAAGGGTAAACCTATTTCACACAGAAACTCCTGTCAGAGCTCTGTGTTACATCAAGAATAAGCTGAGAGTAACTCCAGTGAAGCCGTTTCATTTGGCTTGCCAGACTGAGTCCAGTATGAACCTTCAATGTAGATATTATTGCATTAATTTTAATGAATAAAGATCACAGACACATTACTTAATTAACATAGCAAACCCCATTGTCAGCAAGCAAAGAAGTTATATTGTACAGCCACTCTAATGCAATCACAAGAGCGTACTTTATGACTGTGAGGATATAATTTTCTTGTTAAAAACCTTTGATGTTTCTTTAAATATATAAAAACACAGGAAACGTGTAAATAAGGCTTGCCAGCCATCTCAAATGCCTCATATCAAAATGAATCTTTTAGCTTTAATTTGTGTTAATTTTGATCTTTCAGATAATGCTGATGTATATATACATGCCTATATAGAAGTACAAGCAGAGGTATACATGTATATACACATCTTCGGTTGTAAAATCATAGGTGGTAATACTGAAAATACAACCATAATGTCAACTTTCGTATGTTGCCTTTACCATTATTTTTACCTTTGTATTTACAGTTAAGGGCTGTTTAACCACAAGTTTCACTTTTCTTGTGCTTTCCTGCCTGGTCCAACTCACTGTTGGACAAAAAGTGCTCCTTTAATTTGTTCTTATGGAATTCAAGAGCACTGAAGCGGACGTTGCAATACTTGACCAAGACCCACTGTGCAAAGTCTCGCCTGCGTGTCTTGTTTAGACCTACATGTGTTTTTCCATCCGAGCTCCATCATGCATTACCACATGAGCTGGTTTGAAGTTTCTGAAAGTCAGGGAGTCAAGAGGCCACCAGTCAGCTGAATGACAGTATCTTGACATGTGCAAGATCGGCCGCTGGCTGTGTGTTAGTCCTGAATTCATAACTCAGAAGGAGTCTGTGTTTCCTACAACAGGGGAAGCTGTGGGCAGTAGATCTCAGAGATTGGCAGGAGCTGCTTGCTGCGTAGATGGGTTTAGATTACAGTAGGAGTCAAGATTTTAACACGTATTTTGGTGTGCTTAATCCCACACTGACACAGACTATGAAAACTATTGCTTGGAAGCAATCTATCTAGTCAGGCGTCAGTTTATCTAATAATGAAACCTGAATGCGAAAACGGAAATGTAAATATAATGTAGTCCAAAGTGTATCAGGCTGTATCAGTGCCACCTGAAACACAGGAATAAGTGAATTTATTGTTTGTTTGGCAGGAACTGTGGTTCTACAATCCTTGCTTTTATTATTATTTTTAGTGCTGTGATTTTAACCCTGCAGAGTGCTCTCAAGTAAGTTTTAAGCTTATGCTTTATTGTGATAAATGAGGATCACTAAATTTTCAACTAGAGGCAGTTCCTTATAGCATTATCTTGTATTTTTTCTACCAAAATTGGCACGGTAGTCATAGCTTAAAAAGGAAGTATTTTTTCTTATTTTTTTTCTTTTATTGAAAATTTATCGTCTAAGGGTCAGTGCAGGACAGAGGAAAAATAGTAGAGTAAGACTATGTTCAAATAACACCGTTTTTTTTATACCCACAAACTTTTGATGTTGTTTTAACGATTATCTATTAAGACTTAAAAAAACCCACCACACAACTCTCCCCACCCCACCCAAGACAAGGGAAAGGGGCACACCATAAAAAAGGCGGATTTTTGTAATTAAATTTAGATACACATTTCTTTAAGTCCATAACTTGTTTTAAAGTGCAAATTATTTTTCTGCTTATCTTAGAGGGCAGACAGTCCCTCTTACTATTTAAAGCTTATTTTTACAATAGCTTCAGTATGGAGGAGCCCAATCTTTGCTCAGTCCTTATCAAAGAATAAAATTAAACAAAACCTGCTTTCCAGCAACACTCACTTTCCTTTAGATGTTCAGAAATAGTTAAAACACAGCAGGGAGCACCATCACTGATATGAGTATCAAAATAGTATATACTTCTCAGGGGTCCTATAAAATTTAGTTTATGGAAGTCGGAAGTTTTATAACACACAGAATTGTTGGTGTTTGACATGGGGAATCAGTGATTTCAGCAGGAAATGTCTGGAAATCTAGCCCACTTTTACTGTGACGTGATGTGCATAGTGCATAACTTTTATGGTGTCCTGGTTTGAGGTAAAACTGGACCAATTTTGTTCAGTAACTTTGCTTCTTAGCTGGGCCTCTAACTACTGAAATTAACAGCACATTGTGTAGGCAATGTTCACTCTCTGAGTGATAAAACCAATGTTTATAGCTGATGCCCAGGTATGGCATGCGGGAGAGGCTCTTGCTTATACTTATCGCTGTAACAGCCAAGGCCAACCAACTTTGTTATTTGCCCTGTTGGAGGGTCGGAAGCGGAAAAGCGCAGTGCACCTGCAGGGAGGAGCGGACAGGCCAGGTGACCCAAAACCGACCAACAGGGGATTCCATCCCATCTGCCTCATGCTCAGTATAAAAGCTGAGGGTCAGATCCCTCTCTCTTTTTCCTCTCTTTTATGCTCTCTCGCTCTCTTCACTTCAGTCGTCTGCCTTTGGTCCCGATCCTGAAGGCAGACCCGGAATCCAGTTCCCATTCGTCACTGAGTCTAGCCTGGGACTGCCCCAGTGCCAGCCTGTGTTGTGATTGTCATCTTGGGAGCTTGATACGGTTTTGTATATATTTCATTATTTTCTTTGTATATTTTTATTAATATCTCATTAAAGTAGTTCAGTTTCTTCTAGACTCGTCTCTTTTTCCCTCCTCTGCCTCTCTCTTTGAAGAGGGGTAGAGGGGAGCATCTGTCGGTCCCATCTGGGGTCCCCCATGTTCCCAGTGGCCGATTTGGCCTAAACCCCAACATAAGGTAACCACAGTCTAGAATACATGGGTGGAAGAACTGGTTTATTGGTTTCCATGAGCAAATGGGGACTTCACTTTCTCTGGCTGTCCACACCTCTTTCTCAGTGAATTTTATTTGAAGACAAAGCCACAGGGGAGTAAATATCCTTAAATGATCCTATATTTTATGTGCTGTGATATACAGATACATTAATTCTCTTCAGCAATGTGGAATTTATTTAACTCTGCCAGTTGAGACCAGTCACTGACAGTGGTTGTGACTTCCTTCTGCACACAACGCTTATGTTATACCATAATATTGTATTTATGTCGGGCGTTGTTCCTGAGATTTCATAACCCAGATGGGAAATTAGCTGTATACCTGCCAGTTAAAATAACGGGCGCTCTACAATTAGGTGGCGTGGCTGGCTTTTGACAAAGTTCAACCTCTTTCTAGAGGCAAGCGGTGTCCTGGGGGTGCTCGGCTGATGGGGAGCGCGTCGGGCGCCCTGGACGGGTAGGCACAGGGCTTGCTTGGAAAGCCGCAGACAGCGGTCGGCAGAGCCTGTTCAGTCCTGTTGTTAGCGTGTGTGCTATGCAACAGCTGACAGGCGTGGGGAAGGCTGCTCTAGGATGGATGTTAAAGAAAGGCTGTTAATAATCATGAAATTGAGAAATCCTGAGTGTTGGTCAGTGGCCTCTGGCATGACTTTGGCTCGATCACATAACCTTTTCTGTTGCATACATCGTCCCTAGGGAGACATCCCTTCCTCCTAGGCTCAATGTCAAGCCTCAGCTTAACATCAGCTCCCAAGGAAAGGAGGGGGCTTCCTGGGGGGGCTGTCCCTCCAGGGCAGCTGTCTGGGGCCAGCTGGCCAGGCGCCGAGAAGGGGGACAGTGCGCTCCAGGCCGTGACACCAAGTGGTGGAGAGCAGTTGACAGCCCCATGGCCCAGCACCCATCCTCTCTCAAGCAGGTTGGCCAGGACCACAGTATTTACTACAATACTGGGCCTTGAATCTCTTCTCAGCCACGTGTGGTGGTCCCAACACTTCGTTATTCCTGTTCCTGTTGCTGTTGTTTTCTGTAGGTTCTGGGGGTATTTTTACTTTCAATTGTGTGAAGTGCAGCCCCCACAGCGCAGTACTTTTTTCATGCACAAACCTGGTAGTAGATGTTGGGTCTCCAAGACTATGAGCAAGGATAAGCTTAGCGATGGGATGGTATCAGAAGATGGTTCAGTACAGACCGAACCAAGCCTGTCACCTCGGTATTAGAGGCAGTGCTTGGAGTGAACTGTCTTCCCTCATCTGTTGACTCCTGTCCTGGTTTGAGGTAAAACAGGACCAATTTTGTTTAGTAACTTTACTTTTTAGCTAAGCATCTTCTAACTACTGAAATTAACAGCGTATTGTGCAGACAATGTTCACCCTCAGAGTGATAAGCCCTATGTTTATAGCCGATGCCCAGGCATGGCATGCAGAGAGGCTCTTGCTTATACTTATTGCTATAACACCCAAGGGCAGATAACTTTGTTACTTGCCCCATTGGAGGCTCGGAAGCGGAAAAGCGCAGTGGGGTCCCACCTGCAAGGAGGAACGGACAGGCCAGGTGACCCAAAACTGACCAACGGGGTATTCCATCCCATCTGCCTCATGCTCAGTATAAAAGCTAAGGGATCAAAGGGTCAGCCCTCTTTCTTCAATGGCCAGTGTCCGAGGAGGACTCTCTCTGTTCGTCTGCCTTTGATCCTGATCCTGAATCGAGATCCAGAATCCAGTTCCCATCTGTCACTGAGTCCAGTCTGGGACTTCCCCAGTGCCAGACGGTGATGTGACTGTCATCCTGGGAGCTTGATACAGTTTTGTATAGATTTCATTATTTTCTTTTTCGTTTTATTATTAATATTTCATTAAAGTAGTTTAGTTCCTTCTAAGCTCGTAAGTCTCTTTTTCCCTCCTCTGCCTCTCTCTTTGAAGAAGGGTAGAGGGGAGCATCTGTCAGTCCCATCTGGGGTGTCCCACGTCCACAGCGGCCAGGGCAGGCACTAGGGATGAACTGGCATTATGCAGCGTAGGTGATCTGGGAGCCCTGTGAGGAAGTTGACTGGAGCACTGCATTACTCAGCAGTGCAGGTGTATTGCCTGACTTCAGCTCCCGCGAGCAGAACGGGGTGGTAGCACTTCTCACCTCACCGGACCACTAAGGGAATAGGCACATTAGAGACGGTGAGGTGTTAAGATATGGTAAGATATGGTGTTTTGCGGTGTGAGGAGAGCACATAAGACAGACTCCTGTCTGAGAAGACGGGTGGGTTTCCTTCATTTAAGCATTACTGCATGCTGTATTCCTCCTCTGAAGTGCGAGCTAATAATCACAGGCTCTGCAGTTGTTTCTGGGGATTTTGTTATGCAGATGGTATTTTCTAATTATTACATTGTAAAACTCACACACCCCTGAAAGGGAAGAGTGAAACAGAGAGGGGTAATCTAGCTAAATATGAAAAGCATATTTATAAACACATTTTTTTTGCCTGAGAATAAATTACCTCACTAAATAAGATCCCTGTTCCTCTTTTTTTGTTGCCCTTTGAAAAGCCTCGGAAACCTGACTCCCATCACTGACACACTGTCAAAACAGGTCAGTGCAGAGCTGTGCACCTTTCCCCCTGCCTGTTTCAGCCACGTCAGGATGGGCAGGTGTGTGCCTGCTGCTCTCCCAGTCAGGACCGGGAAGGCAAAGGGGTCTCCAGAGCAGGTCCTATTTGGGGTATCCCTCTGTAATGCAGCTGCTCTTTAGAAGTAAGCTACAAACATTCTTGGTCTTGTACACTCCTTTCACAAATTGTCCTTCCAAAAAGTAGATGGTGAAACAAAGGTTTGGTGAAACAGAATTTGCCACAGAATTATTTCCCATTTGTAGAAGAACTGAAATACACTTCAGCAGATCATGTTTGTTCAGCAGATTTCAGTTAAGTGTGTTATTGCTTTTAAAGGCCAAGCTGGACAAAATGTGCATCTGCCTGTATCCTTAGAAAGACTTTATAGAATCATAGAATGGTTAGAGTTGGAAGGGACCTTAAAGACCATCGAGTTCCAACCCCCCTGCCATGGGCAGGGACACCTCCCCCTAGACCAGGTTGCTCAAAGCCCCATCCAGCCTGGCCTTGAACACCTCCAGGGATGGGGCACCCACAGCTTCTCTGGGCAACCTGTTCCAGTGCCTCACCACCCTCAGAGTGAAAAATTTCTTCCTGATATCAAATCTAAATCTACCCTCTTCCAATTTAAAACCATTCCCCCTCGTCCTATCACTACACTGCCTGATAAAAAGTTCCTCCTCATCTTTCCTTTAGGAAGGAGGTCCCCTTTAGGTACTGGAAGGCTGCTGTAAAGTCTCCCTGGAGCCTTCTCTTCTCCAGGCTGAACAACCCCAACTCTCTCAGCCTGTCCTCACAGGAGAGGTGCTCCAGCCCTCTGATCTTCTCTGTGGCCCTCCTCTGGACCTGCTCCAACAGGTCCATGTCCTTTTGTTGGGGGCCCCAAAGCTGGATGCAGTACTTCAGGTGGTGTCTGACCAGAGCAGAGTAGAGGGGCAGAATCACCTCTCTCGACCTGCTGGCCATGCTTCTTTTGGTATAGCCCAGGAGTTTTGGGAAAATTTCTTTTATCTTGCCCTGTCTGAATTGGCAATAGTGTTTTCCATGGGAGGAGGCGTGGGTTTTGGTTAGGCTTTGGATGGGAATAGGGATTTTAATGTTGTTGGAGGAATTATTATTATTTCTTTTTATTACAAGATTGCCCATAATCGCCCAGTTTCCATTTCCCTCTGTGTTGTGCATGCTCAGAACCCATTCCATACAGCTTTCAAAAGATAGAAATTGGATGGGGGCAGCTGGGGAGCACAAGGTAATAACAAAACCATATTGGCAACACTATTGATGGTAGCCGTCAGCTACCACTTCCTTCTCAATTTTTTGTAGACATCGCAGTAGAGACGGGATTTGAAGGAACAGAGGTCTGAGTTTACTGTCTTTTTAGTCTGCTTGAATGATTGAGGAAGGGTATAAAAAGCCACCTCAGGCTCA
The DNA here is from genome assembly GCA_013398815.1 of Ibidorhyncha struthersii. NCBI lineage: Eukaryota > Metazoa > Chordata > Aves > Charadriiformes > Charadriidae > Ibidorhyncha > Ibidorhyncha struthersii. Next base: position 669,685 of record VZSZ01011981.1, on the reverse strand, counting down.
ATTTTGTAGCAGCCAATTCTCACAAAGGGTGAGGCCTGTCTGTAGGAAAAGTACGAAGCTTCTATGATGCCAGAACACCTGCAGATGTCACCTAAGAAAAACAATCAACAGCCCAGTTTTCATTAGCTTACCAAAACAATTAACTTGATCAAAATCATGTTGAGTCTGTAAGGTGATTTTACCTATGGAGGAGGAAATTTCTGCACAAATTCCCGTGAACCTTTCAGAACTCTGTGGCATAATCTTTCCCCTGTCAGTGAAATCCTGGCATTTTAAGTTTAGAAAACAGAAAACTAAACTATCAGTGAGGAGAGGTAAGCATAATTTCCTATTACACAGTATTCAGAATATTTAAGTAAAATATTTGGGCTCTTAGTTTGAATTTGGACTTTTGACCTCATATTAATAAGCAAGTTTTAATCTATTTGAATTTAAAGGATATTTAATTTTAATGCAGACTTTGTGTCATTTTACTTTCTTAATAATCAGAAGGTCACATGGTATCAGATGAAACACCTTGCGACAATCTAAATTGAATATATCATCATTATTGCCTTTATCAGTCAGAAAGAATTAATTGAATTGTGAGTATTGCTCATAGATCATGATGTCTGCTTCTGAAAAATGCATCGACCTATAAATTGTCCTCCAATAGCCATCTCCAGACTAGACAGGAATTACTAGAAGAAATTTGTAGAAAGATATCTTCTGAATGATAGGTGTTTGCACAGTAAAGCTGAGTAAGAAGGCAGCTATTTCAAAGCCCCTTTTTAGAGGTTTTTTGTTAGATCTTTAAAAGAAAAAATTACAGTTTTCTATTTCTAGTATGAATTAACATTAGTCATATATGAGATATATTTAATTTCTTTTTCCTGTCTAGTTATTTCCATGTAAGACAGGACACTGGTGGAATAGGTATTAACCACTTCATGAATTTATAGGTACTTGTTCCTGGTGCCACATTAATTTTTAGCCAATATACAGTAAAATTTTTCAGCAGATGAATGATTCCTGGAACAAGTTATCTTTGTATTTATTTTTTAAGATCTATTTTACAATGATTCATAAACTCTAATTGTGAATTGTTTTGTAAATCCTATCATTTGCTACTCAGGATGTACTCCAGTTCTGAATATATATACCCATCCTTAGGAACAGAGGACAGGGGCTTATTGTTACGCAGTCCCTACTCCCTCTTAAAACAGATTTCTTTCGGGCTTGTCCTTCTACTGTGGTTTCGCTTTCAAGGCCAAAATAATTGCTGGACAGCCCAGATTTAGCGCCCTTTAATTGACATGGCATTTCTTCTGACTGATGTCTATTCCCTGATGGTATACAGAAAGCAGTCATAACTTCTCTGATACTTATCACAATAAACAAGCTAAAATTTTCTATTCTAGTTAGACTTCCTATTCCCTTTATGTCCTTTAGTAGCTGTCTTTGCACTTCTTGTGATCTGAGTTCATCTTTTGGAGAATACTGGCCAGAAGCCTCCGCGTTATGCCAGAATAGGTCTCACTAGTGCCGTATGCAATAGCTCTCCCACATACCTGTCTTAAAATACAGATGCTAAACTTGTAGCTATTCAGCGATACGCCGTTCTGATTTGTCATTTAGAAGATTGTACTTAATCTCATACATTTTTTCTGACATCCGGCGCATAGCAGCGTTCTGCTTCACTGAGAGTCTGTGGCTGCCCCAGACAATCTGGAACGCTTAACCACTCTAACTTAAGTATGTCTTTAACGGTGAGAATCTGCCTAGAATCTGAACAGTAGCCAAAAGTATTGCTCTCTGCTCCTGTAAGTGTTCTTAACAGTGGTCTTTCTTCTGGCAATGTGGGAAATTGCATTAATTGTTCATAGTTTAAGCCTGCTTAAAATTTATCCTGATACCAGAAGGACTGCAGATTTCAGTGCTATTTCCTGGGTGTATTGTAAAGGAAACCACAGTAGCTACTAATATCTCTGTACATAAGATTGAATGGCTCAGTTTTACTCACTGAGTATGCGCACATTCACTAAATCACCAGAAATAATGATATGCGTATGGCAGAGACCTCATAGAATACATCTTACCTTACCATAACAAGACACTATTTCTCATTGGTTCCTATAGTATCAGATACTATTTAAAAATCCCCTCCTCTCAGCTGTAAAACCATGCCAGCAAATCTGGCATGCCAATGCAAGTCACAAATGCAGCTAAGAAAATTTTTGATTTTTGTCTTTCAGACTCACAGAAATTTTTCATGGCATATGTTTAGGACAGCTACCTCATTATTAAAAAGTCAAGAAATAGAAGAATATTGCAACTGGCATAGGAGGAGTATTAGCTTCCAAAAGAAGGGATCCTAGGAAAGTCATGAGATGGTGAAGTGTAATATCAGTGTGATTTTTAGTATGAAACCCAGGTTTTGGCTAAGTTTATCTAGGAGTAATGTAAATTGTCTTTTATAGAGTATTTGTGGCAAACGCTGTGTTTAGTATCCTGACTATTTCATTAACTGTTCCTCAGCCTCATGGCCTCATTATGTACCAAATTTTTGTTAAAAATCTTTCCATCTTATATACAATTAAGCTTTACTGAGGATGTAAATTTACAGTATAGCCAACATGAGTTAGGATCACCCATAACAGTGGCATCTGTCAGACACAAGAATAAAACTATTTCAGGACCCCCCTGCCTTGGTTGTATAATTTCAGATGTGCATAACCAGAGTTAAAAAATCCAGTTATGTTAGGCACTTAGAGGTTCAGCATGGCTTTTAAGTATAGGAGCATGGCTTTTAAGTATAGGAGTAAGACTGGGAGGGGCATCAGATAATTTCAAATTGTAGGATTAAGATGCCAGAAACCATCTACAGAGAAGTGGCCGTGCCTGTACTGCTGAGTACAGCAGAGCCATGGACCGTTCCCTGGCCCTGAGGCCAAGTGACTAGGCCAGGCCGTATTTATGCTCTGTAACTTTATGGCCCAAAGGGGTAATCCTGTGAGGAAGACTCCTGTTGCTGAAGACATCATTACTGGGTTTTGTGAGGGTGTTTCTTTTTTTTTGCTTGAAGATGTTGGACGTGACGTGAGGGCATTGTTGGAGCCTGCCAGACTGCTGTTTCCATAGCATAAATGGAAGAATTGTGCTGTGAAATGGGATGACGTGCAGGGATATTTGTGTGCGAGACCTTGTGGGATGTTGGTTGGGGAGTCCATAGGGCAGAGGAACTCTTGTCCTGACTGCCGCCTCCCTGGTGCTACCCCCTGCACCCTGCCTGCACTTCATAGAATAGAAGCATAGACTCACAGAATGGTTTAGATTGGAAGGGACCTTAAGAGATCATTGAGTTCCAACCCCCCTGCCATGGGCAGGAACACTTTCCACCAGATCAGGTTGCTCAAAGCCCCATCCAGCCTGGCCTTGAACACCTCCAGGGATGGGGCATCCACAACTTCTCTGGGCAACCTGTTCCAGTGCCTCACCACCCTCAGAGTGAAAATTTTCTTCCTCATATCTAATCTAAATCTCCCGTCTTGCAGTTTGAAGCCATTACCCCTTGTCCCATCACTACACTGCCTGATAAAAAGTTCCTCCTCGTCTTTCCTGTAGGCCTCCTTTAGGTACTGGAAGGCCACTATAAGGTCTCCGCAGAGCCTTTTTTTCTCCATACTGAACAACTGAACTGCCAACTTCGGGGCAGGGAAGCTCAGTTCCCCCAACCCAAAGCCACTCCAGGGAGCGTGCCAGCAGGGAAGCAGTGAGGAGAGCTGCAGATCCAGCACTTGAGCTTCCTTTGTGGTTTTGTCTCATTTAGCACTGGTGCAGCCTAGAAGTCTGGTTGACTGCAAAAATATAATTCACAGTTAGTTTAAAAAAGACTACAGAGTGCTAACCCCACACCACTTACGTGTCACGAGCTCCACGGTAATAACTCTTAACATTCTATAATTAATTAGAATAAAAAAATAGCCCCAGAAATTACAATGTGCCACAGAAAGAGAGGAGGAGAAATCAAGGGCATTAGGGATGTCCTAATATATATATATATATATGGTGCAGCAGCGAGAATACTGACGTAACATTCTTTATTAAAGTAAATGAGGAAGTTTTAAAGAAGAAATTGCTAAAGATATAATATAGGAACAAGTCCCATGTTGCATAAAAATGGTATCATTTTTCTTCGTTAATGTGCGAGATGGGAAAGGACAGATAGGAAAAAGCAATCCAGAAACAATATGTTCTTACCTACATCAGGCAGAGGAGAGCCAAATGAGACACCTCTAGAAGGGAAGCACCTTTGCGGGCCCTTGTGTCTCACTACTGGGCACACAGCAAAAATTGCTTTTCTTATTAATCTCAAGTATATTTAATCAGCTAGGCAAAGGTTTGCTCATCCTGGACAGGATGTAATAGTTTCCCAAGGAAGCAGCGGGGGGAGGAAGGATTGCTTTGAGGCTGCTGGTGCAGAAGTGTGGAGGAGCTAGCCAGGGGTGAAATAGTATTTCCAGAAGGGGAAGGCCAGTAATTTTTCAGGCTTACGTCTTCTCCCCCTCCCCTTAGGTAAAACGGTTTTATCACTTGCTAGTAATAATACAGCCATGCCAAATGAATCTCCCCAGACACCACCTGAAGAAAAATGACAGGAAAAAAACAGAGAGATGTTTGTTAAATTCTGTTTTTGTTTGATTTTACTTTCCACTGCAGAAACTAATAGTCAAGTTAACTAATTTAGTCAAGTTAATACATGCAAAGTTATCATATTCACTGTATTTACACATCATTTTGAATATTTTCAGGGTAAACAACATCCACATTTCCATATCACTGGAGGAAACAAACAATATGGAGAATACAGGAAATGAGTATGTTTCCCCAAGTAGTAATTTCACAATATTTCTTTTCCAGTTTGCAAAGATGAGAGAGGATTTATATTGTTCAGTGAAGTTTAACCACTCTAGTATACAAGAAAAAGTGAATTGTTATACTGTAGATGAAGTATGGTGTTTTCACTACATGAGTCTAAAGAGAATTAATGCACTTCTCACTCTGAGATAATTTATTGAAAATTCATAAAAACAAAGAACAGAGCACACCGAAGAACAACTAAGAAAAAAAAAATCAACAAACCAACCTGCCTGTTCTTGTGCTGAGTCAGAGTGAATGTTGCTGTGGGCTGAATGGCAGTTAAGCTGAAGGTCACAAAGAAGTTCTCAGTCACACCTGTTGCATTGGGCTCTATCTACCTTAGCACTTTGGTTTGAAGCAGTAGCACAATCTTGAAACAAATCCCGTGGCTGTTCCCCCTTCCCTGCACCTTGGGCACGTGTGGATTGAAACCCCTCTCTGAGCCTCCAAACAGCCTCCAGCTGGTTTCAAGGTCCAGATTAAATCTGTTCTGAAATGCAATCTGCCGCACAGGGTAGAAATTGGGGCTTCCATGCCACATGACTTGATGTGATTATTGCTTTGCTCTTATTGCCATGAATTAGCTGATAACAATGGAAGTGGTTTTGGTTTTGGTTTTGGTTTTGGTTTTGTTTTTTTTTTTTTTTTTTGTGAAAAGGGGGAAAAGCCCAATGATACCAAACCAAAATAAGTAAAAAGAAGATATTTTATGGTGATGGTAAATGCATGAAGGGTATCATATGTGGGCTGGTAAAATAAACTGAGGTCGAATGAAGAACCACCTTTACCTTTATGGAAGAAATTATCTTTTTAGTAAAAAATGAAAATGAGTAATAATTAGTAAGTGCTTTTACCATTCACATAATCCTGTAAAACCATATGTCAACAAATTAAATAAAAATTTAACAAAGTCCTGCTGTGTGGGCTAGTCTTTTTAAAGCTCTCAGCCTTAAGTTGTTTCTAGAGCTGCCATTGCTTCTGTTGAAACAGGAGCATCAACTGTCTGCACACATGTCCCAGCCTCATCCCCTTGCCCTCCTAGGTTAAAGGAGGTTTCCACTTCTTCATTTGTTTTGTAAATGTGACAGCCAAGCTTTTTTAAGGAGAAACTGATAACTGAATTTGACCCATTTTTCCCAATAGTTTTAAAACAGCTGAAATCACACTTTGGCACAAGAAGAAAAGAAAAAGAAGAAAAAAAATTAAAAAAAGAATGGAAGAGGAGATTTACACATTTCATAGCACTATTTTGTCAGGTTTCATAAGAAATTCATTATGTAATATGGACCTTTGATCCATAGCAGGATTAAAAATAATTATTTTCTCATTTTCTGCTTTCCTCTGAGGCTGCTTCAGTACATATCCCATTGTTTGTGTAGTCTTGCATTATTTAGTAAAATCCTCAGATATTGAACAGCTGTTTGCTGGTTTTGACCTGCAACATTAAAATAACAGCACTACAAAGACAACAGATTTTGGCAGCTGTAAACTGTGTACAGCTGAACTATGATATTTGCAATTAATATGTTACTTGCAAAATTGCATCTGCTTGTTTTCATTTCTGACTGTTTTTGAAGTAGCACCACTTATTAGAATCTACAAAGACCTAAGAAATTTTGGAGATGTGTGTGCAGTTATATAATAAGTTTGCATGTATTTGCATTCTACATTTGATATCCAAATTTAAATTTGGAGTCCTAAATTGGTCTGTAGATTAGGTCCACATGAATTTAAGAATTAGTCAATAGTCACTGCTGTCTTCATGGCAAATAGTGTCTTAATAGTAAAAATACAAAGCATGTATTAAATTTTAACTTTTCTCCAGTAAACACGTTACATATATGCTTTTATCAAATGGCAGTTGCCCCTGTTATTTTAATTGCAGTAATTACGTTATTGAATGTCATACACCGAGCCCAGATGCAGTTACGTTAATTTAATGGTATTTTAGGCAGAAGAATTTATTGATGTAAATGATTTTCTCTACTTAACTCTAAAATGCCATTTGTCTTAATAAGGTTAGTTGACGGTCGTTCCTTTACTGAAGGGAAGCTGGGGGAAGAGATGTTAGAGTAGAAACTGGAAGACGGCGACTTGAGGAGACTTCGCCAGCTGCATAGACAAACAAGGCTTACTTTATTATTGCCTTAATAAAAGCTATTGAGCCCTGAGTACATAGTAGTTTCTTGGCACCTCGTACCCTGTGTGCATGGAACATCCGATTCTCCCGTTGAGTGGTCTGTTCGCTTACACTTGATTTCTCCGGCCCATTTTTCTCTCCTTTCCAGCCATGCTGTAGTCTCATCAAACAAATTCCTAAGCAACTACTATAAAACTTTTGTGAAAAAGGAAAATATCCAGAAGGTCGGTCCCGCTCCTGCCCGGTACTGAGCAGCCTGAGTTCCCGTGCAGCCCAGGGGGAAAGGGATTCACCCAGCACATTGCGGGGATGGGCAGGAGGTTGTCTGAGCGGGCCTGGGTTTAGCATTGTATGCCCTACTGCCTCTTGCTGGAAATCAAATTTGCACGCCCGTGGGATAGCTCCAAGGAGCTCAAAAAATCTGCAAGACTGATTCTCCGTGTATTTCTTTTTGTTTGGTTTCTAAAGAAGATTTTGCATTAGCTAAACTGTATTTACATGGGCCAAAACCAAGTAACTTTACCTGGATCATAAGCTCTTGAACCTTTTTTGTATTGTCTTGGTATATTGTTTAGTATTCTCAGGGTTTGGTGTCTCCAGTATGATAGATTTCCAACCCTAACCATGACAACCATTTTAATGAGCTAAAAAGTGCTAATTCATGGTAACGAAAAAAAATATTTTTTTAAAGAATGTTTTAGAGAAAACGAAAAAAAAAAAGAACTATGTGAAACTCATGAAGTATAAATGTGAAAATGTGAGTATTACACAAAACATTCAAAATAGTTCTCATGAATAGTTTTTTTGGTCTAGTTCACAAATGAAAAATATTGAATCTCTGCTTACCTATTTAATAGCCATTCAGAGAAAGCTATGCCGTAGTTGATTGATATTCTTGAAGAAGGTTGACGAATGTTCATTATGCTCGAAAATGACCAGTCTAGAATGAGGTGATGAGTAGGTTGCAGTCCTGAAACAAAAGATAGTACTGTACTGGTCTGCACTTAGCCAGCATGTCTTGGTTAATAATTCCTAGTTAATTCTTTTTGATTTTTAGCTGTAACTGAGGGTGATTGTAACTGTTGCATAGAACAGGGGATTTTGTTGTTGTTCTTACAAGTGAAGGAGTGATTCTATAGGTTGCCAAGTGCTTTAGCTTTCGTGCAACAAAGCACGTGCTCAAGTCATTAAATGGCTTCACTCAAGCCTTCAGGCGTTCTTTGTGGTTAGAGTTAAGCAGATGAAGAAGATTTTGCTGGACGGAGATGTGAATAAAGTTCTTAAAAAAACATAATCCTAACATATTTCTTTGTATACTTTGTATAGTAGAATAAGCTTGTTTTATTTACTTTACTGCCTTAGGATGAGCCATTTGACAGAATCCCTGTAGCTTCTTTGACTTTAATTAGTCAAGGATGGGGATACGCTTGGTGGTTCCCTGTTACTATCACAAAGCAGAGCAAGTGACTTGCAATATCTGGTCCTGGAGAACATTTTTTTTTTTGCTGTATTGAGACTGGAAATACCTTGTAAAAGACTTTCGCAAGTAGTTCTTACACTTAATATTGAAGATGCATTTCACATTGAAGATGGTCTGTTTATTGTCTCAAAAACTGGTCTTTTGCTGAAAATGCTTCAATATATTCAAATATTTTACAAGTTTTATTGTTCTTTGTGTAGATAATGGACAATGAAAATACATCACCCTTGATGAAACATGCGAGAATTAGTGGAGACTTATGTTCTGCAGACCTACAGAGTTTACTTTAAATTTCCAGACCTCAAAAGGTGACAGTTTTGCTTATTTAATCTGCTATGGCATTTTTTTTCAGTGCATTGAAATATCTGCTATAAAGTAACATCATTGAGAAAGAAAATATAATTAAACTTAAAATGAATTAAGATTGAAAGTAAGTTTTGAATAGTAGGCCCAAGCAAGAAAAAAAGAAAATGTTTTTTTTTGCAATGGGAAGAGTATGAATTTCAAGATTTACAGTTGGAATATGGAGCAAATGAATGCTTTTGTGGCTGATGGATTCACAGGCTACAGGCTCACGTATTTGTATGTCCTGATACTTTTTTTTTTTAATCTGCATTTGATTATGACCGTTTTTTAAGGCTTTTTATTAACCTTAGCTTTGTTTATTTTCATTGGACTCTGAGATGGTTTAGGTGGTAAAGAAACAGAATATCTAAAATTAAAGCTCAGTCCCAAGTGTCGTAATTAGTCAATGCTGTGCAAAACGGTAATGTGACATTATATCCTTTATGGCATGATCTCCCTTCACGCAAACTGCAACTGAAGTGTTTTGGACGAGAAAGAGGGCCTGGCCTTGCTTCTTGTGCTCATTTATGTTGTCTGAGTATATCACACTCCTTTGCACAGTGGTGAAAGGTGATGCTGATTAGAAACAAGGAAACCTAATCAGTTTTACCTCATTTGAGAGTTCCACAATTGTGTATAACATGTTATCTCTACAGATAGGGCAAATAACTTTATTTTGCCTCTGGCCCCTTAAGAAAGTCTACTTTGATCTATGACCTTTAAGACGTGATCAGGATACCTTTATTTAAATAGCACTGAAACTTTTATTTACTTACTATTGTAGAAAATTTCTTTTCATTTGCATATCCTGTTATTAAGATCTTTAAGGACACTTGCAATTAGTTCTTCACGCTGGTTTTAGCATCTCTGCACTACAGCACAGTTTGCCATACATGTAAGTCTTACAGATGTATCCATATTTGCTATTGCATTTTCTATGTAGACATAGCTCTTTCCAGAGGGATGGTGAGGCAGTGAAACAAGGTAATGGAAGGCAAAAAGGGAGGTGAAGCAGCAAGGACGGTGCTGTGTGTTCCTCCTTCACCCCACCTGAGAGCATGACAGAGGAAGGGCTGAGGGCAAACAGTGCCATGGTCTGGGCTGGAAGAAGACCAGGCTCAGTCCGCCTCCCACCCCAGCGGGAGCATCTCCAGGAACTCGGTGCTCACTCTTAGTATGGCAGGTGATTTTGGAAAAAGACAGAGGTGTTTTAATTAAAACAAAAGACGGTGTCTGTTGCACGTCATCTATTTATAGATTAGGTAAATATGTTCATCTTTTCATGTGATGTCTTTGAAAAACAGTGAGGATCATTACTATTAACATGTGAATATCAGCTTGGCTTTCATGCATTGGCTCAGAGCCAGCGTGATGAGTTTTTAATGATGTTGCCAAGTTCATCAGGTTCTCTCATGTCACTGAGGTTATTCATGCAGATAAGTGGTTATAGGGCCAAGGCCTGGTATCTTTACAAACACCTAAGGCCTTCTGAAAGAGATTTAGTGGCGTGACTCACAGCCGCGGTACCCCCAGACTAAGTGCTTTAGCAGTTACCTATGTAGCTGAAGATAATTGATGACATTTAGTAAATGAGAAATTGCCTTTCATTTTCATGCAATACAAGTCAGCAAGAGTACAATATTCATTTTTTTTTATTTAATAAGCCTCTGTTTAGCTGGCATCAATGGTAAAAGAAAAGCATAAAAAGAAGAAACAAAAAGATAGCTGTTCCTTCTTCCCAGTAATTTGACTGGGCTGCAAACGTTAGTGCAACAGTATGGCAGCGAGTTCTAGAGTTTGTGTTGGGCTTTTTTTTTTTCTTTTTTTAATTATAGGCTGGTTTCCCAAAACAGCTTAATTGAAATTCACTGGAAGTTAGGTTTCTTTCATTTAGGACTAAATTGGTAATGCTCAGACTTAAAGGTATCTGAGGATGAGGACAAACTCTTTGTATATAACCTGTCATGATGGGGAAGAACCTTATGCACTAATAATGCAAATAATAATATTTGAAGAAAGAGGGTGTTCTTATGTATGTTTTTATATTATTGTTTTGTTACTGGTATTTTTTGAAAATAGGAAAAGTTATCATTTCAGAAATTAAACACCTTTAATTGAGATGCTCAAACATTCAAATATGCTCATTTAAAATTTCAAACAAGGAAAATGCAGGGGGTCTTAACAATGATCTCCATAGTATTTTTATTCTACAGCATATGTTTACAGCTGAGTTATCAATGAAAATTTATAGCAAACAAGTAGAACAGGTCAAGATATCTATACTATAACAGAGTAATTACAGTAACACACACTAAAATAGTAATGAATCATGATGCTTCATTGGTTCCAACTTTATTATACGGCTGCTTAGCAGCATTTCCTGTCCAGGAATATGCATATTTATCCTATCTTAAATACAAGTTCATATAAAATATGATCAATATTTAGCAACTGATATAAAACATCTACAGTGTTTCATGGACAACATGGGGCTTCAGCCTTATCTTCCTCAAAAAGGCATGCAATCATGTAATTTTCAAAAGGTACTTTACAAACGGTATTAAAGTATGCTTTTTCATAATCTTTTCCTAAGTGTTTACTGATTTTAAGAGAAATCTCTCTATTACTCCCATACTTGGATATTTATGCTAATGTTTTCAAAGCATGCAGTGTGAACTATTACAGGCTAGAGTCTTTCGTATGTTTTGCTGTAAGCATATAAAGCAAAGCAATGATACATACCAAGCCAAATTATCATGGGATTGATGATGCAGAGGTCTGGAAAGAGGGAGACGCGTCTTTTGTTAATGACCTATGCTCTAGAGCGGTACTTTAACTAGAACATACAACATACAATTTTATCAGGACTTACATACTCTTCTTCTGTTCTTTGACCACCGTGTATATTTTGAATAGGTCTTTGGGGGCAAAGAGGATCTCTCACGTCTTCCAAGAAAATGGCAAAATAATGTAGCTAGCATTCCTAAGTACTGGTAGGTATTAATTTCATAGAAATAGTGCAAATAATAGCAAGGACTTGTTCCCCACACTAGTAAGAGAATACTTTCCTCCAGCATTCAGGAATTTTAGAAAGGAAGGTGGATTCTCCAAGCTACTCTGGGTTACACAGATCACATCAAAACCAAAAGAAAACAGAACCATGGAGATCCTTTTCCCAGTGCTACAGCACCAACAGTTACAGCATGATTTTCAAGAGACGTGTAGGTAAGGTGGGAATTAGCCTCCCCCAAATGCAAACATTTATAGACTGATTTTCCAGGAGATAATGCAGCTTTTTGTATTTGCATACATTGTGCATGTATTGCTTGGTTTTTGTTGTTTGTTTCCCTCTCTCACCACTTTTTTAATCAGCTTGCTATTTATTTTGAGCTTTCTAATTATTTCCCTGTTGAAAAATATGTACCTTTCCATACCAGAACCCATCAATTGCAAATATTGGACTACCTTCCATCAGATAAAACTGCCATTGCAGCATTTGTTAACATTTTCCTGTCTGCCGTACAATGGCTAATTTTGGTTGCAATGTATTAAAATGCCCTGCTTGATACTGTTTTACACAGAGAGGATATGAGTGCTCATGTGGCGGCATCAGGCTTTCAGTGCCATTTCTACAGCTTGCACTAAGGAATAAGGCTTCATAAATGTATCAGACACGACTGTTGTGTGTGCGGAAGAGGCAGTGGACCGCGCGCTTCTGTACAGAGACGCACCTCTCCAAGGATAGGATCCCCATAGCTTGGTAAGCATCTTAGAGGATCCTTTTCTGCCATCGCAGCTGTCATCTTCACGGCCATTAGGGCTTGAACCTATAAACATGAAACATTTTATTACAACTGTAGGCAAGAACTCCACTTTGAGGGTTGTCAAGGATGACATTTTTGAACTCTATTGATCAAAGAGTTTCTCTAGCAGAAGGGCTTATTTTCGTGTGGTCATCTGCGAGAGTTATGGCTAGGATCCAGCGAAGTGTATGCTTAACTTTATTTGCATTCTGAATCAATGTTAGCATATATGTGAAGGAAACTGTGGGTATAGGGAGATGGTAAAATTAAAAGTATGTAAAAATCAATGATACACATAGTGTTTGCAGAAACAACATTTGGGGAAAAAATAAGATCCTGATAAACCCCACTTTATTATAGAATCATAGAATGGTTTGGGTTGGAAGGGACCTTCAAAGATAGTCTAGTCCAAGCCCCCTGCCATGGGCAGGGACATCTTTAACTAGATCCGGTTGCTCAAAGCCCCGTCCAGCCTCACTTTGAACACTTCCAGTGATGGGACATCCACAGCTTCTGTGGGCAACTTGTTCCAGTGTCTCACGACCCTTATCATAAAAAGTGTCATCCTTATGTCCAATCTAAATCTACCCTCTTTTACTTTAAGTCTGTTGCCCCTCTGTATCTTTTGTTCCAAGTAGCAGCAGTTCCTGTCCTTGTACAGATCAAGTTAGAGGATCAGAAAATAAATTAATGTGGTTTTTTTTATTAGTAAGCCAGGCTCATGCTCAGGAATGTATCAAAATGATCCTTGTTGCTTATTTGACTGCTCTGGCACTGATCTCCTGCTGTAAGGAAGAACTGCTTAGATAGCAGAGGAATTTCACTAGTGTTTAGATTTTACAGAAATCTTTACGCCAAATCAGTTTGGTCTTACTCTTAAATGTTGGATCAAACGGTTTATGTTGTGCAAGCTTAAAATCTTCTATCTACATGCATTTACTAATGATCTGTCAGTCATCTGGTATTACAAATACCATGTTGATGTGGATTGAGACATTAGGAATAGTATTTTTTCCTAGTAAGATCTCTTTTTTTATTTCTGAGACTGTATGAGGAGCCATGTTTTTCTTCTCTTTGAGCAGGAGGCATTTTTCTAGAGAAATATTTTAATCTTCCTTCGATAGATACTGCACAAAAAGTGAATCTTCTACAATGGGCCTGTCCTTTGTGTTTATGTATGTCACCTCTGCTGCGTTTGCCGAGATAATTTTGGCTATGTTTTACTTCTACTGGCACTATGGATTCAATATAGTTCAGGCAAAACCACGAGGTTCTATTCTAGGCCACTGAATTTAACTTCTGAATAAGATACTATTACAAAACCTGCGGAAGATGGTAAGTAAGGAAAGGAAAAAAATAGGTTAGTGAAATGTGGAGGAGAGGAACAGTCTGACTCTCAGATTCAGGAATGTATATGCAGGGCTAGCAATGCAAAAAGCCATATTTCTAGTTTAAATCCAAGAGGTTTTGACCTGGAAATAATTGGTAAGAAAATTATAATTATCTTGCACCATTTTAATCACTTTTCAGACTAGAGATGTATTAAATTGCAAATACAAGCAGCTGTTACCTGGTTACACTAAATTAGAAGTAAAAAAAGATAAACTACATCTAAACTGATAAGGCTGTTCATGTAATCCCACAGCTACAACTTTCTGTGCAGAGTTCCAAGATTTGGGGCAAAGGTGACTTATCTGATTTATGTCCTTCATTCATTTACTTTTCCATTCATTTGTTTGCTTATTTTTAGAAGACTTAAAAACCAGATTCTCAGTTTTCTGTCAGTAGGAATAGTTGTGAGATATCAACTCTTGTCACTTTCAAAGTTATTTAAAACCTGAATTTCTTTTAAACACTCTTGCTAACGAGGGTTCCAGTATTTTCTCATAACATTTACCTTTTATTGAATAAAATAGACATTTTGAGTGGACAAATTATCATTGCATCCCCAGGTACTTCCTGCAGTAATTTCCATTGACTGGAGTGTATGTGCTTGTGAGAACAGAGATGATCAACTGCACTGAGTCAACAAGACACTCATTATACTAGCAGAAGCTTTTATTTTCACATAGCAAGAGGAGTGTTACGGACCATTGTTCTCTTTTTCTCCCAGAAGGATTTTCCAGTGTACTTATAATTCCAGAAATGGATACTCTATTACATGTTCAAAGAAATCCCTGGCAAGACCTTAAGAAATACAGACTATGCTACACAGACACATTCTTTATGAATGTACTGAAATTTCAACATTTGTTTTAAGAGGTAATTCTGGGGAAAAACAACAGCAGCAACAACCAATGAAAACAACCAACCAGCCCCCCCCCCTTCTCATGATAAAAATATATTACCTGATTATTGATGGATTTTCTTCATGAAAGAGATGACAAAACCACTCACTGTCTTTCGTGTCTCACTGTGTGGACACAAATCACAACAGCTATCTGAATATCACCCCAGAGAGGTTATTTCTGTGCTTTCTCTACATTTTCAAACAAAATGTGGTTGTTTGTTTTTTTTCCCACACATATATTATTCTCTTCCTCTAAGTGCTTGTTACAAATTGACTGTTAATTTGTCAAGTGCATGTAATGGATGTTGCCTATTTGAGATACAGTTGACCTTGTAAAGGTTGCGTTTATTCATTTACGTCTTTGGGAAGCCCATTGCCAAAGTTTATCAAAAGCCTTTCAGACCTGCTAATTGGCATGGGAATATCACCAGTTTACTAATGCATTCTGCTTCTCTTGGTCTGGTTAGCAAATGAGAAATGTACACCTTTGGTATTTTGTACTTCAGGTTGAAGCTAAACCAAGACACACACAATGAGCATGTTTTTAAAAGCAGACTGTGTTCTGGTGAATGCTAAAAAGCAAACAGACATGTGGGTTGAAAAGGTATTGTTTGAATCAAGAGATGAAGTTTCCATTTTTCCATTCAATGGGACATTTTCTACTGTGTCACACATAAACTTTTAAATATTTGGTAGTGATTCCTACTGTCCTGGATTAAATTCAGTTCTTTTAGTACAAGAAATTCCATCACATTAAATTAAAGGAGACGGGGAGAAAGCTAGATTTCCACATCTGTTAGAGAATTTATAGAAGTCATTAGAGCTGTAATAATGTATAATTACATAGTACTGACTGCAGTCGGAATCAAGACTAGTAAACGTTTTAGTACACTAAAAGCATTTTCAAAAAAAAAAAAAAAAAAAGAAAAAAACCCCTAGTATTTTTCTTAGTTTATCCACATCAAACAGGTCGACCAGCCGTGGCTGGCTGTAACTACAGAAGAATGTGTCAAAGCTCCCTTTTTTGCAGACTACCCAAAGAATTTGGCCATGTCACTGTTTAGCTTGTCAGCAAGTGAGTGTGGTGTTTCTAGTGTGTGTTAGAAATGGAACCAAATTCAAAATACAAGCATGAAAAATATTTTTCAGAATGTTTAACCAGGAAGTAGAAAGTAGCTCTGCCTTCTCTACCTCTAAGAAGGATCTCTTGGATTTATGTACTTAATTTCTTCCCACAAAAGTGAAGGGCTTTTTTGTCTTACGCTTCTGTGTTGCTTGGAACACTTGAGAGTGAGCTTAGACTGGCTGCTTGTGAGGGATGAGAAAATCGCTATTTTCTTTCTACATGAGTCTTGAGGGGTCTGGCTTTTTAATATTGCACATATATATATATATATATATATGCAGCAGTGTCTAGCAGCAGAGCAGTGATTGCACAGCACCACACAGAGGGCAAGTATATTTCCATTTCTTTTTCATGCATCATTTAGTGCTTGATGCAGTGATTTTGCATATCCTTTAAGTAATCAAGGTGTACAGGGAGAAAGGGAGGAAGAAAGAAAAAATAAAAGGAGACAAAGAAAGAAGGGAAAGCAAGGAAAGGAGAGAAGCTTCAGCAAGTCAAGTAACTGTTGGAACACTGATCAGCAATGACATTGTCACTCTCCTGCACTCATACCAAGATTTCATGTATCTTCAAGTTTCAGACATAATTTGTATGTCTTGTAATGCAAAGGCGGCAGAGTACAACAGCAGGCAATTACATTCAATCCTTGGTAATTCCAGTTTCTGCCAGTTAACTTGTATGGGATAGGATTTCTGAGGCAGTGAAAAGCTAAATGGAGGAAGAATCACTGTCAGGTTTGCTGCAGTCTTTCATGGCCCGAGAAGTACCATTCCCTTTCAGTGCCCGGGGAATGACCAAAGCAATAGTGTCTCCATTCCTTACAATAATCTGGCTTGAAGATTCTTTTAAAATCCCTGTTGTAATTTTATGGTATTTTCTAATAGAGGAATTACTCTAGTATGACATCACTAGCACTGCATGCTGTCATCAAACGCAAATCTCTTCTGGACTGAGTGGATCAGAGCAGAATAAAGAGGAATATAATGGGGGCATTGTTACTCTGAACATTGCAATATGTTTAATTGTCATTGTGTTTAGTGTTACATCTCCGAAAGAATCCTTGAAGTTAAAATTTCCATTTCTCTTGTCTCTATTCAGCCCTTTTGTATTTCCTCCTGTGTACGTTGGTAGTGCTGGCTGAAGTCTAATAAATATTTCTGATTTCTTTGCCATTCATTTTGGGATAAATCCACTACAAACTCTATGGATAGCAGTCACATTAAACCCCTTGATGCAACTCTACGTATTTCTAAGATTTTCAAAAGATTAGCCTAGTGGTGACAGTTTGAAAGTAACATGACAGTTTGGAAGTAACAAAAGATCTTGAAGCTTATGTTCCTGTCATTTAAGCCCAGTGTCAAAATTCCAAACTAGGTATTCTGCTTCAGCTGAACGGTCAAGAAGGCAAGTTCACTAGTAATGAATCACAGAATCACAGAACACTGAGATTGGAAGAGACTTCTGGAGGTCATTGGGACCAACTCCCCTGCTAAAGCAGGGTGAGCTGGAGCCACGTCCGGATGGCTTTTGAGTATCTTCAAGGATGGAGACTCCACAACCTCCCTGGGCAACCTGTGCCAGGGCTCAGTCACCCTCACAGTAAAAAAGTGTTTCTTGATGTGCAGAGAGAACCTCCTGCGTTTCAGCTTCCTCCTGTTGCATTCCCCTTAAGGAGAACGTGACTGACCCAGACACAAACATTCAGAAGAGGTAGATGATGAATTTCTTCATGTTGTGCTTGAGGCACTCATATGGAACAAACTTTTCATATCTCTTCTGCATAGGTAAAGGAGCAAGTACTGTGGAGCAAGGGGCTGAACTTGGTCACAGATATCCTAAATGGTTGCCTACATAGCAGGATATTCTGGGTAATAATTCCTTACTGTTACCTGTTAAATTTAATCTCCATTGGATAAAACATTTAAGTATTGCTTGTAGCAAGAACTGAAATTCAGGGCTTCCAGATGTGTGCAATGAGTAAAAGATACTTACTATCTGTGAGACCCAGTGGGTCATATTTGCCATATTTTAAAAAATATGAGAGCATGTTAGGGAAAAACGGTCAGAATACACTAATGGTTTGGTGGTTAAACCATTAATCTGGCAGGAGAGTGATGTAAACTCAGTTTGTTTTCCAGTTTAAGCAGAGATGGGATCTAAACATGGTTCCTCCCAGGTTTTAACTGCAGCTTCTATATTTCAACTTTAATATCTTACCTTGGTTGTGGCAGACTAAGAATACTACCTTCCTCCTACCTTTTTCTACCTGCAAGGCTTAAGAGCCAGAAACTGTCTCCCTACAGTCTGTTAGGAACCTGTTCATTTAAGTCAGGCATGCAAACTCAGCTAGGCAGGAGGCTGCCAAATGGAAAACACTATAAGATGCGGTTTACAGTACCTGAGTATCTTTGTTGACTGGGCTTTCTATCTGATTTGGTTCTGCCTTTCGCTGTGGCGCCGTCTAAAGGTGATTACCTTCTCTCCCAGTATACGGTGCCAAAATCCTTTCCAGATCTTAACACCTTCCAGCTCTTCAGATACCAGCTCTGACTTCATGAACAAAGCATTTGCTAGGTACAATATAAAGTGTGTACCTTGCTTAGTCTCCTTTTGATATAGAGTGTGATAAGACTGGAACAATACTCATGAGCTGGTCACATGTATATGTATAGAGTTTGCTATAGTTTTTTTTCCATTTTATGTGAACTTTACGGCCTTTTTGCAGAGTTGTTGGAGTTGTACAATATCAATGGTATGTTGGTGTACTTATGTAGACGTATATAGGATCTATCAATTAATGGAACCACATTCTTTTATCTACAAGTCATTTATAGTATTGCAGTGCTGAATTTTGGGGACACCTGATATGATATTTTAGACTTTTCAGATTATGTTGTTATAACAGGGAATATATAAGCTAGCTTTTTGAAAAGGTTTAACTAAGTCTGGTGATCTTCACAGTGACTAAGAGGTTGCCAGTCAGACCCCTTCCCTTTCCCTCCCTCCTTACCCCCGCCTCCTCCCGCCGGTATAAAAACTGTTACAAGCCAGCTAAAGAAAAGACAATATGTATGGGATTCAACTCCAGATTTAGGTAGGTTGAAAATCTATGCTTCCAGTGTAGGCGGAAGACATCCAGTTGGCACAGTCAGTGCCAGCTAGAGAACAAGTTGGTGCTTGGATGGAATTGTCTGCATCTGGGTGAGCTGAGTGTAGACCTGCAACTGGTCTGAACCTCAAGAATTGTCCTGTAAAGGGAGCGATGGAAAAAAGTGACTGGTAAGAAGAGAAAGCTAGCTAAGCACAGAAATTATTTTCAGAATATCTAACAGAATATTTCTGATGCAGGAATCACAATATGATTCTCTAAAACTTAATACATGCCACCTGGTCAGGAATCTATAGAAAGGGGACCCTATTAATACAGTTTTGTGTTAATAGAGCTACAGTAATGTGCTTCAGTTCAAAATCATTGTATTCTACAATATGTGAGTCTGTGATAAAGTAGAAGCTCAAAGGATGTCTTCTTATGTAGAAAAGTCACTCAAACTGAAAAACTTGTAAGTCTTTTTCTGTCAGAACACTTCAAAATTCCTTTTTTTTTTCATGTTTTCACAATTCTTTGGTGGACTGGGCTTCTCTGAGGGGAAGGACTCTAAAATTAAAGGAAAGCTACTCCAGCCCCTAAAAAAAGAAAAGTTTTTATAATAAGATATATTTAGGATACATTGGTCCATGAGGCAAAATTGTTTCTGTAAAATATTATCAGATTATTAAATCACTGTTTTGGCCCAGATAGATTTCTTCATTCCATGTACATCATGCCTTTAGATGATAATACTTTCAGAGCTACTGAGTTGCAAAGTCTTGCTCCTGATGAATCCTGTGGAAACAGAAGAAAGGAGCACATCACAGGATCTACATGTTGATTTGATTGCCTCATAATGAACCTCTGGATTTCACTGACTGTGAAGGCCTAGTTTGTAGAAACAAATGACCTGGAGAAACTTCTTGGATTATCAGAAACAGTTCCTAGCTATCAGATCACATCTCTCAAGTAATACATTTATTGTTCTACTTACCTTGACTGGGTTCTCCACAGTAATCACTGAAAGGGTAATTACAATTTAATGCTCTTCTCCTGTAAATGTAGAAATCCAGTAGAAATGCTGCTACACCATCACTGACTCTAGAAATTATGTGGAGGGTTGCCCTCTCTGGTATTCCATCCTTATTCATGCTTACAACTTTCTTTGGGCGTACTGTCTACCCTTTCCTTGCCATCATTTAATATTTTGAAGAGAAAGTTGTTATAATCACAAATGTGAAAATTGTTTTACCAGATCTATTTATGAGATGCAATCTCCATAGAAAAAGATGGTGGCTTTTATTCTGTATAAACATTGTCTCATATAGCCTGTATTTAAGTGAAGGAGCTATGCATTGATGGCAAGCATAAGTGCAAGGTGAAAAAAAAAAATAGAAAAAAGTAATGGTAGTTATTTCTCGGCTATGAAACCCATTCTGTGGTCTTGTTAATGTCTATAGTGCAAACTAGCGAAAGGGGGAGTAACAAAAGAGCTATTTAATTTATGTTGACTGAAGACAGTGCTTTAAATTATTTAATTTGATCCAGGTTGTCTAGGCACTAGTAGAAACAAATGAAAGATACTAAGAAAACCTTCATAATGTTTCCATTCAGATTAGACAGTAACAGAAACATTTATTTCTTCCTTTAAATATGGATATATCAGAGATATAAAATAGGGGGTGGAAACAAAGAGCCTGTGTTACAAATTTGCTGGGACAAATCCTGTCTTTTCTCTGAAAATGCTTTTATAGAATTCAATGTGAAACAGTTTCAAGCAATTTTATAGCTTTTTGGTTATATGTTAGATATTGAACAAATTGTTGTAATTCATGGAGATCTGAATATTTCAGTATATCCACCTGAGGGCTAACAGAAAGAAAAAGATTGGCCGATTTGGTAGGTCAAGGTATATTCAACCTAGTAACAGCCCTGGATACTACCTATAACTGAATCTATAATTCTGATAAATGAGCAGTAATCTGTAGATTGGGAATATTATCTAACACTTTACAAGCATATCACACATTTTGTACTTTCAATTTTAATCTCTTTTGATAAACACTATTTGTGTAATGGTGAAAGCAACTGTAGCGTGTTTTTCTTCTGATAATCTTGCTGTTGTCTTTACTGCTAAGTAGCCATGATGTAAAAATTTCTCTTGGAACTGTGGGTGTTTTTTAAGAATGTAAGGTGAAGAATATGCCAAACTACTATTTGAAAAATGGCCTTGGGCTAATTTTGAAAAATAAATCAAGGAAGACAAATACAGATGCTAAATCGGTTATTTTGTAAGGTAGTATTTGAAGTTACTGTGGAAGTGCTATGGTTTTGGAAGGCTTTTTTAGCTTCCTGTAACTAAGAGTATGTATATTTAGCACATAATGTATCTGCATCCTGAAGTAGTATTTTTTAAGCATCAAACAAAAATGATTAAAACCCAAGGTCACATGCCCAATATTTAATTTTGAACTATTTGTAGAAATTTCAGTAGGATAAAAATAAATTAATTATTTCTTTTTTCTTTCAATTGTGGCATTATCCTGCCCCATTAATCAGTTTAGCAAAGAAAAGCTTGGGCCTTCCAGTGCTTAAAGGATGGGAAATGTTCTCAAGACTTAGAGGAATAGGGGACAGAAAGATTCAGCAGGTGGCAGTCTTTCCTTTGAATATTTTCAGTACCAAAATCTCTTCTTAAGTTGCTTCTGAAAGCCGTTGTCTTTTACAAGGACCTTAAAGAGGTGCCCTCAAGTGGTTATTCTAGATTGTATGGGATGCTTTAGAAGAATGTTGCTTGCCCTAACCAATTATTATGTCAGAAAATTATATTCTATTGGCTTTCATTTCCTCCATTATGTCAATTGGGTATCATTCCTTTTCCGAAATCTTGAGAATTTCTGTTATCTTTGAAACAATGGCATTATCTCTCAACATAGTTATTGCAATGAATTTAAGCAAATGCAGGTCCATGCAGCACTGTTTTATGAGACTGTGTATTGGCTGTTTTTAGGATCACAGAATAATGAGTGGATTACAAAAGCACAGTATTTTTGTTTGGGTAGGTCTTGTACAAGCTTGACTTACCTTTTCTTGGCAAAAAAAGGCTCTTTGCCTCAAAGTAATCAAAATGGTCTGACATTTTAAGAGTTGAGAAACACATCTGGTAAATAACAGAAACTCAGGCCTATTTCACAGACCCAAACACTTTGTAGATAGTTTGTATTCTTATTTAACTAAAGGAGAGGTAAAAGACAGTATGAGTATAAACACAAGGTATTTGGGACTGGCCAAACCACACACACAAATCTTCAATGCCATGAGTACTATCTGATACATGTGTTCTTAGAAGTGAATGCACGTGTGCACACATACAGCTTTGAAATACCATCCATTAAGTTTTGTTATCTTTTGTCTGTTCATCTCCATGATTTTACTTTTCATATATTTACCAGTGGTAAAAGAAACAAGGAACATATAGTTTTCCTGTAACGACGCACACTGGGATAAGGTGTGACCCAATGGAGTGCTCTAGGAGGAGTGCAGGAAGAGATCAGGAGATACATGAAATGTCACTCTACAGCATAGTCATGTTTCCAGCACGGCTCTTGTGTACCTCTCAGTCTAGCCCTCCTGGTACTTGGCAGCACTCAAAGACTAAATGTAATTATCCGGCATGCTCATCCATGAGAAAAGCTTTTTTGCAGATTTGCTGTACTGTTCCCTTATGGTGTTCATATTGTAGCTTACCTGAATTATGACTCCTATACTAACAGTGCTAAAAGGAGAATGAGGTTCATTATACACTCACTTCTCTTTTTACTCCTGTAGGCATTGACAGAATTTGTCTGTTGAAGAGCGCTTTTTCTCTAAAATCCACATTGTAAGGATGGCTCCCTGTTACTTTGATTTTCAGTCCTATTGTTTCATTTCAAGGACAAATGCATATTTTTGTTCATGCTAATGAACAAAGACAATATGGTTTGAATCGAAATATTATTCCTTCTCTTATACAATTAGTGCTATATTAACTAAGTTTTTATACTAAGTGTCCTGGTTTCAGCGACACAGGATTAATTTCTCTTTCAGTAATTTTACTTTTCAGTAAGGCCTTTTCTAATGCTAGGGAGAACCGCATTTTGAGAAGCCTTTAGTGTCTGAATGTGTGAAAACATCTCCTTTATAGCCAGCTATAGCATGCGGGTTTCAAGGTCTCACTGTTTTCGAGTTAGCCAGGTGCGGGGACAAAGAGGAACGAGACCCGGGCCCTTGACCCGAGCTGGCCAACAGGATTATTTCATACCATGAATGTCACATTCACTATAAATTAGAAAGTTTGCTGAGGAGTTTTTTTCTCTTTTACGATGGCTGCCATCCTGAGAACTTCTTGCCCCGGTGCCAGACCCCTGAGCCCTTCCCTTCGTCCCGAAGCTGCAGCACTCGCAGTGTCCGACATTTGCTGTGCACTGCTGGGAGTGCACAGCTTCCTACTGATAGAATTGGCTGAGTATAATCCTGGTATATTTTATATTGGTATCAGGTTCAATATTGGTTCTTTAGTATTATTAATGATAATTATTTAGTATTATTATGTTAAATCTGTTTATTTTTCAACCCTTGGGTTTCCTTGTTTTTTCCCCGAACCCTTTTCCTGGGTGGGGAGGGATCGTCGGGTGATAGAATAGTTGTCTAAATGACAACAGATTGTTGTGGGTTCTTCAGACCATAACACTAAGATCTAATTTTTTCCCTTCATGTGAACATTTAGGAGAAGAGAAGGATTACATTGAATTGAATAAATGTAGGAGCTGGGTTAGTCGAGTTTTACTCCCAGTAGTTGTTGAGCAGGAAAGGATGCCGCTTGATCTCCAGACCACAATTTCTAAGTGTAAGAACCAGATTTTTTTCAAAATAAATGTATTAAATGTACTCTATATGATCTGTGGGGTACTGAGGGAAAATAGCTGCTTCATACTGTAAGAATTCAGTTGAATATACCTGTGCCTTTCTCTCTTTGTGCAAAGTGCTTAGATAACATCTTGGCACTGTCTGGGAAACAGAACTAGTCGAGAATACAGAGGGCCAGTTTCTAAGGTCTACGTCATATAATGCTGTGTAGCTTTCACTGGCTGCCAGTTAGATTTTGGATAGAGATTAAGATGCCAATCTTAATCTTGGCCTACGTAACCCAATATGATTTAGGACCTGGTTTCAGGGCTACCCATGTGGTGCAATCACAGCTGAAATTAGTTCCCCTGCTCAAGAAAGGATAAGTTGGTGGCAAGCTATCTTTTTTTTTTTTAATCATTAATATTTGACAGTAAGAAGGAAAGGCTTGCTTTCCAAGGAATTTGCTTCCTAAATCTCTTGCAGCCTGTATGTGTTGATATGTAGGACTCAGCAGTACCTTTTCCTTTCTTTCTCCTTTAACATTTTGAGAGAGAAGAGGAATTTTAATACATTGTTTGATAAAGATGCTGGTCTCACTGCAACATTTTAGAGCGATGCTTTATTATCATGGGAGATACTAATTTATTTTGAGGGAAAACTGTGATTTACAGTTTTCCTTTATGTTCAGCAAGGATTCAGAATCTGTAATGTGGTTCCCCTTCCTGAATGGGAAAATACTAAGGACACATAATGAACATATGATTCCTGTGGGTAATCCTATATTTCTTCCAGTTATTCTACTCTTTGAGGGAACAGCTGTCATATGATGCTGTTGTTCTGTGCTAAGAAAGTAAAACGGTATGTGGCTGCCCCATGAGAGGGATTTTTGTATTGAGTGGACCTAAGAAATATTTTGACGATGATTCAGATTTTCCCTATCCTTTGTATGATGGCTTCTACCAATAGGCTTGATATTTATAACATTCTTCTTCCTTTCTTAAGGTTGTCCTTTCTTTCTAGGCTCTCTTTCCCACAAAAAAAATAGACCAGATGATCTTTTCAGGTCCTTTCTAACCTGGGCTGTTCTATTGTTCTGAGCCTGAAGGAGAACTACGATAACTAGGACAAGAAATTGGACAAGACAGTGCCATTACCTGAAGTTCAGCTGCAGTATTTGATAGAACCTAGTAGAGAAATGAAGGTAGGGTGGCTTCCCTTGGAGGAGAAGGTGTAAGAGGGCTCTTAGGTGCTAACCAACTGACCTTTTGGACTTGCCAAGGGTTTTCATTTGCTTGAATGTTAGACCTGAAGTTAACAGTATGAATACAGACTGGGCAAGATACCGGATCAGGAGGTGTTTGACCACAGAGAAGAAAGGTGGGCCAAGAAGAATCATGATTTCAATGGGGCATAGTCAAAAGAAATGGATGGCAGGAAGAGACTGACTTGGCAATATCATCCCTAGAGAATGCATGTTTATAAGGCTGATGCTCACTTTATCCGATGATGTGAACTGGCCATCCTGGGGCTGCAGGGGGCTTACTTGTATCCAGTTACCTTAAGTAATTTTCACTCTCAGCAGTTATTCCCAGCACTCTGTGAAGAAGCTGGAAGATGCGGAGATGTAGCTAGATATCTTATGACTTCTGCTGTTTGGGTGCCTGCCTGCCCACTCCTTTCATAAGCATTTCCCTGTGGCAAGCAGCTCCCTGAAAGCTGGTAAAAGGCTTTGAACTGTTTTACAAAATGCAGTTGGCAGAGGAAAAGTGCTTTCCATCAAGAAAGCTGGAGCGCAGTGTTTTCCCAGCTGCTCTGAGGCGCCATATGTTTGCTGCATGGCTATTAATGCTACTCCTTATTTCTTAAGGAGACGCTACAGACATAAGCCTCTGTAGTGATACTTGTATGAGGATAAGCACACTGCTGGTATGTGGTGGTATTTCACTGGGGTTAATGCCAGGGTCAGCCCTGTCAAAGTAGCTGACATGGGGTGCCTTCAGGAATATGGAGATCAAGACCATCAGTATTACCAGTCTCATTTGACACTCTAAGACCTTGGGAGCAAGACTCGCAAATCTTTCTGACTTGGTCAGCACAGCAACTGAAGTTCAGCTGTCCAGGATACTAGAAGGATGTTCTTCCAATGGCATTTTAGATGTGGTCGTTGCAATTTCTCTTAACAGTAACTATAGAATTTAGCACAATAAAATTGCATGGTGTATAATCAACCAAATGTGCCTCCCCCATGCTCCCAGACTTTACTGGGACAGCTATTTGTCAAGCAGTCAAACCATTCCACCTCAGGGTGAGAAGGTCTGCTTTTCTGCCCCAGCTAGTAGTCCAGAAAATAAACAGGAATTCAGAACACCGGGTGGGGGATAAGGTGCTGAGCAGCAAATGCAGGTAGGGCTCAGAGCTCTCCCTGGGAGCTGGCAGGATGACAACCACCAGGAGTAAAAAAGTGAACAGCCGAGCATGTGGGAGAGTCGGGGTGCATGGCAGTTGTCTGGGGTTTGGAATGGATAACAGCCAGGAGAATATAAGACAAAACCAACAATGTGCTGGAAGAAGTGTTGACAAAAGTCCCTTAAAAATTTGCCATCAAAACCAGATACTCAAATCTCTCTTTTGGCAGGCTTTGAGACAGTCTTATATAGTGTAACATGAAGAGGTCAGATGTCACATTATGGCTAGAGTTTTGCAGTCAATGGAAGGGCTAAAGCCAATAGGACACCAAGAGAGTATGGGGAGAAGTTATCTGTGGGGAGGGAAGTTGGTCAAGGTTTTAAAATTACAAGGGTCTGGTTTCTAGAGTGACGCTGCCAGGGGAGCCCATGTCCATTTCTTGCTTCTGCAGATCCTCAGTAAATGATAGCATTGTTTCACAACTGCTTAAGGTTATTACCCATCATTCATTGACTTTGCTGCAGCTACCGTTTCAGAACTGACGTCCTAGTGAAGTGCAGCACTAAGTCTTTATTCTGCTTCCTGCAGAAGTCAAACACAGTTCTGGCTTTCAATCTGTTTGGATGTCAGACCTCCAGTTAGCATCCTGGGAGAAGGACTGGGCTCGGTGCAGTCAGAGCACTTCTGGAGAAGAGGGAAGGAAAACAGGGAAAGGAAATGACAACTTTGAGGAGTCAGCACAGAAGCAAATATGCAGGAACAGGGTTGCAGTGAACACTGGATAAATCCCACCTCCTTCATGATGCAAATTAAACAACTGATTTTCAAGGTGGAAAGCGGTTAGGAAAATCTTTACCAGCCACAGTACTAGTGTGGTATTTGCCTGGTAGTGTCACCTCACCAAGGCAGTCTGTGCAGATTACTGACTACAGCTGTTGCACAGGGATGTATTGTCATCTGTGACCAGAGCTATGAAGGATGACAAGGAAGCATGGGATTCCTCCTGAGTCAATGTAATAGTGTTATCATTATAATATAACATTATTTTGTGCAGTAAAAGTAATGATCAGATTTTGGTCATGCTGGACTCTAAATTTCTAAAGAGGAATGGGGTGCTCATAAAAGGCCATCAGTAAGCAAGTGACTTAGAGATGTTTTTCTCCATTTAATAGCAGGGATACCTTGGTAGGAAGAACTGGATTAAAACAAAAACAATGCCATCTTTTTCTTTAAACATAAATAGTGATGTGGCTATATGGCCACAGAGATCACAGCTGTATCTCCCTCATGGGATGACAGGACCAACATCAGTATTTACTGCCATGGAGTTCTATAACTGACATAGATTTTCAATGGGATGAAAAAAACTTCAGAAAGCTAACTGGTATGGAATTAAGTTGGAAAGAAAAGAAGTTTCCTGGATTGCTCGGGATGGGTTACAGTAGTGCTGTAGTATCTGATCTGGTCAGTGATACTGTTGAGAGAGGTAGGTACTGTGCTGGATGACAAGAATTCATCATCAGAGTGTGACAAACACTCAATACTAGATTGCGAACGTGGCTGAATACAAAAATTGTGTGCAAGGAAATACACTGTGGTTGACTGGATAAATTTAGTAATGAAGTTATCCATCTATTAGCTAAGGATTAAGCAAAAAAAACCCTCTCTTTAAATTGTGTAATGCCCAACTGAACTTGCTAAATATAAGGAAAAATAATTTACACTTGTCCAATATCAATAAGGACGTTTTCTACGCAGTATACAGTGCATGTCAGCTGAATGGCAAAGGGCCAGCCTTAAGAAGTAAGAGATTCAGCAGTAGGCTTATGAGCTGAGATACAGACAATAGAATAAAATGTTGGGAAATCGGGTAGTGGACTTTAAATTTTGCTCAAAGGAGAGGAGAGGAGGGAAACCTCAGGAGACACACAGACTGGCTTTTCAGCTGTGTTCACCATCTATACTCATTCCATAAGGCACATGACTGCTTGGCTACACATATATGATTATAAGTTGCAGACTACAATACAGTCACACCTTAGTTTCTGTCATTCAGTGTTTGAGTGTCTGAGTCAATGTCTGTGTAGGCTTAAATTTAGTCATATAGAAATGTGGATTTTCCTCAGTCAATCAACCTCTCACCAAGGTGAAAGTCTTACTATATGATGTCTATAAAATATTTACATGCAAATTACAAGTCACTTTGGGGCAAAAGTAGTCAGTTTGGGGTCAATTTGACTTTTAAGTCAGTTTGGGGAAAGTAGAGTAGGAGTAGAAACTGTTTTAACATTGAAGTATAGGAAATTTGAATTTGTACAATCTCCTTCAGGCAGTAAGGGGTGTGGAATGAGTTTCAGTGAAACACTTAAAATTTCAGCTGTTCCAGACTGGGCAAACTTCACCAGCATTTTAAATATCCTGAAATCAACAAGCTTAAGCATGTGCAAACAGAAAGTGATGGGGAAGTACCTGCTCCAAATTATGTCTGCCAGAAGACTACCAGCTGCAAACTCTTCGTGTAGAAATCGAGGCTCTAACTTTTTGCAAAGATTCCTGCGAGCAGGACTTTGAGCCCAAAGGAAATGAGCTTTACCTTGCCTATTAAACAACATCCTTAAAGACTACAGTAAATGCTTTTGCAAACATAGTCTTTGGGGGCCTATTTGTAAAATGAATCTCTTTAGTATATAGGAAAGAAAGGAAGGATGTAAAAAAATATCTTTCCCTCCCTAGCTCCTCTTTAATTTATGTTCATAGCTCAGGGATTAGGGTTATCATATTTTTTCCCTCTTACCTGAATGCCAGCCTGATTTAAGGCTACTGTTGCTGTCTGTGATTGTGAAGAAGCTTCTCCCTGTGCTTTTCTCACCTCTTGGTCTCTACGCTGGAAGGAAATTGATTGAACACAGAGGAAAGTATGCAATAAACCTTATATAGATGAAGTAAGGCTGCACCTGCCTGATGAGCAGAGGAGATGTGAATTCCACTGGACTAGTATTTCAAAGGACAAGTACCTAAGTGATGTGACGGTACTGACTAACAGGACTAACAGGCAGTGCTATTTTTTTCTGGTTTTCTATAGTTTGGGGTTTGGTTTTCGTGTTTTTTTGTGTGTTTTTTTTTTTTTTAATGGTTGGTTGAGATTTTTTAAGGATCTGAGTATATATTTTAGATTTTCACTTATATTTTATTTTCATTGAAATTAATTGCTCTGTGTGATGTTGATTATATACTGCAATTATTGAAGTGTTCTTTAGTAGCACTGTTTTTATGGAAGTATTCACAATCTGCAGTTTCTTTTGTCAAAATACACCTTCAACTTAATAACCTTTACTAAATAAACTTAATTTATCACACAGGGGTCCTTTGGTAAGATCTTTCTTCTGGTCTTGGGGCATTTTATTTCAACTGTTGTTGTAATTAGCACACTATATTTTGAGACAACTCTAACACATTTTGGTTTCAAACCCAGAGTTTTTATGAAAATTGTGTAGCATACTACAAATGCAGAGGTATTAATTCTGTAGAATTCATAAGGTCAAGATCTGTATGAAGAATAAGATGCGTAGAACTTATAATTTGCTTTAGAAATGTAGGAAGGATGTCTTGAAGAGTAATAGCGACATGCTAGTGAGAATGATGAGTAAGAGTGTGAACCTAGTGAGATTTAGAAAAGCAAATTGTCAGTGAAGAGGGGCGGTGCTATAAAAGCCCCGTGCAACAGCTTTCAGTGTGTAGGTTCACTATGCTGACTCTCAGCAGTTAGAAGTCCTGAGGCATCGTACTGAAATGACATGGATTGTTTCAGCAGCGGTACGTGGGTGTTTTAGGCCCTGCGTTATTCTTTACATAGTGGCCCTTCTGCCCCACTGTAAAAGAACATGCAGGTAAGTCATGTAATGCGTAACCAGAGACCCTTATAGGTTGATGTAACTTGTGATAATACACAAAAACACCGGAAATATAAAAAATCAGCTAGTAGGGGAATCCTAAGGAAAAAGTATCAAACTACTATAACTTGATTATCTCAAAGTTAAGAAAAACTAAGTAATGTTCAAGGAACACTACGTGGAAAACTTTGAATTAGATTTTTGAATATCTGCTGGCATGAAGATGCTTTTAATGGTGGAGTTTTAGTGCATTTAGGCAAGAAGATGAGTTTCAACTTTACAATCAGATAAAAAAACATGGTAGGAAGAGAATTAAAAAAAAAGATTAAAAGTACAAATTTTGCAGACATTATCTTTCAGAATGAGAAACAATGAAATTGTTAGGCAAAAAAAAAGGCAAGTACTTCCTGATGCAGAGTGCTCAGTTTTGAAAAGCTGGAGAGTACTCTCTCCTGTCCCTGAGTGAAGTTGAAAGGAAATCATAAAATCATTACTGTGCAAACTCTGTTTTGTTACTTCATGCTGTCACTGTTCTATTGAAGCTTTCTTTTTTTCAGTGTAGGGCGATCATGTACTGACGTTGCTTCGTGCTGCTGGAGTCTGTGTGGCTTTTCAGCTTCTATTTGATGTATTGCCTGATGTCTCTTTTCCCTCTTCTCATGTCATTTTACTACTTTTCTCTTTAAAGAGACACTTGTATCTTGATCACTCCTTTAGGCACATCTCAGACTAAGTCAAAAAGAGAAGGCTGTGAAAAGTGACGTGCTGGATATTTGCTTATATCCCTGCCACAGAATAGCATGCTCTCAAAGTGACCTGAATCACAGTTTAACTATCCAAACCCCTTTGCTCCACAAATAAGTCAGAGACACACAAATGCACCTGCATTTGTGCGTGCATGCTTGCATGTAACCAATTTAAGTTGGCAGATGCAGTTGACCCACTTCTAGGCAAAAAAGCCGGTTAAGAGCAGAAATAATACATTTGGCTGGTAAAGTGTTAAAGCAGTAAGCTGCAGAAAGTCTTTTACACACTAATCTGGAACATAGGCTGAGGGTTAATGATTGCAGGAGTATTTGGAATTGGGTCAAAAAAGGGCCATTAAGGAAATAGAAATGTCACTATGAAGTTAATTATTGGAACAATATATAGATAGGAAAAGGAATGAACTTTTTCGTGATAAAAAGCAAAGCATTAATAGCTCTGACTGCAAGCAGACAGGCACACTAATGCTTGCAGTGCTCCACCAGTATATATCAGCCCTGACCTGCAAATGTCTTAACATTGAACCTCTGCTGAGGAGATGCTGCCAGAAGAGTCAAGCTGAGTCACATTATGTTCCAGTTTTCTGAAAGTGAGTACATGGGAAAGAAGCAGAGAAAAAGTGACCTAAATTAAAAGCTGAATTTGTGTTTTCTGAAAAGAAACCACTGTGTGCTAATTTCTACATTTGACTTCCAAATCAACTGACTAAAAGATTACAAGGATTAATTAAAAAGAATGCTAAGCATCCTTTCCTATCACATATCACATCTGGAATAGTTTGGCACTTCTTGCACAGTATCTCAATTCTTAAAAGCCAGAATCACTCATTCTTTCATGTAGGTATGTCGAAAATTCTGAATTTAAAGTAGGTGAGATTCTTATGTTTTAAATAATATTTAGTTCCTGTACTAAGCAGCTGCAGAAAGGGAAATCTTAGATACTCTAATGTGGATTTGTCATCTCTGGATGACTTGAAGCGTGAACAACAATCTGGGTAGTACTGCGTTAGCAGTAGTCTGGATTCAGATTTTCAGATTCCGTCTGATAATGTATTTTGTAATACCATCAGTGCTATGTCAATGTTGTAATTATTTTCTCTTACCTTTTTTAAAAGGAAAGGATTCTGTCTCTCTGTCCTGAAGGCAATAGTAAATTCTGTTGTTTTTTTTTTTTTTTCTTTACTTCAAAAAAACCCCAACAACTCAAAGCTCCCCAGACTGTGTGCTGCCTCTGGTCTGGTGCCAGCTGTTTGAGAGGCCTTCTTAGTGACTTTGCTGCGTTGCTGATCAGCTCCTCAGTGAGCTTGGAAATCTTAGTGATGACACTGGACTTCACCCATTCCAAATGAAATGGTTCCTTCCTTTGGTATCTGTTTGACTGATGTGAAGCAACAGACCTTAGAGACAGACCAAGATTTTTTTCTAGCTGGTGGCATGACATGTCAGATGTTTGACATGCACGTGACTTCATCTCATAATCGTTTCTCTGTCTTCTCAAAGTTTAACTACATGCACCCTTGAGTGCCTGTTCAGATCAAACAGATTCAACTAGGCGCTCGCTTTGGGCTTCAGGAATAATACAAGAAGTTAACGTTGAGCTTCTATCAAATTCAGCATAAGATAACTATTTAACATTCTTGGCATTTGTGGTGCTCTACAGGTAGTTTGTAAAATACGAGGTGTAAAATGAATGCACAGTGAATGCAAGGAAAGGGAACTTGACTAGAATTGGCCTCTCCATATCATTGGGGGTAGTTTTAAGAAGCATAAAATAATTCACACACTATTTCATTCCCTTGGAATTTAATTCCAGGTGTTTTACAATTTTAAAGCTTTGAAAGATCTACAGAAAAATTGAGGTAAGTACAGCTTTTTAATTGTGGCAAACCGAATGATTTAATAATATTCCTCCTGACAAACCCAAAGAAAAAGGTTTTGAAGGCAATGTACTGAAACATCCTTTAAGAGCAAACACAAACAATGTTCATGATGCCTGATCTTGGTCAAACCATACTTATAGAAGTCCTGGAGAGAAGAAAAAAAAAGCGGGGTTAAGTAGACATGATCAGGTTTTTAATGCATTGAAAATTGGTATCTAAACATTTTATATGAATGTGTTTCAACTTGGGAAGTGTGATGCTATCTCAGTT
The DNA here is from genome assembly GCA_013398815.1 of Ibidorhyncha struthersii. Classification (NCBI taxonomy): domain Eukaryota; kingdom Metazoa; phylum Chordata; class Aves; order Charadriiformes; family Charadriidae; genus Ibidorhyncha; species Ibidorhyncha struthersii. The sequence continues at coordinate 636,417 of VZSZ01011981.1, read as the reverse complement.
ATAACTCTAGACTACTGCTATTCGTGATCTGCATGCCTTATGTAACGTCTCATATTTCCTCTGCTTGTAGACTAGAAGGTTGGGAATGCCAGCAAGAGGAGTAATTATGAGAACAGAAAGCAAAGTGTCCTCTGGTGCAAAACTTCATATGATGCTTATTTCTCACTAGACCTTTTTTGAATTCAGCACTTGTTCCTGTAGGAGTAAATCATCTATGGGGATATTCAGTGATTGGACAGTATCATAAATAGCACAGAAGTAAAGTCAATGTTTTTTTTTCCAAAAGGATATAAACGTGCTATCTATATTTTTGCCAATCTTTATTACATTCCAAAACTATTAACAGTTGAGTGTTAATCAACACGTCAACCTGCCTGTTTTAGGTACTGATAATGCAATGAAGATTTGTAATGTAACCAAATGAGTCATTTCCAAATGATTAGATAAACGGTTGGGTGTATCTTCTCCATCTCTACGTATCAAGATTTTAATAAATGCTTAGTATGTATTTTACACATCCCATGGCTGTAGTTTAATTACTACAAAATGTATTTATGGAATTGGGTATATAGAATCTCTGTAATATATGCTTTACAGACTTCTAGAAAACAGAATTGCTCCCTGGATAGAACATTTAGAGAATAGTCATTAATGTGTTATTCAACTCAAAAATAAGTAAGAGTATTTGAAAGCAAACATGCCTCAGTAGAGTGTTTCAGAGAAGTAAAGGTTAACAGATGAAGTAATTAAGTGATAATCTGTAGCTGAAAGCATCAGAGCTACAACTGGCAGGATAGATTGTGTCAGGTGGGAAGATTTTTTTTTATGAGTAGAGGAAAAAGGTGAGACAATTAGATCCATATTGCTTGCTAGAAGTCATACAGAGATTTCTGATGCTTTGGTCAGTAGTAAATTACTCTTAGTCTCCTGACTGCTGACATCGGTTCTTTGGAGCAGTCGGCTGAAATTTTTCTAATACCGGATATTTCTGTATTTGTTTGCTTCTTTGCAACTTTTTGTTGCCTGACTTTGAACTGCTTTGAAACTCGATGCGCAAGAAACACTGTAACTTGTGTGTGGGTTCTAGAGATGAAATTTAATCACAAGAAACAAATCACAAATCAATTTAGAATTCTACATTTGAGGTGCAATGCTCTTAATACAGAACTATTTTTCCTGGGCTAGTGTACAGGAAAAATGACTTATTTTTGATGTTTATATGAGGGCTGGAGAGGTGATGGTTCAGGGAAGATACCCATCTCTGATTCATCCTCTTTTTAGGGCAGGATGGAACTGACAGAAGTGTCTGCATGATAACAGTAAGCTGTTTTATTTTACGTGATAAGAAATAAAACCATAACAAAATGACTCCTACCCTTGTCACTGAAAACAGAGAACTTCATTTGCCAAATTCTGAAAGATGATCAGACATAGACTTAAAGATAATCCAAAAGATTCCAATAAATGATTCTGAAAGGTTAGTGATAGAGTAACCTGGCATTATTTGCATGAATGTAACATCCTCTCAGGGTAAAACTTTTTTTCTGGAGATATGAAGAAAAACATCCTTCCTAAAGACAGAAATAGATAACTATTTAGCTAGATATACAGATCATGCAAAAACCAGTGAGTTCTGGTGATTTCAGGACTGACTGACTAGTGACTAGTGACGGGTCCTTCAACCCTTAAACCTGTGGTTTCTGAAGGCTGTAATGACCAGAAGGCCAAGGCTTTTACAGCTGTTAAACCAGATATATTGGGTGTATCTGGCGAGGTTTTGGTACCAGTGGGGCTACAGGGGTTGCTTCTGTGAGAAGATGCCAGAAGCTTCCTGCTGTCTGACAGAAGCATTCCATCCAGCTCCAAGACAGACTTGCCCCTGCCCAAGGCTGAGCCCATCAGTGATGGTGGTAACGCCTCTGTAATAACATATTTAAGAAAGGGTAAAAACTGCTGTGCAACAGCAACTGGGAGAAAGCAGTGAGAATATGTGAGAGAAACAATTCTGCAGACACCAAGGTCAGTGAAGAAGGAGGGGGAGGAGGTGCTCCAGGTGCCGGAGCAGAGTTTCCCCTGCAGCCCGTGGTGAAGACCATGGTGAGACAGGCTGTCCCCCTGCAGTCCATGGAGGTCCACAGTGGAGCAAATATCCACCTGCAGCCCGTGGAGGACCCCATGCCGGAGCAGGTGGATACCCTGAGGAGGTTGTGACCCCATGGGAAGCCTGCACTGGAGCAGGCTCCTGCAAGGACCTGTGGCCCTGTGACGAGGAGCCAAAAATACACTGGAGCAGTATTTTTGGCAGGACTTACTGACCCCATGGGGGACCCATGCTGGAGCAGTCTGTTCCTGAAGGACTGCACCCCATACTGGAGCAGTTTGTGAAGAACTGCAGCCCATGGGAAGGACCCACATTGGGGCAGTTCATGAAGGACTGTCTCCCGTGGGTGGGACCCCAATTGGAGCAGGGGAAGAGAGTGAGGAGGAAGAAGCAGCAGAGAAAATGTGTACGGATTGACTGCAATCCCTGTTCCCCATCCCCCTACGCAGGTCGGGGGAAGGAGGTGGAGAAGTCGGGAGTGAAGTTGAGCCCAGGAAGAAGGGAGAGGGTTTTTAGTTTTGTTCTTTTTTTCTCATTATCCTGCTCTCTTATTAATTGGTAATAAATTCAATTAATTTCTCCAAGTTGAGTCTGTTTTGCCTGTGATGGTAATTGATAAGCGATTTGCCTGTCCTTATGTCAATCCACGAGCTTTTTATTGTATTTTATCCCCCTGTTCTGTTGAGGAAGTGGAGTGATCAAGGTCAACGCACCACACCAGAGTAAAGTAACTTCACAGGAAGTAGGCAAATGTAGTGGGGTTGGACTCTTTTTGTTAGGGATTTCAAGTAATTCACCTTTCACAGTCACTCACAGTCAAGTATAAATACCTTACTACAAAGTATTAAAATTACCTTTTGCATGTCCAAACCAGGTAGACCATTACTTGAATTCCCATGACTGTCATGTAAAAGATGGAAGGGCAAATATTATTTGAAACTGCCGTTCAAAGTAGTCGGTGTTCAACATACATTTATTTAAGCAAGCATGTTATGATAAAGATGTTCAGCTATAATTAGAACTATTCAAATGCTATAGCTTAGCTTATTGCGATAAGTGAGTGGGTTTCCTGACAGAAATAATATTCAGGGTTAATATTCAGCATAAGGAGGAAAAGGCTACTTGATCCAAACTACTGGACATCTCCAGGCAGTTTTCAAAGAAGGGCCTAGTCACACTGTTAATTACATTCAGCCTTGCTAAATTGTCTCCTAGTTTCGATCATTTAATGCATTTTTCTTTTTCTAACTTGACGAAGTTAATGTCTTTCCTATGTTCCTTAAAACACATATCATTTAAGCATCACGGATTCAGTTAAATTCTATTAAGTCACAAAAACCGAGCCTGAAATTAGTGATCTGCAAAATTCTGGTCTATTTCTGATATTGTACATTGTAAAATCACTACAAAAATTGAATTCTGATTTTCAATTTTAAAATTTCTTCTGAAAATGAAGAATTCTGAGATTTTACTTCAGTTGTTATACTTGTGAATTAAATGCTCGGGTGGGTCTTGACTCAGGAAGGTGCTTAAAATTAAGCACGTGAAGCTAGTATAGCAGTTCCAAATGCAGGGTAGAAAGGAGAAGAGAAGAAAAAGCAAGTGCCTTAGGCAGATAATAGTAAAAATATTACCATGTAGGAATCATGTCATAGAGGAAAGGTCATGACTGATGCAGTGATCTTATGTTTAAGTAATTTATTTTTGCTATAAAACTTGAGTCTTTGAGAAAAGACATTGAACAGCTGATGAATATTTTTCTCTGGATGTTTTTGTCCACTGGGAGAAGAAGTCTTGCCTATTTGCAGGTTTGTCGTTTGTTTTAAAGATTAGGTGCTTTGGGATTCTTCTCATGTAAACATAACATCTACTTATTGGAATAAAAATAGCAAGTTATTTGCTGTGGTATTTGGAAATTTTGGTGATTCTTCTCATGTAAACATAACATCTACTTATTGGAATAAAAATAGCAAGTTATTTGCTGTGGTATTTGGAAATTTTGGTGATGAGTGACATATACTAAAAGAAGTAATACCTGTCTCAAGAAAAGTATGGGGAAATAATTACAGTAATCAGGTTCATGGAGGGAAAAAAGTGATCAAGAAAATGTCTAATGACTGACAAAGACAGATGAGGCATATCCAGAATGCTAAAAAAGTCGCAGCAACCTTTGGGAGTTTCCTCTATATAACATTTCACTGGAACTAAACTGTTTGCAGGGATACAAAGACTCTTACCTGCAGTAAAATGGAAGAAATAAAGAAATATTCAGAGACCACAGTATTCCACACACCCCCCACCTTCCCCGTGAAGGCTGGATATAATTAAGGTGAAGAAGTACAAAACGAATGGAGAGATTCATGTTTAACGAAGCTAGTGTCTCTGTGGGTGTGTATGTGTGTGCGCACGTGCATGATGTGAAAAGGGAGCAACGGCACAGGAGAGCATGGACAGGAAGTTTGTGGACTTTAAAAAGCACTGATACAGTGCTGCACGAAAGGCTTGTGTGCCAGGTCAGGAAGTACCGTATCAAGGATGAACTGTTATACACCTAGGGTAACTTAATGGAGACGTACTTCATTCATAGTTCTAAATAAACTTCATTGGATTGCAAGTGCAGAGAAATACAAGGTGACTGGTGAAATGTCAAAAAAATTAATATTGCGGTCATCATTTGCCTTTCAGAAAAAGGCAAGAAAAGCTGCATCATTTGGCAAGAAAAGCTTTGTACTTCAGTATAGCTAAACAAGCATGGTTGGCAACTGAAATATGGGTTAGGCTTGGTTAGATTCAAATCTTAACTCCTACTGGGTTTCAGGCTTGTCCCCAGTGGGATCACAACTAACAAAAAGAAAGGAATACAGTCTTGGTGTTATTCTTACAAAGGATTAGTGCGTTCCAGGATTTGAGTATAATCTAAGCTTCTTAACTGTGCACATGTCTTCAGTAGATTATGAAAACCAAACTCAATTTCCATCACCATTATAAGCTATTAACTATAGATTGCCATTCTTCTCACACAACAGTGGGTATGAGTGAAGTCATCTCTGAAACAGTTTTGTAATAGATTATTCAAAAAATAACGTATGGAGAGGGAGAAGTGGGAGGAAAAGAGATAGATATATTACCAGGCAGCGAAGTGTTAACAGAGATGTATGAATTTGAGATGTTCAAGAATAATTAATATAACAAATAAGTCTGCATGGGGAGAGAAAGGGTGAGAACCGTTCTCTCATTTCTACAGGAAGATGGACTGTAGCGTTTCTAAGCATAGGAGTTCGTTTCAAATGAAAGCAACAGTTGTTAGGTTTTTGTTTGTTTTTTTTAAATGTAAATCAAACATTAAAGAAATGTAATCAAGTTTTATAGGGAGATACAGCTGTAGAAAAGAAAAAAAAATAAGCCTGAAGCTCATAAATCTCCTGTTGGTGGAAAATTTAGACAAGAACTTGATGGATAGGAATAAAAAGCCCATTAATAGCTACAGGCAGCTCAAAAGTTGTTGTAAGACAAACCCAACGATGTCTACTGCTACAACTGACTTCCTGTGATTGATTCCCTTGTATTTTGGCTTCAGCTCATAGCACTCAGCACCCTGACGATTCTGTGATTATGAAATCAGATACCGCATCTTTATTGAAAGATTTTGATGTTCATATACAATCATAACAGAACACATGTGAATGTGCTATTTAATGCAGAAACAGAATAATAATGGGTTTGGATTTGCAGTACGCTACTTGGAGAACACCTTACTTCTCAGTTTTCCCAGTCCTTCTGAAGCTTTCAAGAGGTTCTGGGCATTCGATACTAGCAGTAGCTCCAGTCAAGAGACAGAAGAGCTCAGTACCTATCAGGATTTGGTCTGGTTTATGTTTCAAAATTCAAGGGTCTCTCTTTCTTTTTTTTTTTTTTTAATTTTTATTTTTTCTATAGCAATAAGAATTAACGGTGTAGCACTTCTGAAGGTGTCTGTAAGAAATATGAATTAATCTGTTCTGCATTTGTGAAGTTTCTCTCCATGTGGCATATACCGATAACATTACTCAACTCTATCATTATCTCTGAGCAAGTGTTTTCAAACATTTGGTATCTTTTAATAAGAAAAGCATAGTGCATTCTTTGTAAAAGAGCTGGCAAGATTCAGGTGTTATGGTTACCCAGGAAGAGAACTAGGGGAACAGGAGAAGCATTTGGGAGTAAAAATCAAGGTAAACAAAAAGATGACATTCCATGCATAAAAGAAGACCACTCCTGCATAGCATTATAAACATCATAATAGTTAATCAACATTATAATGTTCTCTAGAGATATGTACCTATTCAAATGTGGGATCATTGAGGGTAGAGTATTTTAATCTATTAATTTTGTAAAATGAATGCATCCGAATTTATCAAAGTGCTAATTAGGTGTATAAATCTTTGGGTAATATTAAAAAAAGCATAATAGGGGACCCAGATCTTTATCACATAAGAGGAAGTATTCAAATCCATTTTCTCTGAGGCAAGGTTGTTTTTCCTTTTGGATGCGTCTTTCTTGGCTAACATATTTATCTTCTTCCTCTGCCTCCTTGAAAATATTCTGAAATTATTCAAATAATCAGAGAAAGATTCCATCACCAGTTTATGACAAATGTCCTACTACTAAGTAGGTGGTAAATTTGAATTCAGTTTCAAATACGTATAGCGTTTTGAGCTTTTAGAACATATTATAATTTACTGTGCCCATAGGAAAAGTTTATAATGTTGTTTTTTTTTCCTGGTAAATAAATAATATTATACTGATTGAAAAAGAGAATAATGTATACATTGTTATATAATGTACATACACAGTAGTTGGATATGTCATTCAAGTTAATGAAATGCGGACAACCCAAACTTCTCTGGCTTACCTCTGGCTTTGGATAAACTGTATATTTGTGTATTGGTTTTTATGCCTTCATAATTTTAAACTTTAAGTGTTTAAAATAGTAACTTTGAAACCACCATTATATAAAAGTTTTGGGTGTTTTTTCCTCATCCTTTTAATTTAAAATAGTTCATACCTGGAAAAATGAAAAAAAAAACCCAACCAAAAACCAAAAAAAGCCATTGTTCTTTCCCAGTAACTTTCCATCTCTCTGGTATAGCTGGGCTGAGCTTTGTTAAATTATGTGACCAACACTATACAGCCAGTTGTAAATAGCCTTGAACAGAGCAGACCTGTGAAGTCTGCCTAGAACAACATAATCTGATGGGTTTGACCCTGGAACGCTGAGTCATAAATTCTCATAATCTTCTATGGTGTTGCTGAGTATAGGTTACTTGAGCTGCTTCAACCACTCAGATTTAAACGAAAAAAAAATCATCTGCAGCAACTCTGTTTGTAAGGTAGAATAGCAATCACCTGTCTCTCAGGGGTAAAACAGAGATTCAGAAGTGAACTGTAGTTATCCATTGGATGTAACTCTAAAACATAGTTCACAGAAATCTAAAACACAGTTCACAGAGTGCAACATATCAATAAATTAACAAAATACCCAATTCACTGAATATATAGAGAGCACCATTTTTAACTCGTTTTCTTCACAAACATACTGTAACTGTTTAATTATTTCGTTTTCACTTTTGGCTTAATTTAAGTTTAACACTCCAGCTGCAAAAATGATTAATGAACCTGCAACTAATTCATGTAGTGGTACAAAATACTAATGTATAAAATAGTGTGAAAGCACCACGCTGCTTTTACCATCTTCCACAGACATCACGCTTTCCTGGGAAACATTTTACAGTGTATTAACTGCCTGATCATTGAGAATTAATTATGAATTAATACGTCTTCCTTTGCCTTTTCCTAAGTCAACTAAAACTGTAGCTGTGCTGTTACAGAACCGTGATTTGGAATGATATAAAAGAGTGTAGCAGACTTCTGATTGCTCTTTTTCTTCAAAACTATAAACTGAAATAGTTGTAAATTAGTTAGGAGAAAAGAACAGTTCAGCATATCTTACCTGTTTATAATCAGGACCACAGTGAACAACATTTTACTATCATTAACAAAAAAAAAGTGGGCTTTTTTGGTTACAATAAGTAATTCCGCCACTTGCAAAATTATATCATTGGCTTTTCAGTCTCTGGGAAGGAGTATACCATATTGTTTCTATTTCTTCAGTTCTTTGCAAAGTCTGAACTTGAAGGTGAATCAGGGAAGGTTTTATTCTGGCACTGTTGTTACCTAAATAGCAGTGAGGTGGACAGTACCACAGCAATGCATGCATTCTGTTTGCTTTAGCTTTAATATTTTGCTTCAGTAGGCAAATTATTGAAGGGTCGCTTTCTCCTTTTTTTTTGTGTATAATAGCAAGTTTGAAAAACAGCCTGTCCCATGTCAGCTTTGTCATGGCAAGGAAAATCCATTCCTTCAGTCTTGGTCTCAGCCTGAAAACTTGCTATGAGTTTCTCGTTTCAAGAGATGCTGTGCCATGCCTCCCGCTCCTTAAGGATCACACCTTTCTTGCCTCTGAAAATTTGCCATGGGTCTGCTCCCTACTGCAGGCAGTACTCTGTTTCCCTCAAGAGTGTCCCAGTTCGGATAAGTAGCAGTAGGGGTAGGAAAACAGCAGTACACACATGGATTTATTTCAGCTCCTGTAGCACTGCCTGTACCTCCAATACAGGCCACCTGCTTATTGCACCTCCCAAGCAGGTTTCGCCAAAGGAAGGATGCACAGACGTGCACAGCTGCTCGCAGGGTGGCAAACTCTCCTCTTCGGCAGTGGAGCAGAGTAAAAGGAGCCAAACCAACAGCCAGCCTTCGGCTGTGCTGCTATTGACATCTTTTCCAGTGGGATGAAACACACCATAGAGGTACAGTGAACTGTAAGCAAGCAACTTATTAGACCAATCGCTGTACCGTCTGATCTAGATTGCGTGCCCAGTTCGATTCACTGTGGATTGCTCTTTTTGACGCTGATTGATGTATCACTGCTGAATTAAACCTCCCCACTGACCATCTTACAAGATGTCACACTTGACATGCCTGTGCCACTACACAGGTATGGCTAAGCTTTTGTAAGTGTGAGCAGCTCCAGGGGCTGCCAGCCCTGCCCATTTACCAGGCTTCGCCGTGAGCTGACCGTGTTTTCCTGATGAACGGCTTGGAGAAGGTGTGGAACTTAATTTCTTGTATTCCTGCTGGGGTGGGTATCTTACATTGTGAGAAGGTACTTCAAAAAGTAGGGGTTCAGTGGGATTTGGGGATGCATTTGTGTGCTCTGTTCTCTATGTATGATGCTAAATAATGCTTAAAGTCTTACTGGGTTCCTGCTCTTTTCTCCTTCCCGAACCTCAGAATCAAAGACAGAGCTTTTCAGACGGGTGGAAGTCACCAGGAAAGAAGGTAAAGGTTTAGGAAGTGCAATGACTCAGGCGTTTCAGAGGCAGAGGAAAGGATAAAATGCAGTCCCTCATCTTTGTGAATATTTGTTGGGTGAAAAAAAAACTGACAGATAATAAGAAGCCCTCTCCTTCCTTGCCTTTAGTGCTGTTGCTGGGGTGATGTGTTACCTGTTCCAAGAACTTCATTCTCTGGCATGTGTGTAAGCTCCCCCTCTCATAACCATTTTTTACTGAGTCACAGGAATGGCTCTAGTAATGAACAAAGGCCGCACCGTTCCTATTACTGTCTGCTGATCCTTGCCAGAACTCATCCTTCTGCAATGTGTGCTGAACTGTCTTGGTTTAAGATAAAGCTCTATTATTCTAAATAGAAAGAGAGTGACACAGTACAGCAGGAAAATGCAAAAGAAGAAATTGTTTTAAACAAGCCTTTTCTGCAAGAATTAAGCTTGCAAATCCATCCAGGTGTGTGCAAACACCTATGCGAGTTATTGGAGAGCGTGAGAAGGCTTAAGGGAAGCCTTATGGCTGGCCTTGGCCCCTTTTGTTGTCGATGATGGGCACGGCAGATTGTAATAACCTTCAGGCTTAGTTACAAGAAGACAATGTGCTTCCCCTCAGGGACAAAAGCTGGCTAGGAAGTCATCAGTGAATCATGAGGTGATGATTGAGAAAGACCATGAGTGGTGACTGACCGGGAAAAAAAGCATTACATTTAAATCCTCTGCCTTCCCCCTTCTTCCTCATCCCACCTTCCACCCCCACAACCAAGAAGAAGGAACTGGAGGAAAGGGAAAGATGGTCTAAATGTGAATTTGGAGCTCACTGACTTAGCTTCAGTTACACCTGTGACTCTTGAAATGCTGTGAGGCTCTGGAAGAGGGAAAACAGTATGGAGAGAACAGACATCATCCTCAAAAGGACAAGATTTGTAAAGCCTAAATGGAGGCCAAACTGTGTTTATGAAAATCTGATAATAGCTCTTAAGCGGTAAGGAAAGAAAACTAATTGCATTCATTCATTTACTTTTCAATAAACTTATTCTTTATACAATACCAGTCTATATGCGGATGACTTCTTATACAGAAAACAGAATTTATACATGTATGAAATATATTTTGTATATATGTGATTTCAACTACTTCTGTCTCCATCAACCAAGATCCCAGCTTTCATAGTTTGAGCTATAATAAGAAATATGCTAAAGAAAATGCTGAGAGTACATGTGCCTCTACAGGTACCATATAAAAATCTGTTTTCCTCCCAGGAACTGAGTGAAATCATAATACTTCGAATTGCTTTGATCTCTCTGTTGCTGCTTATTCTCATATTAAAGGAGAGGAAACTCTGTGTGGTTTTATTGTATAATAAAAGACTAAGTTTAGAAACAGGGGACAATGGAAAGCATTAAGGAAGTATCGATATATCTTGCATGTCACCTGTGTATATGGCTGCTTAGTTAGCGTAAATTTTATCTCCAGTTTATGCTACAGTGTTATATCTGAGCGCCTGGATACAAGTAGTTATAAAATTACTTATATTTAGACTATCTTGATAATGAAAATCACCTTTATTAAGGCTATGCAACACTCAAATTAAAAAAAAAAAAAGTTAAAAACTGCGTATGTTTTCAAATGTTCCAGTACCACCGTGCTTTTGAAGAGGAATCTGAAATTTGATAAATGTAGTTTCCTCATATATAACATGTCCTCTGTGAAAGTGCCTATTATGTTTACTCAGTCTGCATATGCTACAGAGCTACACAGACTTCTGTAATTCAAAGTCTCTGAAAAATCTACTATGCTTCATGTTTGTAGAGCATTTTTATGCTGACCTCACATGGGTTATGACTGCAGGAGTTGAACCGCTCGTCCTTGCAGTTGTTCCCTCCAGGAGGTCCTGCATTGCTTGAAAACCTAGGCAAGAATATTGGTGGTCACATAGGAAAAAAATAATTGTGTAGTGGCAGAATAAAGGGAGGAAATACGAATACTGTGGTAGGTGGAGACAGAAATGAGATCAGTAGCCAATGCTTCTGGGAATATGGTCAGAAGTACAGAAGACTAAGAAGTACAGATGACACAGACTAAGCAGGAGCCATGGATGTCAGAAAAGGTTAGGGGAGAAGGAAACCGAAGAAGAGCTTTCTATAAATAATAAAGCTCTGATACTTGCAAGTCCTGGAAATGTGGAGTTGTGAATAGCTCCATTAAAGAGCTGTCATATGTCCTGGCAAAACTCATGTTGCCACTCCAGCAGATCTCTATGAAAGAAGTTAGCAACTTTGTACTGCTACCTTTTACTGCCTTTTTGACATAAAGTCCACTGACCTGATTATTCAAGGTTAGGATATTTCTATGTTAACAAAGTCATTGTTTCATTTGCCTAAAACAGAGAAGAAAGAATATAAACTTTATGTCCCAAAAGTCTTTTTAAACAACATTAAGATTTCATTTTAGCATGAATAACTGAAGTCTTACACTATTTGAGGATATAGCCAAGTATGCCATCTTCATTTGTATCTAGTATCTATATCCACCATGAAAAAAAAATCCGTTACAGGTTTCCAAACAATTTTTGGATAAGTTTGTTTTACAAGCTCCATTTACACAGTTTTGGAGCTGTTGGAAGTAAGAAGGTTTTGTATAGTGCCTCCGATCTGCCTTACTGCTTAAGAGCTTTGGAGAGAGTACTTGCAGGGGTGCTCTGGTGGGAGCTTGGGGGGTGCTGTAGGGGCCAGGTGGTTGCAAGTGGTGATGCTGAAGCAGCAAGGTTGGATAAAAATTAAATAAAGTCTAGAAATACGTTCTCTTGTTTTCTACTTTTCTTTTGTTTTCAATATTCGTTTCAAAGCTTGTGTTGATGAGTTATAAGTAACAGTCATCTTTGATACATGTTGATAAAGCCATCTGTGAATGACCTGATAAACTCTAGGGTGTTCCAGTCCTCAGGATACAGAAAACATAATTAGGTTTTACTGGATTTTTCAGACAGCCATAGGTCAGCTCAGCTGACCTCAGACAAATTTAGGGAATACTAAGTTTGAAGTGCATTCCGCCCCATCACACACACTCACCTACAAGATTAAGGGACATAGCGACACTGTGGGCCTTTCTGTTTCTCAGCTGCTCCAAGCTGGAGCAGGAGATGCCATGAAGGTAACAAGGCATGTATCACAGGGTGATACGAGAGCGGGAGAGGTCTGGGAAAATGGTGGATCATGCAGACATGAAATGATAAATAGAACATGAATTTAAAACTTTTGTAGTTGTCTGGAGATAGGATTTCTCCAGAATTTGTAAGAATTCACTTAGGAAATATTTTTTTCATTTGCCTTTTGTGCGTATCAGGGAGAATCAGAGTAAATACATCTCCTTTGAGATGTTCCTGGACACAGGAAGAACAACTGTCATTAGTAGACAACTATTTTTTTCTCTTGCCTTTGTAGAAATGCTTCATGAAAAATATTTAACCTCTGAGGAGAGAATGCAAATTGTTACATCATGAGTCTTAAAAAAAACACAGGCAAACATTATTTCTCAACAGACAAGGGAAAATAGCAGTTTGTGGAAAACACTGGAAAAGACAAGAGTTCCACCGCAATGCATACTAGCTTTCTGTTCTAATTCTTCTGTCTGACTGTATTGATTCTTATTTTTCACCTTTCTGTATATTCACCTTGTATTGCTGTTTCCAGGTGAGGAATTTACTTTCTGTTGAATGCTACATAGCTTTTCCCAGTGAAAGCACTGATTATTCCATGCTAGAGGGACACCATATCTTTAGTCTAATGTTCATTGAAATCTTTTGCTTTGTTATCAACACTACTCTGAAAGCTGAGTAAAATCAATGTACACAGAAAATAAAATTATATACTCAGTGCTAGTTCAATGTTATCAGTCTCAAAGATTCATAACATACAAAGCAGATATATGTCTATTTCCCTCTCCTAATTGCTTTCAAAAACTTTATTCCTGTCTCCTTGATACATTCATTTCATGCCTACTGAATGCAGAAAGAACATGTTTTTTGTGCTGGTTTATAGCCTCTGCGATCTCACTGAAGTAGGTGGAATTCCAGAGATCATATACCGGGTACTAAATTTGTCCCAATAACTTTTGTAACAAAAAATTGTCAGAGAATACTTTTCACATGTTTGAAAAAAAATCTCTGTGATACAGTTTCTGATAACATGGTAATTCCATGTAAAACTTTTGGCTTTAGCACATCTTCAATATTACAAAATAGAAGTGTATAGTATACTTCTGCATGGAAGAGATGTGTTCCCAGTTCTCTTCTAGAAATGGATACACTTCAAAGATTATATATACTGGGACTGACTCACCAATGCTTGTTCACTGGTATAATCTTTACTTGCACAAGCAATCCTGTTGAAGTTAAAACTCCCAGATACAATGCAATTACTCACATGCTTTAAGGTTGCACGATCCTGACAATTGTATTCTGCCCCCCAGCTAAAAGCTTGCTTCAGTTTCACCTGATAAAACCTTCCAGCTGAACTCTTCCCTGCTGTGAATATGTATTTTGAAAGCTGACAAGTACTTGGCGTAAGAAGTAGAGAGCCAATTAGAAACTGACACACAATTTTTATGAAAAAGCAAACCTAGCTTGCTTTTAATATTGTAACTTGCTTTTCAGACTTTTAGAACGTTGCTGTTTACCGCACTTTACGGCATTTGTTCTCAAGAAAGTCATGGTGGTTTATAGATTTCTTGCTGATGGTAGGAGAAAGAAGAAGGAAAATGTGAATGTTGTCAATACTAGGCTTAACAACGACCTTCGTTGTTGGGGCAAGGACTGAGGTCATATTTGGCACTTAGCCCCAGACTGTTCTGCAACAGTGCTCTGTCCCAGCGTGACTTTACCAAAGAGTTCTGCTCTCAAAACTGGAGACAACTATTTGCAAAATGCCGGTGCCAAAGCTGAATTTTCTACTCTCTCAAGGACAATACGTAGGCTGGCTGCATTCTAGGTTATATTGTGTCATGACTTCTGGGTACCTACTGTACATACGCATACTGAGTGTATACGCATAATGTATCTTCCTTATGATATTAACAATGATTAAACGTTAAAAGTGAATGGTGCACAATCTATTGCATTAAGCTGCCTTGGCTTTGCTAGGATAGCTGTCATAAATTGATTTTACATGTCAATAGTGGCTATTAGCTAATTATATAATCTGGCTTTTTGATGTGCTTCACATACAGCCTTACTTTTAGACAAAGCTGCCAACTGAAGAAGAAATTGAGTTTCCTTTTTTTTTTCTCCTTCCAATTACTTAACTACGTACCCATATCCTCATCTTCTACTGAATGTAATTAAATAATTCTTAGAAAATTATTAAGTCAAGAAGTCTGTGGAACACAGTTATGCTTGTGAGTGAGTGTGTGTGTGTGTGTGAGACAGAGAGGCAGTGATGCTGGGAGTGGGGGTGTCGTCTCTGTTATTTGAGCAAACTGAGTTAATGAGTGGTTTCCCGCAAATACCCAACTCTACAAGCCAAGCCTGTGAAGCGTTTCTCCTCAGAGTATTATTGTAATAAGCGTTGTCTTTCGGGGATGCCAATTCTCCATGCTGAATTTCTCTCCACAGTACAGTGGGATTTTTGGCAGGAGCTAGCAAGGAGCATATGGGATCTCAGTATTAGGCAGAGATGTACTGCTGATGGAGGAAAGTGGTGTGCCCTTACCGTGCAAGGATATCGTATGATGCATGGGAGTTACCTTGAGGTATCTAAACACAGTTCCCAATTTGGTGAATATCCAAAGGAATGGAATAGAAGTTCATCAGACAAAATGTTAGGGGAACAGGTTTAATTAAGTGTTTCCCTATTTATTTATATTCTGTAAAGTCAGCTTATAGAGCATCTGTTGTCTTTGCATGGCTGTTTGAATCAAATGTGTATTGCTCCACCGTAAAATGAGCATGTACCTCGGCTCACGCTCTAGCTCACGGAGATTTCTGCAGCTCCATGCAAGTCAGCAAAATAGCAAAAATTTATACCAGTAACACTATGACCCAAATATTTGTTACACTAGTACATGTCACCTCATTACATGTACACTTTCTACTGGGGATTTTTAGTATCAGCTGGCCGCAGCATGTTTTCTGCTATTTAGCCCGTGTATCGATTTAGCAGGCTATATAATTACTGCTGTATGTGTCAAGACTATCCTAAGGTGATAATTATCTTGTTCCCCTATTCCATTTCCCCCTACATAAAAAAAGAAGTTTTACCATTCTCTTCCTCTCTTTTCATGTTCTCCTACCCACAAAACTTTGGTGTGATAAAGCCCATCTGAATTAAGTTGCAATGTACTGTGCTCTGTAATTCAGAAATGTGAGTTTTACTATTCTAAACACTTCTTTAAAAAAGTTGACGTATAAATGGAAAGCTTCTAGCCGTTTATTTTCTTCATAAAGAATTTATTATAATAGTCAGAAAATTGTCTATAACATAGGAAAGAAATACTGTGTAAGGACAGTTGAACTACATTGTTTACACACATCAGGTCTCATTCACTTGGATTCATTTATTGTTTGTTCAATACGAGTTCTTTATGTGTATTAAAAATCATTTGATATAGCTTTTTCTGGCTCATCTGCACTAGACAGCTTGTAAAAGTAATTTGCAGAGCTCTGTGACCAGCAGAATTGCTTAAGCAGTCTTAGCATTTTTTTAATGAATGCCAGCCACCTTGCTTCACCGAAATAATACTCTTCTCTTTTTAATGGTTGTGATATTGAGCTCTATTTGCCTGTAAAACTTCAGTAAATATCATAGGCCTGCAAGAATAATTTGAGAAAGATTATTCACCCTTACCCCATTCTTCTTTCTCTATTTTTCTTTTTCAAAGAAGATAGATGTGGCTACTAAATAGGAATATTAAACCACACAGAAGTTAAGGCAGTGGATGAAAGGTCATTGTTTCAAATCTGAGCATTTGTGGGGTGGATCCTATAACCTTGGAAGTGCAAGAAAAAAAAGTTTTAGGAGTGCTTAATAAAGGATTTTTTTTTTCTTTCCCCGATATTTAAGAATGCTTTTAATTTGGTTTTGGGGAATTGGGGTTTTTTTTGTACAATTGAACTAAACAGGTTTTCTGGAGCTATCTATCTTTTCTTCCAATGTAAAAAAGTCAGGAAATAAAGTACATTAGTAGTCCTCAACTTTTCCTTCGCAGTACCTGTTGTGGGCCAAAATCAACCTCAAATTGGGGCATTTCACTTAATTTAATTTAATTTAGTTTGATGTATTGCCAGTTAGCATAAACTTTTGGTTACTGGTTCTGGTATTAATAAACAGATAAACAATTAAACATTTAGAGGAAAATACCTCATTTTCACTCCAGACACCTGTCTTCGTCTCTTCCTCGTCTCCAGTCCCCTCGCCACAGTTTATGCTTCATTCCCTGGGCGGGGGGATGGGCAGCACAGGAAGTGGGGGTCAGTGTTGCCTTTGATTTCTGCTGCTTCTGTTGTCACTCAACTCCCGCACCACGGGTTCCTCCACAAGCCACAGTCCCTTTGGGGGCTCTATCAGCTCAGGTATCTCCTGCTGTATCTCCACTTGTGCATCCCCCTAATATCTTCTTTAGGTCTACAGCTTGACCAGGGTGATTTTTCTGGTCTAAACTGTGGTGCTAAGACCTGGTGCTGTGTCATACTTTACGTCGCATTTGATGTTGCAGTCCTTCCTCTCAGTGCTTGAAGAGGGAATGGATAGAAAAGAAAGTATTCCGAGAATTCTACTGAGAAAAATGAACATCAAAATATAAATCTCAGAATACCAGCCTATTCAGCGAGGGCTCAGTCAATGAAAGACAATGTAATATTATGCAGACTGGACTCCCATAATTATGGGAGGTTAAACAACATGTAAACATGTAATGTAGTACAGAGATACGTGGGCACCAGGCAAAGGGCTGAAGTACCTTAAATACTTGATTCTGTGTTTCCTCATGTAGCTTTTGTCCTGGTTTGAGGTGAAACAACCAATTTTCTGTTCACTTTTCTTACCTAACCAGACAGTTAAATAGTTTCCAGGCCATCTGCATCTGTGACCCTTCTGGCAGGATCTTACTCTTTTGGTTGACCTCCATTTCATCACTATTTTATGACACAGTATGATCAGTTTGCACTGACACATGGGACACATGCTACCAGGTATATCAGTCTGGCAATTGAAAGGCTTGGGGAGGACAGGAAAAATTGTATTTTATATAAACAACTTCTATGTAAGATAGCCAGAAATCAAGAAAAAGCTGCTAGTCCAGGAGCTGGGAAGCAGCTCTTCATTTGCAAAAATATAGCAGAAACATGTACATTTTACTCCTCTAGGTTAGGAACTAAGTTATTGGAGGATCTCATACTGTATTGACCTTCAAAAATACCCAACCCCCAACAAAAAAAATCATTTTTTTAAAGGAGGGCAGGGAGGTCAGACTATTTCAACATGATTTTCTTGTCTCCTTGGGCTGATACACAGAGAGAGAGGGAAAAACAAATCTTTCTGGTCAAATTGCTATGTAAATGAAAGAAAAGGGAATACACTCAAGCAATTCACTGTATGGCTTTCTGTAGAGGAATATATTGAAATTGGTACCTATCCTAGGAGAATACGTTATCCGGAGGTCACCAAAGAGGTGGTGTCGGTGGAATGTCCCGACTGCTCTACCAGACCATTATCTGACTCTGCTTCCTCACACCTACTTTGGTATAGGCAGGGGTGTTTTTTACTACTTTTATTCTGCTGCAGGAGTTAGGGACATAACGGTCATCTTTGGAATAAGGAATGAACAAAACCAGATTGGTCTGGAAACTATTTATTGTTGGAAATGAACAGCTATTGTTAGTGCTGCTGTAGAGATTATACGTTAAAAAGACTTGCATTTCCTCTCTGCATTGCTTTTTTTAAAATACAGTCCTGTGGAAAGAAGCATTTTGAAAAAGTTTACGGAACATCGCTATTCCAACTGATCTCCCTTATTCTTGTTATCTGCTATAGTCCTTCAAAGAGTATATAGCTGCTAGCATAAACGTTGGACATTTCCTATGTTAAAAGATTATCCTCTGCTTTTATAAGAAGTTGTGTATCTTATAAACATTAGAAATGTGCTGCCAAGTACAGTTCACAGCATGAAGATAAATAATGCCATTAAACTAGAAAACCTTTTAATGATTGCTGGCTATTCATGGGGCTTAGCAATTTAAACGAACACTTCCTTATAGATACCACTGCAGTTATTCAAACTTCTAAGACCAGCAATCATTCCAAGACAATGTAGTAGCATTCTTTTATCAAGTGGGTCATTGGTGATTTTCTGAAAGCTTACCCTGGTAATTTTTGCATTCTTTTTATTGCTGTGTACAAGAAGAGATTTGGGTTGTTAAAATGTCATAAAATTATTTCAATTTAGCAGGGACTATCTAGGAATAAGGCATGCTATGGAGGTCATTCTTAATTCCCATGAGGACAGCTGCTGTGAGTTGACAAATATATTACTTTGCCAGCCCACCATTCTGCCCTTTGTAATCGTTAAGGAGCAGATTAAAAGGACACAGATTCTCTGTTGCATCAAGCCAATTCTGACTACAGAGCTTTTCTATTCACTCCAGTTTCTACTATTGACTATGTCTTTTATCACTGAGTATCAATAAAGTGGAAAGACTAGCACTTAGATCATGTACTTTCCTTTTTACACCTATATAGTAAATAGTTTCTATCTCAAAATGGCCAAAATATATGTACTCTGTAATTGGAGAGATGTTCAATAAATCTCAAAGCACAGGAAAACCTTTTAAGGACACAGAGAAACATTAAGGGAAACACTCAATGCTAAAATTAATAACTGATAGATGCACATGTACAATTTAACCAGAAATTAAAAATAATTTTTTCTGTAATTCTAAACATGAAACTGAGTTCACCATTTATTCGTTTCCATTTGAACAAGCAGGAAAAGGGAATAAAAAGTTTGAAATTAAACTTGCTTTTTTATTGTTGTTATCCTAAATGTAGAACATCTTTCTTGAAGTCAGGTCAGAATTGGGCAATTTAACATGAATCTAAGAATCCTCTTCCATTTGTAGAAAACAACGTGTACTCAGAACTATGCTAGGTATAAAAGATAAGTTCAGAGTGCGTTCTTGCAGATGCCATAGCACAGCCTGCAGGGAATGATGCGCTGTAATGGAGATTCCCTGCAAGGCTCAGCACGTCCCTCCCCTGAGGTCCCTAGTAGATCTGACAGATGACATTGTTTTGTTATTTAATTTCTTTTCCTTCCACACACACTGTGTTTCTAAAATCTAAGCAAGAATGGGTAATTGAATTCTTTGTTTTGTATTTGTCAATTTATCAAAACACTTTTACAATCTTAAAACACATTAGCGTTTAATTAAAACTTTGGAGAATTTATTCTCTCTCTTGTCCACCCTGCTGTAGCACTCAGAATTTATTAGGCCGGTATTAAACACCAAAATCATGTTTACTTCAGCACTTTCTAAAAATATAGATGCGATTGGAAACAAAGCATTCACTCTTCCATAAATAATTGATTTGCTTGAAAGGTTAGGGATTGTTCCAAACAGCATTACAGCAGAATTATTCAGGATTTTCCAAGTTTACCCTCATAGAAGTCATATACCCAAACACTGAACCATCTGACAGCTTGTAAAGGTTTTATTACTCTGATCTTTTCTAATTTAGACTCCTAAATGATTCATTGTTTTTGGCTTAGGAGTAAGTGATTCTGTTTGGCAAATGTATTTTTCTATGAAAATGGGCCCTCTAAGTGGGTTCTCAGAGAAATCTCTGCCTCATTGACTTTTTGCCTGGAGTATAAAAATCTAAAGGCACAAGACAGAGCATAGGAAGAGTAAAAATCTGGCATGGTAAAAATCTGTGAAGGTTAATTATTAAATCTCATGAACTCCTTTCAGTCTCTCACAAGGGCTATCATTCGGAATATATTCAAATAAACTTTGCTTTTATTTTCCAACCTTTGAATAAGTGTGAAGTTGGCAAATACTGCTGTTAGGTTGTGTTTTTTTTGTTAGGGATTTTTTTCCCTTCTTTTTAATTTATCATTTTGTATCAGAGAGTATCATGCTCTTTTCAAGTCTGCCCTTTGTGTTCTGGATTGAGGCTACTATGAGGGTGTGCAACCCCTATAGAAATGAAAAATTGTTTTTTTAATATTAAATCATAAATATTATGGATATAGTTCTATTTATTGGGAGCATTATTCAGCAGCAGAACTATGAACTAGTGGCCTGAGGGCGCATCTTTGGATATGTATGAACTACAATGAGTGAAGGAAATGTCTAGATTTTCAGAATGACATTAATGTGTACCATCGATATTTTAAAAACTTTCTTTCCTTATCAGATTCCCGATTTAAATGGAGGGTAAGAAACCTGGAAGACAGATGCATTTGAGAACGTATTAATTCTAAAAGGTGATCAATACAAGAAAATCCATTGTGAAGAAGTCCTTGCGATTTTATGTCTATGCTCTCACCCGAAATGGGTGAATATTTTCAGGTGGAGTTTATACAGATGATTGTCTTTAGAGAGTTTGGTGAGCATGCAGATTACAAGAATAAAACAGGAGTTCTCATCTTCTTGGAAACAATTTGCCTTTAAAAAACGGTAAGGGGAAGCAAGAACCGAGAGCTGTTAATCCTGAAACTGGTCGCTTGTACTCTAAGAAGTGAGGTCGTTAAGGTGAGATACAATCTTCTGAGTGAGAAGCTCAGGGGTTTTTGGGGGTGGTGGTGAGAGGGTGATACATTTAAGTAATCTGGCTCCTTGTCTTGCCTGTTTTGGTAATCAAACTGTGCTGATAGTAGGATTACAAACTGAAGCCCTTTTGTTTCAGACAATATTACACAAGCATCATCTGTTGTTAGGGAGATAGTCATCCAGGGAACACTCATCAAAAGATAGCATGATGTCTTTACCAAATTCAAGCCTGTAAAGACTGTTCTGTTGAAAGCAGAGTGCTCCCTTCCCATTTTATTTTAAGCTACGCTAGCAGCTGCTGTAATACATAAGAAAGCTAAGTGATTTCGTAACAGTATTAATGAATTTAAATGAGGGCTGCAGTCAGTCTTCTCCAGGCCAAACTTTCAACTAACTGAGATGAACAGAGCCTACAATTTGAGGCAAGACATCCTTTTTATAAAACTGGAAAACTCCCATTGACAATTAGACGTATTCACAAAGAAAGAAGAATTAGCCTTGTTGAGAACATTGTAAACCAAATAATTTTAAACTAGCAACAGTCAGAGGAAGGGCTTTCGTGGCTATAATACTGATATTTTCACAGGGGGGGAGACAAAATTATTAGTAAATTGGTGTGAATGATAAACCAGAGCAGATAATATATGGATGTGATTTTTAACTCTTGTTGGCAAAAATCAGAACTAACTTTAACTGGTGACAGATTTACAGTGGCAGAAAACTCTCAGTATAAACCATTCAACTCAAATTTTAGGTGTTCTTTAACTGTCATATTTAACTGAATGTTCTTAGCATACAAGCTGCATACACTCAGTATACTTAACATATGCAAAGCTTCCATGTAATGTGTGGAATTTAGAGGAAGACATGCATAAAACATTCCAGCTAAGGTAAACTTAACACAACAAAAAACTTGCAAATTTTAATTTGAATACATATATTTAATACTTCACTAGTAATTATTCCAGTAAAGGAATTATTCCATTAAATTATTCCAGTAAAGTTTTTGTAGTTTATCGGCATTCTGAGAGCGTGCAATACTCTTACAATGCTTCTTACAACAGTAACAATTTTAGACACGTTATGATTTTTTCCCTCATCTAAATACATGTTTATAGTCATAAGCAATTCATTGTTAAATGTCTTACTCAAATTTGTGTATCTTATTGGAAAGTAAAAATTCAATGAAGAAATATGACTTTGAGAAGCATTCTGATTTGATTCATACCACTGTAAAATTTCTTTAAGCCACATCTATTGAAAAATACTTTGTCTCATCTACTTACAAAGTGGAAGCACTGCAGAGTAG
The DNA here is from genome assembly GCA_013398815.1 of Ibidorhyncha struthersii. NCBI lineage: Eukaryota > Metazoa > Chordata > Aves > Charadriiformes > Charadriidae > Ibidorhyncha > Ibidorhyncha struthersii. The sequence goes on along the minus strand of VZSZ01011981.1, from coordinate 613,859 downwards.
TTGAACTAAGATTATTTCGTTTAACAATGGTCTAATTAAGCATGCCCTAAGTCCGTGCTAAAGGGCTTTGCTCAGTCAGTCCAAATGCAGTTTTTCACTTCAGAAACTGCACTTCACATACGTTTACTGGATGTTTGGGGGGAGCTCTTTTTTATGTAGGTGGTCTGGGCCTGTCAGCCAGCTGAGTAAGTAATTCTGTTCCGGGGTGACTGTTTTGTCTGCAGCTGATGTCACGTTTGTGAGCTATACGGACAGTTCATTGCTGCCTGATACACAGGATATTCATCCAGAATTAACAAATGCATTGCACACTAACCTAACTCGTTTTGCCGATGCAAAGCTGTACTCGGGCATTGCAGTAGGTCAGGTCAGTTAGCAAGGTAAAAGGATGGCGTCATTAACTTTAGAGGTGAGTTAAGCCAGGGGTTCAGTGACAGTCTAAGACGACCTGAGGGCTGATGGCTGTAGCTATGCTACCTATGGCCATCTCCTCTTTCCCTCCCACATCATCTGACCCTTGAAGATTCCTTGTTCACAGCAAAAGTGAATGGCACTCTCGCACGGCTCAGTGCAATGTATGCTAAATGCTGGCACAAAGCAGGGTGGGGGCAAAAATGGAAGTAGAATTGCTAAGTAGATATTTTTCAACTGTAGAATAAAATGAGGAAAAAATTTAAGAGGTAAAATCAACAGAAGCCTTGGGTCCCTTCAACAACATGCTTGAAAGACAAATGTCTAGTCAAGTAAGCATGGGGATGTATCTATGCTATAATCTTGATGTTGGATCTGACTTGTTTTACTTTAACAAATCAATCTTTTAATCTACCTGTGACAATTTAAGTGAAATTTCTTTTTGTGGACACCTGTCAAACTGCTGTAGAGTTTCATCATATTAAGTCTCTGTGCTTCAAACTTTCTGTGTCTGAGTGGCATCTTGTGTTGAAGTGTGATCTTGCAACCTTACTTTCCTGCCTTCCACCCTCTCTTTAGACGTCCCTGCAAAGCTTCTTAATTACCTACCACACCACCACATCTATCCCTGTTGCATCTGGTGGAGTCTTGTCGTGTCTTTGGGGATGCACCAGAATGCTGGCAAAGAAAATATTTTCAAGTGTTTAGAACTTCTTAACTAGTACAAAATGCATATCACGATGAGGGGATCCAAAGGCAGGGGGTGGTGGAGCAAGACACCTTTTTAAGACTCGTGCTTGACTGTGCAGTGCCTGCAGCGGTACCTCAAGCCTACGCCTGCACATCCTTTGATTCTGCCATATTCGTCCCTACGTTGTTAGAGTCCTTTCTGTCAGTGATATGCAGAGAGGCTCTTGCTTGTACTTATTGCTGTAACACCCAAGGCAGCTGTGTTATTTGTCCCATTGGAGGGTTGGAAGCAAAAAAGAGTAGAGGGGTCCCACCTGCGGGGAGGAGCGGACAGGACAGGTGACCGAAAACTGACCAACAGGGAATTCCATCCCATCTGCCTCATGCTCAGTATAAAAGCTGAGGGATCAAAGGGTCAGCCTCTCTTTCTTCAATGGCCAATGTCCCAGGAAGACTCCGTCTGTTCATTTGCCTTTGATCTGGATCTGTGCATTCCTGAATCCAGTTCCTGAGTTCAGCTCCCGTCCGTTGCTGAGTCCAGTCTGGTAGTTCCCCAGTGCCAGGCAGTGACATGATTGTCATCCTGGGAGCTTGATACAGTTTTGTATATATTGTATATATTTCATTATTTTTTATTATAATTTTCCTTTTATTATTTTATTATTAATATTTCATTAAAGTAGTTTAGTTTCTTTTCAGCTCATAAGTGTCTCTCTCTTATTTTCTCTCTCTCCTTCTCTGAAGGCAGAGAGATTAAAGAGAGCATGTGTCGTTTGCCTTAGTGGCCAGCCCAGACCAAACTGGGAGAGCCCCCCGGCTGCCCTGCTCCTGGCTGGGGCGCTGGCACTCGCCCGGGCTGCCAGGTCTGGCCCTGATGCTCCCCGCATGGGGACCCCCGCAGTCCTGGCCCGTGGGGAGCTGCAGCCTTCACGGTGCCCTGAGACATGGGTAAGTCTGCTCACTCAAAGCAGAAGATAATGTTTCGCACAATTTGCTTAACGTTTTTAAAAGAAGTAAAGAAATACAGTTTAGCAAACATTTTAAAGATTTAGCAGATGTTTTACTTTTGATTTTTTTCACTCTCCCAACTCACATTTCCTCCTTGCTACTTTTTACTTGATTCACAGTTCCAGAGCTAAACGCCTCCTACTTCACCCACAAGTTATACCCGTTATACTCTAAGATGCCTGGAGTCATAGTGCCACATGTTCCTGTGCTTTGCCATAAACCAATGACACTGGTGTAATGGTCTTCCTTGAGCATTTTTTCATCTCCTCTAAGCCATTTTTGTAATTTTTAAATAAGAAATCCTGTGAAGGTGATCTTCCTACCACAAAATAACAGGTGAGCTAATAGTGTGGAATTGCTCAGGTGTGGTGCACTAACTAAGCTGCATAGTGCACAGGCTTTAACTTCACAGATAGGTCAGGCATTGAAGGCTTCCGTATTCCCACGTTCTTTGATTTCAAGATAAATATTTTTTGTTTTCTAAACAAAGAATTACCAGGATTCTTTTTTTGGATGTGTTTGGTTTTTTATTCTTTTTTTTTTTTAATCCTGACACTGTCATGAACCACGATGCCATAACACATGAATCACACGTTGCTTTTAGATCCATGTCAGAATTTCTTATCGCAAAACTGTGGGCAAACATGGGTGATGCCAATAGCTATTCTAGGAACACTTATTGTCTTCGAATAACGTTGAACAGGTCAGACAAAACCAGTATTTCAACCCATGTTGGCTGCAGTAGCTGTTGAATGAGTCCTTATAGGACCATCATTTGTTCCTAAATGATACATTCTGAGCAGTACTGATGAACTGGTGAGTATCTATGCTCTACACTCTTGCTTCTTCTCTTAACAACTCTTTTATTCCCTGATGTGTTTGTTTTGAAGAAGTATGTTCCAAAGTGTGTTCACTTTGGAGGCATCCCACTGTTATTTTCAGAGGAAGTTTCATAGAATCAAGAGCATGGAATAAAACTATTCCACGGCTCAATGTCAAGGTCAGCTGTACTGAGGCAACGTGAGTAAATATTAAACATACCTTTTTAAAGATCCTTAGTTCTTTAAAGGTAAAGATTCCACAATTACCCTGCTTTGTGCACATCCCAAGATGGAAATTAACTTTTTAGGAAATGTAGTATGACTGGTATTCAGTTTATAATCTACAATAATTGATAGATCCTTTCCTAGAGAACCAATACCGAGCCAGCTGTTCTTCATCCTTTCTATATTTGGTTGATTACATCTGCTTAATTTGATAATTTACACTTGTTTCTCTAGAGTTTTATCTATTTTTTCATATTATTTCTGTGGTCTGTCAAGATAATTTTCAGTACTGTCCCTGACCTCAAACAGTTCTGCAATTCATCCCACCTTGTTTAATCTGGAAATGTAATAAACAAGGTATTTTTCCCATCATGTAAATGATTAATGAATAATACTGAGCTAACAACAGGCTGTGTAGAAGTCCACTTGGTATCTCGTCTTCCAAACTATTGTCCTTTGGTCATCCTGGTATTCGGAAACCCTAGGTCAAACTCCTTCCTCCAAATAACCTCCTTTAAATAAATGTAAGAAGAAAAGAAAAAAAGAAGAAGAAAGGATTGGAACTCCATAAACAGTTCTACTTCTAGCTTACTTAATACCTGTAGTAGCTCTTATGTATATCCTGGTATTATAAACAATGAAGAGTTAATAAGATTTGTATGTATGGTATCAAATTCACTGCCTGTGAAATAAACGTACCTTGCATATGCATCCACTTCTAATGCCCGAATTAATGTGTGAGTAAAACAGCCTTGAACAATCAAGAGACAGGAACAGACAGATGACTGTCACTTTTTGTGGGTCTTCTGCTACTTCTGCAGCAGCGCAAAAGCTGCTATTAGAGAGTGAGAGATCATGTTCTTTCTTAGTGTGCATAGCGGGAGTATGTGCTTGAATTCAAAATCCTGTGAAAATAATAGAAGCATCAGATGATGATGCATATATTTTTAGAATGTACCTAAAATCTTAGATTTTAGACATCTGGTTTTCAAAGAGGTTAAACCTCAGCAGTGTTATCCTGGATATAGATTTTGTCTATGTAATTTATTGGTATAATGGTAGTCAGTCAATAGCATGAATTCATGGAAAAATACATTTATGCTCGGTTTTGAATTCTGTGGAAACTAAATGCATTTCTAGTGAGCTTTTAAAATTTCCTGGGGGCTTTCACAATAGGAGCTGATAAAGTTTTATGGAATGCTCTACTTTTATGTTCAGTGCATATGATGAGAATCATTCTACCCTGTACAACAGGGTAGAAATTAACTGGATAGTTTTGAATGAGCTACCCATAAACATTTGTTGCATTTATTTTACACGATAACATTTTACTCGGCGCAAACTACTCCTTTGAAAGCACACAATGTGTATATGTGTTATGGAGTTACAGCACATGCTCAGGAAATGGGAGCGTTATTTTGTAAGGCTTCTTGATTTGAAGGATTTGAACCCACATTTCCCAAATGCCGCATCCAATTATTTTGACGACAGCAATCTCTATAATTTCTGGGGAAAACAAGGCACTGTGCAGCTGTGCATACTAAATTCAGGGGCCTGGAAAAAGAAGCAAAAGGAGATAAATTCTGGCTTAATAGTTATAACAGTTTCCTATATATAGGAAAGGAAGAGTCGCAGGATTCCAGTCTCTTCTTCTGGTATTTCTGTTATGCATCCATTTTAAGACAAAAGGCTTTGAATTGGAATCCCAAGTCTATCTACCACAGCTGATACTAGAGTGGTTCGCAGTCTTCTCCCAATCCATGAGCATTTGAAATCCTAGTTTTGAAGAGGTGGATGAGTACCTGTCAGGGTGGAAGACAATGTTCCTAATTTTTAGAGGAAAGTTATTTTTGAGAGTTTTTTTTTTTTTTTAAATTTTTGAACATTATTCTCAAATCAAGATTTTGAAAAGTGTCATTGTAATAGCTCCCAGCTATGAAAATTGACAGAAACATACTGAATGTACTGCAATTACAGTGTAATACTCAGCTGGTGACCTGGATATATGTAAATCTTTACTTGATTTATATTTTCCATTGTTATAATCTGGAATTAATTTTTTAAGGCTTTAGAACAGCCATTGTTATCCACCAGGCTGTTACAGCTTTAAGTTTGCACATTATATATTTCATGGCTACACATTGGCAATACGTTATTGGTAAACAGGAAGCTCTGCCTCTTCTGAAAATGCCCTCTTCCTTTTAGTGTCAAATCATAAATTGCAGCTATTAATAAGCAGTACTATTCAGCATCATTTAAAAGTTGTAGTTGGTTAGTCCAGTGACACCCCTTTCTGACCTTGGATCTGAGTATAGTTTTAGAACACAGCTGAAGATAAGCGATGGAGTCGCAGGTCTGCTACTTTCTACTCAAGCAATGAAAGTTTCTTTAGCATTGGGGTTATTAGGTAGCTGGTTGGTGCCAGGGCAGTAAAGTAGCAAGCAGAGTTTGGCTAAGAAATTAAAAGCATCGAGACATGCTTTTCAAAAACTAGCCGAATAAAGCAACAACATCAACACTAAAAATGAAGTCGGATTAAAGAATGTCATTCCAAACTGAATGATGGGCCCGGGCAGTTTCTAAGTTATCTCATTCTGTGCATCTAAACGCGTTCCAGTTTTAATGGGAGAAGCTTTAGCACCACTTACAATCCTTTCTTCCTTTTACCCTTCTGCTCTTTTTTATAATAAAATATCAGGATTTACAAAATTGTGATGTGATTGTCAGTGCTGTAGACAAGCTGGCTCACAGAGATGGGGTGCAGAACAGAGCAGAAAGAGCTGCTGTGATGATGGCTACACCCACCATTGTTGTAGGAAAATAAAACAAAATGGAGGACTCCCTCTCCTTTGAAATAATTATTATCCTCCAGCCACTGTGTTGGGTAGTCGTACGTGGCATAACAAGTTGTCATGCAGACAGAACAAATTTTAGTTGTATTCAGTCTGGAAGTTTTCTCCCTACAACTTTAATAAACTGCAAAGGTATATATTATAATTACATATCGCCAATGCGTGAATCCTTTACAAACTGATTTAATGCTTTTAATTATTATACAGAAGATGCTGTATCTGAATGGTAAAATTGACATCCTTTGTATGTGTATTTCTCTTTAGGTCCTTGTTCTTGTACAAACAGTAAATTCATCGTGGATTATTTTGTCTTTATCAGGCAGTAGGTTGCTTGTGAAATGCCATACAGATGCTGAATTCCTGCTACCTGAATGTTGTTATATGTGATCCTCTTTCTTACAGTGGGCTGACATCTTAAAATAATTTTATCATGGATAAAGAAACTGGTAAAATTGTGAACTTCTAAAGCTTTTTATTATTATTCCTGTAAACACAAAACTATTTACAATCCCTTCATTTTCAAGGGGAAGTAGTGACTCTTCCCAGGTTCTTTATAGCATTAAAATGTGAGAAGTATTCTCCCGCTGGAAACAAACAGACGTTGGTGAGTAGTTATTCTGGATTTCAGACCCTGTTGGGGAGCAAGGTGTCAGGGTGCAGTGAGGGCTGACTGCCCCCCTGCCGTGGGAAGCCGGTCCCCACGGGCGACGCTGGCATGTCCCGTGCCCTTACCCACGGGCTCTGAGCATGGGGGCTGGTTATGGGGTCTGTCGACAGCCCCTGGCATGGCAAGTGGTGAGCCAGGGCCAGTGTCCACGCGGGGGCTCTAGCCAGGAGCACAAGGAGATGACGCCAGAGGCAGGGCTGGGAAGAGCACATGTGGTCCATGTGGAGACAGGCCACCTCCAGTGTAGATACCATCCAGGAGGCAGGGCCAGAGATGGAGCTGGAGACCAGCACTCCTCCAGCGTCACCAAGAAAGGGACTGACAGCCCCGGGCTGAGCTGAAATGGGGTCCTGGGCCCATGGTGGGAGGCCCCAAGGGAGGCTGGGCAGGGACAGTCAGGCCCAGTAGCGCTCTCAGGGTTTGACAACAGGTTGTCAAAATCTGGTTTGGACAAGTGAAAAGGGTTTGACAGTTAGCCTGTGAAAGAGAAGGGGTAACTGAAACACTTATTTCTCCCTTTTCATGGCTCTAAAAGTACAATGTGAGCTCATATGGTATGAAGTGTAATGTAAATTATGGACCACTTTCCGACCACTTACCTACCATCGAACATAGCAGGGTACAATAAGTATTAAATTAGAAACAGGTCATGCTCTAAGGGTCTAAGATTAAATTTCATTAGTAAGATTATGCTACAAGTATCAACTGTGGAAAAAGGAAAATATATAGCCTACTGTATATAACATAAAAGAACAGTGGTGTTGTTAGCGTTATGTAAACTGATAGTCTTAGTGATGGTGAGGGGGTTTATCATCCCGCGTGCAAACATTCTGTCAGAATATCCACAGTGGAGCTTCATCCTCCAGATCCTTCTGCCCTTTTTCATTTCAAGGGAAAATATCTCTCTCATTAGTGAATCAAATGGGAGATACTATTTAGAGAACTTTTGGAATTAAATCATTTCTGTAGTCTTTATTGCTAATCAAAGTACCTAGAATCTTCTGTCAGCATCTGAGGAACATCATACTTATTTTATCAAGTATCTATTAAGAAAATTTCAGGAAGACTGAACTTTTTAAAAAGTGCTTTTATCCTAACTCTTAAGCTCAAAAATAGAGTTCTTCTCTTACTTTAAGTTACATCTTGCAAGTTTATTTTTCAAACAAAGCATGTTGTTACATAACTGCTACTCTTGGCTGAGTAGAAAATGGGAGAAAACTACTCATATAGGAAACTACAGCAGTCCAGCTTTTCTGGTGTTGGTTTTGCTGCAAATAGCTAGTCTTGGAAAATTTGCGATATGTAGAAAAGGAGTTTGAATTCCACAAACACGTAACTTTGTTTTGTCAGTTTTGGCAGAGGTGGAATTTCAGCTTGATACAAGAACAAGGCTACCCATCCCCCAAAAGCAAAGATACGGAGTGGTCGAGGAACCAACGCAAGAGCAGATAATTAAGCTTAGATATCTCATATGCCAAAACCATGCCATAATAATTTGAGTACTGGTTACGCATGCACATGGATTTGGAAAGAGGGCTTTTTTTCCCTTTTGGAAGGACAGTGTTTCAGTGCCAAACTGAAGATCATCTTTGAATATTTCTTCTTCATCTAACTTTATGTACTTAAGACTATGAAAAGGGAGAAGTGTTATTTATTCTCTCCTGTGCTGCCAGTCGGTCTCCCTTTAGAAACTAAGTAACGGTACAACCATTTTCCAGCTAGCTTTCTTTAAACATAGCTGTTGAGCTAGCTTTTTGAGTATGGTCTGTAACTTGGCTGCCAGGTTGCTATCATTTTTTGTTTTCTTTCCAGAAAAAGAAATTATGGTTTCAAATTTTCCATTAACCCATTGGCCTAATTAACAGCACAAGCACACATTTCTTATGTATTCTGCTATTGTTTCCATGAAGTATTTCAGTCCAGTTTGGTTTCACATGTTTTGTTGCAAAAACCTTTCCTCAGTTTCAGATTCTTATTTCTTTGTGATCATGAGTTGTGAACTATTAAGAGGGAGGCATCTACTTGTACTAACAACACCAGATTGTTTTAAGCCTAGGCTGATGTATTTTGTTAACTCATGTAAAGGCTCCTAGGAATGAACAGAGACTGCTATCCATCCACTGTTCCCTTACCCTGTGAATAAATAACTCACTGGCACACTATCCAAGGCTTTCCTCTCCTGCCCCTTGTATGCCATCAGCACTTCTGACTGATTGAGCTAACCCCGGTGAATTATCTGGAACTGGGAAAGACAACCTACTGACCTGGATCCCACAAGGTGCTATGAGACCATCGGAAAGCCACTGTCCCTTTTTTTACGTTTCTCCTGAAGTTGTACTTTCTCTTCTTAGCCACAGCAGTTCCCCAAAGTATGTGTCAGATAGTTTTTAGCTATGTAACTATTTTAATCTATGGTTCAGAGGGACAAGATGTTCAACTAGTTTCCTCAGTAGAGGATTCTCAAGCATATGATGTGTTACATTTCAGGTATCTGCAATCTGCTGCACTTTGTTTGTCTCTTAGTAGAAAAAGCACTATCCAGAAATCTTGTCCATTAACTGCCACCCAAAAAGTCACCTAATGAAATAATCAGGAACACATTAAGCAACATAAGCAGTGTGCAAAATATGAATGTTTGCTAGTCAGTCATGTTAAATACAAATGCTATTGTTGACATTACAGTTTTACACAAGACTGGGAAAATAAATGTTGAGCCAGACATCAGGATTCTTCTGGTTGTGACAGAAGGTTTGTTGCTTGTAGAATCATTTGAAACTACTTTATATGTTTAAGAGATACATGTTTCTTAATGGAAACTTTTAGGAATGACTTAAATTTCTCCAGTCAGATTGCCGTGTGTACTGTACCTTGCATGATGGATTGAGTCTTAAGGAGATGAAAATCTTAGCAATAAAAGTTATCTGTAAAGAAGGCAGTAATGAGTGCCAGGTTTAATGGGAAATGTGATGATGCAGTTGCTTGGAAACCTCTCCAAAGGAGTCTGTTGAGTTCTTATTCACAGCCTGCTCCACTGGTCAGGTGGCATATTGGCTTTTAGTTATTGCTGCTTAAAACACTGTCACCATTCTTTCCACCCTTACTGCTTTTCTAATCATCTCCTTTTGTTTTTTTGCCCTGAGAGTCACAAGTTTCTTGAACTTAGGAATGCTTCTTAGCATGGAGGACCAGGAGTGATTTGCAAAGGAAACCCAGTACCTTATTGCCTTCCTGGTGCTTATGACTGGTTCCTAATGAGTTCTTCAAAATTTGATTGCTGAATCTTTTTGTTTTCTGGGACACTGGAAAGGACCATTTTTATGGACTTCGGTCTTTGAAACAGCTGTATTTTTCTCTAGCTAACATTTTAAATATTATTAGGGCTCTCCAATTCCAGGGCAGTAATGCAGCAGACCATGGCAATGAATTGACACTTGTTTATGAAATCACATTGATTGTAATTTTACATTTTCCTTACAATTTAAGAATTTAAAGCAATTGTTTTCAAGCTGTTTGAGTTGTGTTCTGGACATACCAAAGATACTTACTAATACTGTACTAATATTTTGTACTGTCCTTTACACTGTGAGATCTAATGACATGCTTTTCCAGGGGTTTGTAAAGGACTGCTGCATAAAAAGAGACTGTTACTGAAAAGGCATTTTTGTTTGTTTCTTTCTTTCTTATGTACTCAGGTGATGGTGTTTATTTTGTAATTTTTTTACTCGTTCATAATTTACCAAGGACAGGTTTGTGCCTTATTCCATATTACTGGCACCAAGAAACTTCTAGTACTTAACCCCAGTTGTCACTTGTCAAGAAGGGGAACTGAAAACTGAGAGATTTTTACTTCTGTTTAAAGGCTTTTCTGCCACATGAAAATACACAGGCTTAAGTGTTAGTTAGTTTTGTTTTCTTTCCTTTTTTTTTTTTTTTGTTTGTCTTTTTTAAAGCAGACTAATGTTGCTAGATAACACAACACTTTCATGACTTTGCCACAGAACAGTCGTGAAGTATTTTGTAGGGTTCACAGGAGCCCGCAATTTTTTAAATTTTGATTTTTCCTTGAAAGGGATATGATGGAGGAAGATAATGAAGTAGTTTTGAACATGTATAAAAGAACATTCTTCAAAGTTAGAAAGGCAGCATGGGGAAATAAAGTGATTTTCGGATAATTAGGTAATGGAAGCTAGCTAGCATTTATAGGCTAACTGAGAATCAACCCCTTAAAGTTATTGTAAGGGACTGAGCCGATGGAAAATTTCTTACTTCAATTAAGTTTAATTCAAGTTTTGGAAAAGGCCCAAAATGAACATAAGTAAAATTAGGAAATTAGAAGTTTCTTTTCCATTTTGCTGCCTTATCAGGAATTGCCTTTCTATTGTTAATTTAATCTCTGCTGAGCATGTGTGTATGGGAAGCATGTGTGTATGTGTATGCGTTTTCCTCACACTGAATATTTATGACAATTTAAGAAAAAAAGCATTCTTGGCATTTCCCCAAAGAATGTTAGTGTTGAGATACAGCTGTATTTCTATTTCTGTCTCAGCTGGAAAATGAGATACTTGGCGATACGGGTACTAGAGGCTTTCTATGTCATTTTTATGTCAAGCAATGACACATTCTACAGAAAAGACATTTTTTAAAATTAATAATATGCCCAGTTAAAATTTGTGTGGAATATATTTCTCCAGGAATATTCAACGTGTTTTCAGTGGTGTGGTTCATGCAAACAAACAATGCACTACTGAAAATCAGAAGTTTTGAATACTGCTTAAAAATGAAAAATACTTCAGTTCTTGCTATTTTATGAAGAAAGAGCAACCCAAAATCTCTGATTCTAAAAGATTTTGTTAGGCTACTATTTGTCCATGGAATCTAGCGGTCTTATAGCCAAAGAGTATGTAGAACACGCTAACATTGATGCAACTTCAAAGCAGCAATTAAGTTTATGACTACCATACATTTTCTTAGCTTTCTGGTGGAGGTAACTGAAAAACAGAAAAAAAAAAAAGTAAGAAGGGCTTTTGCAGATGTGTATGTAAGCTGTTTATCTGCCTATTGCTTAAAGAAACAGCAGACTTGTTCTACTTGTTAAAGTTAGAATTTCTTAATGTTGTTTTAAAAAAATTAAATTACAGCTAGGTGACTATTAAAACAGTCTCTTCTTTAAAAAAAATCATTGCTGAAAGTAGGCTGTTTACAATTCATGAGATATCACACTCCAGTTAGTGTTAAGAATTTGGCTTCTCAGAATTATGCCTTTTATTTTGTTTTTCAATTTAAAACCTGAGTACGTTACAGCATCTCAACCTCAGGCATACTCATTGCAGTAGTGAAGACATTTTCTGTGGACTTGTGGGATCCCCCTTAGGATGCTCCTTTTTTATTTTCTTCTGACTTACTTTGTTTTTACAAGCAATTTCACTAGGGTGACATTTTCTAGAATAGTCAATTGCTGAGGCATTCAGCTGGAACAGGGGACATGAGATGTTAAGTATCTGTTTTGAATCAGTTGTAGGAATGACATGAGGCAGATTTTCCAACTTGCGAGACAACTTCCAAAGCCATAAGGCACCAGCTCCTCTTTACTGATTTTTAATTTTGTTTGTTTGAGCTTTTGATTTTTAAAATGAAGAAAAGACCAGAAAAACTTATCTTCTTGCAGGAAAGGGAGTGGAAACAGAAGAGAAGGGTTGGAAAACTCTAGGGAGAGCCCATGTAAGATCTGATTTGTTGCTCATATCGCTGCAAAGAGGCAATGGCTGGTGCTGGGAGCCACCCTTCCCTTTTTTTTTTTTTTTTTCCTTCTAGCAGTAAGTGCTTTCTGGTATCTCAAAGACAGTGGCAGACTTTACTTTCTAGGGATTTACCACAAGCGGTGTAGGCAACAGCCAATTTTGCATATGTCTTTAAGCTAGACCTGAGTCTCTGAGAATAAACACACATGAGAATGGCTTCCACGGTGGCATCATGTGTTTAAAATGCAATCCTTGCTATACCACTGTGATAAATACGGTTCTCCTTGTTGACTTGACAACTTAAATGAGTGATATATGCATGGACCAAAAGAAGGATTTAGCTGACTGAACTGTTTCTTATTGATATTCTTACATTTACTGAGGCTTTCTTTGATAATTTCAAGCTTTATAGCTACTGCATGGTTTATCTAAAAAATATGTATAAATACATATGAATATGTAAATAAATATATACATAGATATATGGAAATGTGTGTATGTATATATTTGTATTTCTTTAACAGTAGTCAGCAGTATCATCTTTTGATGTATAGTCAAAAAAGATGTGTTTGGATCTGCTTTCCCAGTCAGAACCTATTTAGTGAATTTGCAATTGCATAGTATGATCCTGAGGTTCTTTGGACAGTATTTATTAGGCTCACACAAAGCAGGGAGCTGACTCTCGCTAGTACCCTGGAGGCTGAAGATACCAGCTTCAGGATTTCCTGCGGCATCACTTAGTGCAGTGGCTGAGAAATGAGATTTTGATTTCAGAAAGTTTGACTCAGGTCTGCAGTAAAATGTGGTATAACACTTTGTGATATCTACCCACTGTGCCCCTGGAAAATTAACCTTCATTTCTAGCTTCTAAAATCCTAAGGATCTGTATTATTTATAATTGCCAGGGGTCATGGTACTTAGTTAAATTTTAAACCTAACTAAAAATGTTAGCATTGCACTAAATTTAACTCACAGAAATCCCATATTTTCATTTCTGCATTGATAAGAAATATATTGCCTAACTTTTCTGAAGTTGCACGTGGATGTAGGTAAATGATAGTCTTTCACCCGTGATGCTAATGTTTGTTCACAGCCAATGAATGAGCAAACATATTAATGCTTGTGTGTTTCTCTGTGAGTATAAATATTGTTACGAAAAATATCACAAACCGTTGTCGAACTGTATTCTCTCACTCCCTCATCTTTAATAGAGTCATAATGATGAATGCAGTAGTTTGCGCTTAGTTCTTAAATGTCTTGAAACATAAAGCTATAAGGTGGATTCTGTGTGAAGTCATTATTGTTTAAGTAATTCTTTGCATAATGTGCTCTTTCACACCCCCACTATTTCTTATTTCTAACCTGTTCTCTTTTAAGATGAAGATATTTTAAGGTATTGCTTTCAGAAAATGTCTTGGGTACTCAGTAACGTGAGTGCCAATGAAAGTGCAAAAGATTCATGGTCTCTTTTGCAATCAAAGCTTGTACTATGTGGTTCCTTTTGAGAATTTTTTCGGTTGCTGTACTATGCTGTGATTAACAGAGGTCAATATCAAAGCCACATGGGTTTCGTCCGGATCTTTGTTTATAATATTAAAGAACCATTGATCACAGCCCTTTTTTTCGCCCCATTAGATAAGAATATTTTTGCATAAAATGCTATAATGAATATAGATAGCATAGATAGACTCTACTGTCTAGCTTGACTAGGCAAGACGATTTGGCCTCCCTTTCCCCTGTTAACACATTGAAATGTGAGATGTTAGTCCTATCAATCATTCCAGAACAAAGCTGATAATCATCATGACTATATGACACCCTCTTATTTATATGGGGAGTTAATAGAATGTTTAGTCCCTGCTTTCACCAGCTGCTCATACCACTTAATGCCCAGAGAACATAAGTAATAGGAATGGAAAACTTTTATTCATATCTTAGAGGTGAAGGCTGAGCCGCAACCTGTGATCCACCTCTCTCCCATCCTAATAACATTCACTTCTGATTTAGTGCAGTAAATATGTCAGTTTGAACTTGTTCATGGGATTTCAGGTCATCTAAAAGGAAGTTACAGGAGTCTTTGCTGATTCCTCTGGTGCAGTCTTAGGTTTCCCCTTTTGCTCTTCCTAAGACAACCACCAGATTTGTTTTTAATTAATTGTTCATTGCATTGTGAATCTTGTGCTCAATCTGTGGAATTAATAAATGGAAGCAAAACTAATGAAGAAGGACATTATTTTCTTTTTTCCTTTTGAGGGGGTGGGGATAGCTTATATTGTAAGAACTAGGTGTTATTTTTCAGGTTTAGTGAAAAGATCACACTTTTTTCATAGAATAAATTGATCAAAGTTGTTTCATTCCGGAGATCTGTTAGAAAGTTTTAACAGGGACCCAATGAATTTTCAGTGCGTAGACAAAGTTGGAACTGACGCTCCAGGGTTAAATGTAGTGTGTGCATGTGTTTGTTTTATGGTGATTTTACTTTATGTATGTTTTTCGGGAACAATAGATTATAATTTTTGGTGCATTAAATTGCTCACAAACACTGTATTCAGCTTTTTCACAGTGTCGGTATTATGATTAGTTACTTCAAGGTTGTTTCAGCACCAATATAAAATCAGTGTTTCTTTCTTCTTTTTGGTACTCTAGGAAGCAACCACGGAAAGACAGAAGATGAAAGCTCCTATTCCCAACTTGATTCTCTTGTATGCTACTCTAACTCAGAGCTTGAAGGTTGTGACCAAAAGGGGATCAGGTAAGTAAATCTTTATCTCTGTGCTTACGATGTGGTTTGGAAAGAAGTGCAAATATATACTAAGATGTTGTTTTGGTGGTTTGGAGCATAGTTAAGAAGATTTCAAATTCTGCAGCAGAAAAAGTTAGTAGCATCTGTATATTTTTAGACTATATTGTGCCATGTGAAATTGATGAAAAAAACCAAAAATGTTAAAATCGGATACATAATGTGAAATCAATGCCACAATTCATCTACTGAAGGGAAGTTATTCCCAGAACTATTTAACTTACTTAAAAGACTTTGTTGCAGTCAGTGTTGTTAAAGTGAGCTACTAGACTTATCTGTTTGACTATATACTTTATGGTGAAGAATCTCTTGGAAATTAAGATCATGCAGTTTTGGTTTAGGCTCCTGATTTTTTTAATACAACAAATATATCAAGCACATTAAATTTAATAACCATGAAAAGTGAACAGCAAAATGTGTTTTTGAAAGGGCTACCCGATACATGGTTGAAGAGTTTAATTCAGCAAAGAAAATACAGGCAGTTTTTCAGAAACCAAGCAGAGGGTGACATGTTTACCAAACATCTTTCATACTGTTTCTATAGATGAATTATCTTCATATGTAAATAAAGGGAACACTAATACTGAGGCAGTTGGGTGGTTTTGGGTTCATGTTTTATCTGTCACCCTGAAATTCTAATTTTCCCCTCTTTCACTTTTCAATGGATAATGAAAAAAATATAGGATACTACTTCTGCAAATTATCTTGCTCTGTGGCACTAAAGGACACTAAATCCTTAATGGAAGTCTTAATCCCATGTTGATGAAATTAGTTAATTAGGTTTGTTGCTACTAGTTATTTTCCTTTTGGCATTAGAATGTTTTAGGTCGCTTTTGTTGTACTGTTTCAGCAGTCTGGCTCTGATTTTTTTTATATTTGTAAAATGTGTTTCCACCTGGAGTTGGTTGGTAGTTGTTGTAAACTGGTGCTTAAGGAGGACAAAGGTCTTTATACATTTTCGGGAACGGCTTAAAGTGTATCTTTTATTCCCAATGGATTATATTTGTAACAACTTTATGAAACTGATTATATCTCCATTATTGTAGTGATTGCAAATGTAGATGGAGGGAAGAAAAATAATCAGTACCACTATAAAGTAAGGTATTCCTCAACCAAGACTTGAGATTAAAATATTTTTGAGGTTATTTAAACTGGAATATACGCACTGTGTGCAGAGCAAAGGAGTAGGTGATGGGTTGATGTGTTTGTAATGTGATGTTGAAGCCTAGATAGATTTCACAGATATCCTTTGAATGTGTCTGGGTGAGGTTGCTCTGTTTAATTAAGATTTAATACTTGTAAGTTTTAAGTTGAGGCCCCTTAATCCAAATTTAATGTAAACATTATTGTTCCTCTTAAAGTAACTTTAACAATAGCATCCATTTTTAAGGAACTAAAAAAATAGTCAGTCATCAGATACCTGTTGCTTGAATGTGACAATAATGAGAACTTGGGTTGTCTTTGCATTTGATTTCATCATTTTTTCCAGTATTGTCTTCCTCTTATTAACCAATGCAAGGAAAAGTGGTAAATACACATTTTAATTCCTCTTTGGGAAAGTAATATAATTGCTGTCCAGCAAAAGAAAGAGCATACAATACTTTTTAAGATGTACAGAATACATTCTCATACTGATGCTGTAATAAAAAAGGAAAACTGTAATGGAAATCTTTGGATCATACCTTACTGTAACATGGGGTTCTTGACATTTTTGCATGAGATCTGCTGATCCTTAACATAGTTTCAATTAGCTGTATCACCAAGAGAGCTGTTTGTCATACTGTATGTGCAAAGGAAAAATCTCTGATCTACTGAAATCTCAGATGCTGCTACCTTTGGTTGTGTTGTTTAGTAACTTCAGACTTGAAGAACTTCCACAGAAGTAGGTGGAATGTAATAACGTGTGATGCTGCTTGGTTTGCTTTTGTTGTTGCTGTTGTTCTTTGGTTTGGTTCTGTTTGGTTTGGTTTGCTTTGTCCTCCCTTGGGTGCTTAGGAGGCCTATTTTGTAATCCTGAGCTGTGTCTACAAAGACAACTTTATGTACTTTCACAGAAGTTTCGCAAAATAAAATTCACTTATCTGTACTGTGGAAATAGAAATGGTTTCCTAAAACTAGTGCAACTTATAATTGGAAGTAGGAAAAAGAAATCAACTCAAAAAATAGATTTTTTTTAGGAAATAGAAAACAGAACATGTTTTATGTGAACACGTTAACCTGAAGCAGAGAATGGTGAGGACATGGTTTCTGTCTCTTTAGTCAGTTCTACTTGTGAGTTCATTTTGTCCTTGAAGTATCAGCATTCAAGTAAAATGAATAGGAAAATAAAGATGTTGGCATATTTTTATACTTATGAGATGTTATAATTATAAATATGGAGCAGTACTATCCACCTTTTAGAGATTTGTTGCTTTTATGTACTTCCTTCTCTGTTATGAATTAAAGGAATGTATAAAAAGTAAAGAAGTTGTTGCATTAATATGCTAAATAGTTGTCCTAATTGTGACTTATTACTTCTAATTCACTTTTGTTGAGCTTATTTCTAAGTACCAAACTTGAAAACACAAATCTTGTGTTCTTTATTTATTTAACGTCGTACTTTATGTTAAAAAGAGTTCTATCCTTGGGAATATGTCTTTTCTATATTGCCAGTTGGATTTCTCCTGCTGAAGTACTTCAGCTCTCTTCTTTTATAAGTTTTTTATCAGCTGTGCTAAAAAGATAGTGATTAATAAAAGTGTGAGTTTCTCCGTCTGGTAGAAATACATTTCCAGCCACTTCTGTAATCTGTCAAGAACATGAAAACCTACCTTCAGAAAGTCAGTGAGGATTCACAGCATGCCAAAAATGTGGCTCAAATTCTGATTTTATTTCTAAAACTGGATAGCAATTATGACCGTCTATTGCCTTTCAGGACTGAAGTATCAAATAACTAGCTATATGTGTAAACAGTTAGGGTCAGTATTGTACTCCTGTCTTTGTTTGGGTTGATTGAAAACCAGGTTAAGAAAAACATTGCATGAAATACCTTAGGTTGTGCTGCGTTGGATTAAAGCTCTGATCATGAGAGCTGTCATCATGCAAAGCACTTAAATGACATTACTTAAAGGCAGTCCTTGAATCTTTCTACCACTGTGTGCTATTAATCAGTAAAATGCAATAATATAGGGTGTAAAGGGAACAGTATTAATCAAATATTTATTACATTAGCAGGAAAACATGCTTTAAATCAGCTTGCTCACAGCTGTGTGAAGTACCTGTTTAACACTTCATGTTGTATGTTTGGTTCTGTTTCTGTTTGACAGAAGATACAGCTTTTTTCCAGTTAATGTTTTAAATCATTTCTGTAATACAATGAACAGTTTCAAATTACTCTTTAACATAGAATGGATTTATTTTACATTTAAAGCATGTAATAACTATATTTGTTACAAAAGAATGGCTGGATGAGCAGTTCCCGTAACAATTCCATTAATAAATAGAAATGATGCAAGAAACTTCTTCCTATATCCACGTATGCAAAAGCTAAATTAAACTTCAGCACACCTAAACTTTTCCTGTCATTTATAGTTGAATGCACACCACCTACAAGTTGTAATGCCTTCTCAAGCAAGAAAGAAAAGATCCTTTGCCTTAAGCTTTGCTGTTCCAGCCGCTGACTTCAGAGTAGCTGTAATGGTTGTTAACTGGGTATTTTAGGTAATCAGTGAAGCTCCCATAAACTTCTGGAGAGGCTTCAGAGCCTGCAACGGCAACTGCAAAGCTGAACTTTCGTTTGGCACATAATGGATAGCAGATGTGATCTGCTAAACGGGAAGCTGACTCTTGCACTACTTCTCGGCTTTTTGAAGTATCTCAAAGCATCTCGCTTCATGAAACATTTCCTCCGTTTGATCACCATGTCATGCTTGATGCAAAGGACGAATAAATACTTAAAGCCTACATATTTTGATTTGTTCAGCACGTGTTTTTTCTGGAATTGGCTTAAACCTCAAAAGTGTAGAAAATAATGCCTGTTTTTTAGCATGATGTCAAACTTCATATAAATTTACAATATGCCTAAGAAGTGCGTAGATTTACTTTTTATGCAGTCCACTGAGTGTCTGTTGCTCAATGCAGTCCTTGGCAGAATTTGGGGAACTTTACGGTAATGCATTTCTGAATGTTTTTCTTTCAGTGATTTTTCCTGAAGTTATCCTCTTTCATAGTTTGAATTAAATTGTGGATATGTTTTTTTTAGCCATGTGGTTTTACATCCTTAGAAACTTAGGTTTCTTAATGTCTGTTCTTTTCAGGTTGAGTGGTATTTGATCACTTACTTGTGGTGAAGAGTTTTTGCTTATGAATTATTTAATATTCATCAAAGAGGAAGTAGGTTAGGAAAGAGAGTCTCATGCTGATCTGTACAGATATTTTTTTCCCTATAACATGTATGTAAAGTAAAACACTTGAACACTGCATTGCCATCTGGTGGTTTTTTCCAAGGATGCTGAATATACAAAGGAAATAAAGTTGTTTTTTTTTGTTAAAAACCAAATTTGTTAAAAGGGAGAATGGGGGGAAAAGTATGTAAAAAGATTTTATTGCATGAAGCATTATGACTTGATCAGTGTAATTACGTGGTATTAGTGTAGTGGCTTTTTATACGCTCACACTACCTAATAGCAATCTGGTATTGCCTTGTATCAAAAAAAGTGAAAGTTGTTATTAATGTCTGCAGTTCTCTGTTTTTCTACAGATTATTAGGCATTATGAGTTAATTGATTAATATTCTGTGTTCAGTTCTGATATTGTGAATGGAAATTTTCTTTCCTAGGTCAAATATATTCTATGATTGAATAATTTATCTGGAAGGACGATCTTTCCAATGATATGTATGAGAACCTTCGTATCATTATGATGAGATTGAAGTCTATAGATGTATTTTTTCATGTAGCATTCTCTTTTTAATGTCTAGTATTTCTGTGCCTTAGCTATTATGAATGAATATGGAAGATCAACATTATGAAAAAAGGAAGTTAAGAGCATCAGCATTGCAATGTTGTTTTTTCTGAATTTTAATTTGTTTTGTAGGAGCAAAATATGAAATTTAACTAGATAAAAATAATTCAAGGAGGTTTTATTTGTTCTAAACCCATGGAATTCTGAGAAACAGACTGAAAATACATACTAAAAATCTCAAGTAGTTATTCTGTTTGACAAATTCCATACTCTTTAGGAACTGTAAGCAGACATTTTTATAAATTATGTCCCTCTATGAATTTTTATGAATTATTTCTCATGTAAGAATAAGTATAGAGAATAATATCAGATGTATAAAGGATATCTCTGCACAAACAAGACAGTTTTTCCTTTTCAAAAACATTTCTCTTAACTGGAAAGGAACATGTGATCTGTGCAATGTAGGCCTTAACATTAACAAACTCGGGATTTTACACCTCATGACAAATATCATAATAAGAACTCAACAATTTATTAAAAAAATAAAATAAAAAAATAAAATTCATGGAATGAAAATTCTTCACCTGTGCTATATGTAAGGAGTATATCTACAGAAGTCAAGACATTTTGAGAAATCTCTTTGGTAGGAAGGATTTTTGAATTGAGTTTACTTGTTTGTACCTAGCAATTGAATTGATACTATTTTACAGAAAACAATTTTTTATATATATATCTAGAATCCAGCTTACATAGCAAAAATGCTCTGAGAAATTACATACAATTAAGTGCTGAGGCTTAGCAGAGGTCCGGTCCCCAGTATCTGAGTATTTGTAGTCTTTATTTATTTATTTTTAATAACGCTTCTGGGTGAGACTTGCTGTCCTAAGTGCATAGTACTGCATAAATCATCCTGTTCTTCTTAGTGTCTTTCCTTCAGTGGTGCCATTCTCTTTTTCATTCTGGCTGCATATTGGCTAAGTATTTTTTTTTTTTTTGGATTCTTGTCAAAAAGTAATTAGTTGATGAATGTCATATTGGATCTGATATGCACTGAATGGTAATCAGATGGTTCAAAAAATAAATGAATAGACATATATCTCTTGTTTTTTTTCTTATACAATTTATAGGCAGAACGTTTGCATATACAGTACTCCAAGTACACTGAGCTTGGAGCAAAGCGTTTACAGCAACTAAAGGCTGTGCTTCTTGAAAGCCATAGGAGTTTGTGTCAACTGATATTAATGACCCCTAGCTGTTGTTTTCACTCTGTTACAGAATGTTAGTTTTCCATTATTAATTGATGAGGCTTGTGGCATGGTTACACAGAACCTGAAATAATATTTAGAGTCTATCTATCTGTGTCTATCTGATGTACAAGATTAACTTCTATAAGCAAGTATTTTTAAAGTTGTAACAATTGTGACTACTGTTATTACCATGAAAACCTTTCTCTGTTTCTCTGGTGACAAGAAGCAAAAGTATAGTGAAAGTCAGTCCTAAGCGAAGATGTATGCACTTTTCTTATTGCATTGGGGGGATGAGAATATTTTTGCATCATGACCTGATTAAGAAGGGAACCTTATTTTATATGAGGATTGTTTCAAAAAACTCATTTTGAATTGGCATATAAACATGCAGTCGTCTTTGCGGTTGTAGCTGTGGGACTGAATGGGGAAAACTCCATGAAACTTTTTTCTTTTTGAGGGAGAAAAGAGGGAAAGATAAGGGGAAACCTTTACAGTTAAACCCACAATGGAGGTAAACAGAAATCCATGTTGTTCATTCTCAGGCAACTTGCTTAGGTTTTGATCTATTAGATCGTTTCATATTGGTTTTATTAACACTAATACTATTCTGCTTTTTATCCTGAGAATACAAGATGTTTTCGTTTACTTTTTGCACCTTTTCTGTTCCAATTTAGGTGGTTGTTCCTCCCCATTTTAATGTGTAGTAGAAATCAGTAAGTTTTATTTTTAATATTAATGACTTCTCTTCATAGTTGAAGAATGAATTAACTGGACGTATCCACTTTCTTGGATTTTGCCTCATTACTTTACACAGTACACACCTTGTATAGTGTGCATCAGTGGGGGATGGTGTTATTTACTTTCTTACCTGCACATTTCTTTTAAAGACAGAAAATCTTCAACAACAGTACTCTTCAGTATATAGTAATGGGGTCATCTGAGATGAATGATTGCTTCTGCCTACTGGGAGGGAGGTCTAGATGGTCTGGAGATGAGAAGACTCTGTGAATGCTCTGCCTCCTTCAACCCTTTCACTCTCTGTCCTGAACTTCTGCTCTCTGTCCTGAACTTCTGCTCTCTGTCTGACAGAACCGCGAGGCCTCCTGGAATTAATATAGCCCACTGAAAAGTTTTAGGGCTTGATATTTCTACGTGGTACCGGCATGTTAAAAGAGCAGTTAGTGTTCTTGAGCACCTTATTTAGACAGCAGAAGTATCCATATCCTCATCCTGCAGCCAGTTCTGGCAAAGCCATTTACGCCAGTTTTGATATGATCCTCACTTTCTGTCTTCATTTATAAAGAAAAAATACCACCTGATTATTGTTAGGAGAAAAGGCATGATTTGCTTTTTGTGAATCGAGGAATACTGGAAGAAAATAGGAGTTAATTTTTAACTTATTTAGTAATATTTTGCATATTCAGGAAATTAGAGGGTTCCTTCAGTATATGACTTTGAACCTGTTTTTTTTTGTTTATGCCAACTGTATATGGGAAGTGTGTATTTTTCTTTAAAAGGATAATCCTTTGCAGTACTTCGTGTTTCTTTAGCTACAGAATGCTGTATATGTTGCATTGCTATGGAGTTCAATGTACAGTTTTCATTTGAAAAACCCTGAAGAAAAATCTTGTTGGAAAGAGCACTGGTTTTGTTAGTGAGCTTAAACAGATGCTTGGCCATGGGGATGGTTCAGCTCCAATTGTCTCGTCTCTATTTTTTTAAGCTAAGGATACTGTTCAATATGTCAGATGAACAGTAATGATGCAGATTGTTTACTACAGGGGGGTGGGGGGGGCTATATTATCAAGAAAGAAACACAATCCTGTGCTGCTAGAGGATTTGGGCAATAAGGAGCAATTGCATTGTAAGCATAAATCCTTTGTGACGCGTTACTGATTTTGGAGACACTGTGAAAGCAGTAACTGTTACTTGTCGTGTGAGCATTTATGAACAGGATGGCTGGCATTTTAAAAATAGTTATATGACCTTTTGTTGTTGCTAGGATCCATACTGATACTTTTCAGAGTCCTGGGAGATGTTGAATAATACCACAGTATGTGAAAAGACTGTCTGTGCAGTAGCAAAGGGTCAATGTTTTATAGTGTGCAATACATATTAAGAAATGACTAATGATAGTAAAGGAGACAAAACAAAATCTAAAGCCAAAAGGACAGTAATAGATATTCTTACATAGTTCGGTCACTGAGTTTTAGTAGCTGTTCAGAATGACTCTCTGCTTCCACAGTCCCTATTGTCCCTGGGGCATGGTTAGCAGTTGTTTCACTGATTGGCATCTGTTGGCAAATGGCCTGGAAGATGTAAAAGAACAAGTGACCTTTGATCAGAAATAGCAGTTGCAGAAGATTTATTTATTTGAATATTACGCTGTCAATTTTATGTAGAATAATGACTGTGGAGAATAAGAAGGCAAAAAAACCTCAAGGACAAGTAATGGCTATCTGATAGATTTGCCTTTTTTATTTAAGTGTACTCAGTTGTGAAATATTATGAAAACGTAGAAATGAGAGCTGTGATAATAAGTTTTGCCCATTAGAATATGTTTTGTTGCTATACTTAAAGCAAATTAAAATTGGTGAAATCTGTCCTCGGTTAAAATACTTACTGACTTGTTCTCTCTGCAAGATGGAAGGAGAAAGTGCTATCAGTGCTGCATACACAGATATATGGGAAGCAGCTTAGCATGAAAAGAGAAGGTCGTCCTCTAGATTGCAGTACTGAAATCTTCAGCCATTCTTGCTCAGACTTGTTTTTGCTGTTACGGTCTTTATTTCAAATGCAAAATGTCCAACGTCCATCGTTACTTTAAGATTTATCTTTGTATCTGTTTTTTGAAACATTTTTTTGCAATTATAAGGAAAAAATACCAGATTGCTATAATGGTAAATTACGGCAGTTATGTTAGTTGAAAGATGAGTGCTTCTGTAATTTTCTTGCCTTGCTCTGCACACTTAACTCATTTCAGGAAACCGTGGAGTGTACAGATGCAAAGCAGACAATTGTGTTGAAGCAATCTGCAAATTCATTTGGAGTAGCCCACTTCCACAAATGACTCTTTTTCATCCTTGGCAAAAAGGAGCCATTTTTATTCTCTTTTAAATCAATTTTAATTCCAATTAAAGTAGTTCCAATTGATAATTCCAGTTTTAATTACAGAGTCGTTTAGGTTGGAAGGGACCTCTTAAGATCATCTAGCACAACCTCCCTGGTTCAGGCAATGTCAGCTACAGCAGGTTGCTCGGGACTGTGTGCAGTTGAATTAAATGACTTCAGGACTGTTCTTTAAACAATTTTCTTTACGGAATTTAGGCAAACCTTTTAGAGGCTATATGTACATGCTGTAGTCCCTGACCCTCAATTTTTCCAGCTGCGAACTTCCCTAAACATCTCTGTTCCCGTGGGTTGCCTCATCTCCCAGTGGAAATTGTGGCATGTTTAGGATGGTAGCTCTGAATTGCTCTAATGTGGAGTTGCAACATACCAAGGAAATAATGTGAAGCTATTGTCCCATCATGTTCTAAAATTTGACCTACCTCGACGCAGCGTTAGATAAAATTACTTAATACCTGTTTAAGGTGTTCAGTTTCTTTCACAGTAAGATTATTTATTTCTTGGAAATTACAAATGTATTCAAATTCTACTGAAACACAAGCCAATTATTGAGGCATGGGTTAAGCTACGTGGAAAAATGAGTGTACGTACTGTGTGTGTTACCATTCCTTTGCCACCTCACTTTTAGCCATAGTTAATATCCTTGATAATACAAGAAACATAGTATTTTCTTATGGGAAAGTAATTGGCGAATAGTAGACTAATGCTACCTTCATGCACTTTTTTATAATTCACTGTGATCTTTTTTTTTTAATGAGGTTTGTCATAGTAGGTGGAACAAAGAGAGTGACTTGGGATATGAAAAATTAAAGAGCAGGCCATAAAGTCAACAACTTCCAAGAAAAGCAGCAATGTACGGGGGTTGTCCAGATAAGATGAGCACAGCCTGAAGTAAAGCTGTTGTTAATACTGTTTTTTTTTAAGAAGTACCCGGTTGGCTTGTCTGAAACTCCGAATTTTCTGCTCAGTGTCATTAGCCATGTAATCCAGACTGAATCCTGAAGGCAAAACGGAGAGACAGGCAAGGAACAATGCAAAATATATATATATGTATGCATAGGTGTCTGTGCCGTGAGGGAAGTCTGAATTCCTTCCTAGGGATCACAGAGCCTGTAGAGATGCTGTTAAGCTGTTGCAGAGGTGATTGCCTGGGTGCAGCACAGCAAAGGAAGATGGACAACATGGAGCAGTACTGTCAAACTATGAGCACTTTGTAATCAAAAAGGCTGAGCCAAGTATGACAAGGAGTTCACCTGCCTTTTCTAGGAGTGACTAACGCGTACCTTGTGATTTCACAGGGGGCCTCCTGGAGGGCAGTGCATGCCCTGCTTTCATTCGGCTGACTGCCCCACGCCACTTTAAGCGCTTTGCAACAAAATCACTTTTTTTGTGTTGTAGGTTAATTTTTACCATTGGCAATGTTTCAAATATAATTTATATTTTTATAATTTGAGAGATAAAATCAAATTTTAAGCTTTGTATTTTTCTAGGAAATTGAATAAGGGTCAATAACAGAACATTCTAGGTGGTTAAACATTTTTTTAAACAATTATTCAGCAGAATTGCAAGCTGGTATAATTTTACAATTATGCATGCATTCATTTTATAGTATACTACTTGCTGTGAAGTTTTAGCAAAATGTGACTATTAATGGATGAAGTAGGAAGCTTAAACAGACAGCAAGTCTGGGAAGATGCATCTTTATTGGGAAAAGTAGCTGTCATGTCAAGGAGAGGACGAACAAATTGTGAAACACTTCAGCCAAAATGATGTCCACAACATAATGCCTTCAAACACAGAATGTTAAACTTATTTAACTGATGGTTTTGCACTGAGATTTTTTTTTTCTGGCAGACATTTAATACCTTTATCTACTGTCTTTCCTTCTGAGTACTTCAAATTGGTATAAACACACTTCTCCAGCCCTTATTGTCCATCTTACAGGACATTTGTATAGGACCTGCATGCAAAATCCACTTATTCATGGATCAAAATGTAGGTGTCACAAAACTTTTGAGGACCTTTGAAGAAAATAAAAAAAATATTTTTTTTCTGCCTAAACTCATGGGAACACATGTACCTCATCTGCAGTCTAGACTCTTGATGAGTTCATAGCAATTAAGTCAATGCATATCTTAGAAGCACTTGACTTAGACTTTTGTGGGAGTGTGGTAGGTTACTGAAATAATATGTGGTAAATTCAAAATGGAAGTCTTGAGAATAAAACACTGATAGTCCATTGCTAAGTTGCTGTATTAGGCCTATAAATGCAACATCACATAGAACAGTTGTAAGAAGGTGAAAAACTTAATTATTTACAAACCCAGAAAATTCAGCATTAGAGCTCAAAAGTATAATTTTAACAAAAATAAAGAAATTTCTTTGCTTCTGGCTATTAGGAATGATATAATAAGATGGCTTATATTTTTAAATTGTAATAATTTTCTCTATATATTTGAAATGTGTTCCATAAAGACCACTTGAAAATAATTCATATATAAGATTTAAGATAAGGAAAACATCTATTATTTCTTTTTCTCAAATTTTCAAAGAAAACAAGTCTATGACAAACATAGTTTAGTCTATTAATAAATTTCATTGATTCCCTTGAAATAGCTGCCAACTGTTACTATAATCTGAACTTTTTTTTTACAATTCCTGGTTAAATTATCAGAGGTCAGTGCAATGGCATAAAACTAATGAGACGATTAACAAAAAATAGTTTGCATAAGGTATCTTTTAACAACCTAAAAACTTA
The DNA here is from genome assembly GCA_013398815.1 of Ibidorhyncha struthersii. Classification (NCBI taxonomy): domain Eukaryota; kingdom Metazoa; phylum Chordata; class Aves; order Charadriiformes; family Charadriidae; genus Ibidorhyncha; species Ibidorhyncha struthersii. The sequence goes on along the minus strand of VZSZ01011981.1, from coordinate 586,572 downwards.
TCAGTGTAAGAGTTTACCACAACAGTACATCAAATGCAAGAGCTCNAAAAAAAAAAAAAAAAGACTTAATCTGCTATAAAAAGCAGAGGATAATTTTTAGGAGGTAATGCAGTAATTGAATTCCAGTGTGATTACACTTTTACAGTGCCTAGAGAAGCTGTTAGCTCCCCTTCATAATAAGATTCCACTAAAAAGCAGCTGTCCTTGCTATCATCTGACTAGTGCAATGCCATCTGTAATTCAGGGTAAACTTAAGAGAACTGAAATTTTATTCTTATTTAACCAGGTGGACTGCTTTATTCTTTCATGACTTTGTTTCACTTTGTCACTGTTAAGTAATGCATGTGTAATAAACCTGCATTTCAAAGTAGGTCATGCTATTCTCATACGTGTACAAAGCCACCATGTTTTGTATGCGTTTGGTATTGAAGACAGTTTTGTTAAAATGCTGCTGTTGATACCAAATTTAGAGTAGGTGCTGCACTTAGGACTCACCGTTGCTCATACCTACAACTGCTAATTGTTTGCAGTGGGGAGAATCATGCATCCATTTCAAACTGTGCTTGAACAAGACTGTTCAGCAGAGTTGCTTTCTCACTGTCAATGTATTGTGTGTTTGAAACGTGCAATTTTCCTTTCTGGTAAGTGTAGCCATAAGATCCGAAGAAAATGCTGAAGTCCTGTGCTAAGTCTCCAGAATTAATTACTTTGGGGAGAGAAGAGGCTTCATTTCTTTGGTTGATTGGTTGGTTTTAGTTGTTCTCTGTGACTCAGTCTTTCACTAAAAGCTAGATGAGGAAGAAATACACATTCCATGGTACTTCAAGACCTTTTCCCATTTCCTCCCTTCACTATAGATACACAGGGTGAAAGATGTAACAAGTAGTTGCCCGTCACTGAACAGCGAATTGTTAGATGTTCCTGAGCTGAGAAACTCTAGAAAGAGTTTGAAAGCTGGTTTTCTGTGCCAAGATGTGTTCATCAACTTCAAGGTACTGACGATTGTGGTCAACAGAGAGAGACAGCTCTGTCTCCCACACATAATTTCCTCCATAGCTGTAGGTAGAGCAACAACCGTCCTCTTCAAAAACATTGCTATTGAGGATTTTATGTCAAAGTTCTGAGTTTTGTCAAGCAGAGCTTTAGTTTTATTTAAACTAAAAATCACAGGAATCTAGTTTTCTGATAGAGACAGTTGCAACTGTTAGTAATAGACAGGAACTCTTGGAAGTGAATTACTGTGACATTGTGCATGTAATTGTAGGAGTATCTGATTTTCTAATTGTTTGCTTACATCAAAGCTGCTTTGTATGCTCTGAAAACTTTGCAGTTCCTTTCTCTTTCTACCGGCAATTATTAAAAAGAGTTTAATTTAATTTATGTTTTATTAGCTTGATTTCATTAATACATTCATTGAAAATAGCTCTTTATTTTCTCTCCCATTTGGCTGATCTTAATTTCTAGGCCAAATTTAGTATGAAGGCTTTAAGTCTTATCTGCCTCTTACGGGAAAGGTCAGACATCAAGTTCCATCACACTCGAGAGAGCAGAATAATGTGTTATGTATGCTTTGTTCACAGTCCTTTGCTGCTGTGATGAATTCTCAATGATAAGTCACATGTGAGAGTAATTTCTGTTTACATTTACTTCGGTCAAAGCAAAGGTGAACTTGCTTTTTTCCCTCCTTCTTGAAGACCTGCTTATTTCTTGCTGGGCTTTAATGTGTGTTTATGGATTATTTTTGGTTCTGGTTTTCTTTTTTATTATAATTTGCTTTGATATAAGTGATACAGTGCTGTATATTTTGTTCATTTTGTGCAGAAAATTGTAAGTCTCTGACTTACAGGAGCATAAGCCCCAATCTGAATACGAATGATTAAAATTGCCTGTGTATATGAAAAATAAACAAATATGGAATAGGTAAGATAATTTCCATTTGAGTGAGGTAAAAATGGAGAAACTATTTAATCTACCACAAATTATTTAATTTTAGCTACTGTTAAATTTGAAGTTGAGTTTGTAATTTTATAACTTTACTGAAATAGTGATATGACAGGTTCCTGTGTAATATTACACTTTTTATTTTGTTCATTTTGTACTTGTGATGGTTAGTTCCAATTTAAGATGCATCTTCCCATCAAAATACATATGAAAACAGTCTCCTTATACCTATTGATAAATTATGTATACTATCAGCTTTCAGTCCTGAACCTGAAGTCATGAGTAACGAAAATTCACACAATAAGATTTAGAACAAAAAAATAGGACATACAAACAGCAAATATTCTGAGAAAGAGAGTTCACAAAAATCTAAATATTTTTGTCAGTCATTGCTGAACTTTTAATGTTGTTTTTTTTTTCAGACAGAACAGTAGATTATCCATTACTATTTTTTTCATGCATCTTTGGTTATTTAGCTTTTTATTTTATTAGATGCATACTCATTTAGTTATAATTAACTTTTTTGAGTGCAGTAAGTCTGATTTCATTATTAAGATTAGATAATTTTTTAAATATAGCTTAACTTCAGTAGGATCGTTTATAGTTGATTACTTAACCTGAGCAAGAGGTCTACATTCTGACACTGAGGATTTTTTTTCTGTGTGTTAGGAATTTTACATTGACACATTGTTCCCTATTCATTGCATTCCAATTTTCAACGTAATGGCAGGGACACCTCCCACCAGACCAGGTTGCTCAAAGCCCCATCCAGCCTGGCCTTAAACACTTCCAGGGATCGGGCCTCCACAACTTCTCTGAGCAACCTGTGCCAGTGCCTCACCACCCTCATCCTAAAAAGATTCTTCTTTATGTCCAATCAAAACCTACCCTCTTGAGTTTAAAACCATTGTCCCTTGTCCTATCACTGCAGGCCCAGGTAAAAAGACTCTCTCCATCTTTCTTTTATGCTCCTTTTATATATTAAAGGCTGCAATAAGGTGTCCCCAGAGCCTTTTCTTCCCCAGGCTGAGCAACCCCAACTCTCTCAGCCTGTCTTCATAGGAGAGGTGCTCCAGCCCTCGGATCATCTTTGTGGCCCTCCTCTGGACTCCCTCCAACAGGTCCATGTCCTTCTTATGCTGGGGACCCCAGAGCTGGATGCAGTACACCAGGTGGTGTCTGACCAGAGCAGAGTAGAGGGGCAGAATCACCTCTCTTGACCTGCTGGCCACATTGCTTTTTATTCTTTTTATACATTTTCTCAATGTCAGATACAATGGTGTTAAATAGGAAAGTGACCTGATGCATATCTAAACTATTGAAATATTCTTTGAGAAACTTTTCAGAAACAAGATAACATAATGATGCTAACTATATGACATATTTCCAAATATACTAACTTTAAGTAGAATATATCAGATTTTGAAAACATCAGCAAGAGTTGCGTATAGAAGAATAATTTATTGTATAGTGAAAGAAGAGGTGGTTTCTTGTGTTACTGTTCTGCACAATGCATCTTAATATTTTTGTCAGGAGGATATGGTTAAACAGCATGATTTAAAGATAGGCCTCTGAGAAAATGCAACTAAATGTGAGATACTTAACTGGTGTTGCAGTTGTTAGTAGAATAATATTGAAGTGCTTTTTTGAACACAATAAAAGATTTTTTCAAATTTAGGGGGTTTTGTTGGCCCAAAGATTTAGGCATGAGCTGAAGTTGGCCAAGTCAAGTTATGCTTTTGATTTTTCAGATTTCTTTTTTAGGATAATTCAGGTTGGAAGAGACCTTTGGAGGCCTCAAGTTGAAAGCAGGGTCAGCCCTGAGATCAGGCCAGCCCTGAGATCAGGCCAGGTTGCTTAGGGCTTTATCCACGTAAGTCTTTTAAAACCTCCAGGGATAGAGCTTGCACAGATGCTCTGGGCAGTTGACTGAGTTACTTTTGGACCCTTGCCTTCTGCTAGGACTCTCCTATTACAGAATATTCTCTCATAGTTCAGAATAAGCTAATACGTGAATTAAAAACTATGCCTGATGTAGACCCCAAAATCCCCCAAACCCAAAAAAAAACCAAGAAAACATGCAAAATTCATTACTTGATAGTAGGCTTGATTGATAAAACTCGTCTGCAGTAAAACACTCCCCAAAAATCAAATAAATAAAAAAAAGTAAATTAACTTTTTCCTTAAAAAAGCTCTATGATGAAACCAAAAGAGAGAGTTTAATACTTGGTTACTTTAACTTTCTGCATAATTTGTTTCCATATGTATGCTTTTCTTTTATGTAAGCTTTTTTCTTTCTTTTCCTTAAGGCAATTTACTGCTTCTGTTAAAGTTTAGTGAAAATTACGTTTCTGATGTGAATAAAAACCTCATGGATCACTCAATTTTTTATTTTATTGACATATAAAGATATTAATTTCATAACAATACCTTAAAATTTATGATATTAAAGGTGGAATTTTTAAATAAATCACAATTCTGATTTCTCTAATATATTAGTGGTTAGAGTAAGACCTTTGAAACACACTGTGTGTTTTGGGGAGAATTTTTGAAAATGCTTTACAATTAAAAAGAAAAATAAATTAGTTTTTCTAATAATATTTTATCTCTACTTACATGCCTAGGCTACTGTTTTCCAATATATGATTTAAAACTATAGAATTATGCAGAATTATGCAGACAGATGGAAAGTGTGGCAGCTTGGGGGAATGCAAAAGTTCCAGCATGGTTAGGGATGTTGTCTGTTTCAGATGAGATCAATGGATAATTTTTTCATGGTAAGCACTAAAATATTTGTAGATAAATCTCCTTGGCCACAATTCACTTTTTAACAGCATTTTAATCGAGAATTTAAATGGTTTTTTTTTAAGAGCAAAAAGAGCACTTTTTGGGTCTTCTGAATGGGATGTTCCAGCTTCTAATACCTTCTTCATGACTCTGCTGGGTCTGTGTAGGATATTGTGCTCAATGATGGCCCATTGAGACACTGGTCAGATTCTGTGGGGTTTTCTTTGTTAGTTTTGTTTTCCTTCTGAGGTTGACATCCAAAGGGATTAGAGCATCAGCTCAGAAGCTAATTACAGGTTGGAAGCACCCAGTTCCTCCAGTTAGCTCCATTGCAGCTAATTACATTGATCCATAGCAAAAACTCAGAGTCTTAAAGAAGGGTTGAATTGCTTCCACTGAAAAAAGAGACAAAGCTCTGGCCAGAGGTAGGAGAGGAGGCGATTTAAAAACAAAAAAGCAAACCAAAATGAAAAAGCGAATTCTGAATTCATTTTGTTTTATGTAACATTCTATTTTCTTCAGTTTCCAAGACAGCTGTAGATCTATGTCTTGATAGATGCTTTAAAATAAAATACAAATGTGATAAACAAAACAGTCCTAAAGCAGAGTGGTTCACATTTAAAGCTGAGACTTCTGGTTTTTGTAAGTGTTCATTTGCTGACTCTCTCTCAGTCATAGCTGAATGCAGCTAGCACAGGATTATACAGAGGTGAAGTACTCTGAGATGAAGGGGGAGCTGATATTTTAAGACAAAATCTAGATGAACAGCTGTAAACGTGGCTTGTACTGAACTGCAAGCCTCATACAGAGCACCAGTGGCATGAGCCTCGTGCCTCATCACTTTTGAGTTGTTATTGAGCTTCTCAACATGACAATCTTTGTGAATAGAAAGTACTTCCTCTAGTTGCTTTTCAAGTTCACTGCTTTTGAAAAGCAAATTCCTCAAAAATCTGTAGAATAGTTTCACAACAGATGTAAATCTTTTCTGTTTCAAGAAACTCAGTAGATTTCCACTGAATTGTATGCCACTGTGTTCTTTTAGTTCAGAAGAAACAAAAAGGCAAATTACTCATCAACTATGACCCTTAGGGATCATCCATATATTTTAAAATAACCTGAACTTTCTCCCAATAAGTGATTCCAGCATTGCATTGCCTTTATTAAGCACAGAGAGGGTAATAGTTGAACTGCATTATTTCATGAGATGCCCTAGAGGCATCAAAATTCGGACACATATTTGAGTCACAGCTCCTGTGTCATTCTTGCTCTAGGCAAGGAAGGCAGTAATTTGCTACTGGCCTAATTTTACTAGCACCCAGTTTCTCCTCTACCACCACTTGCTATCTGTGTAGCTTCGATACTCTGGCCAGGAAATGCTCCCTGATCCAAGTTTTTGACAGACTGAACAAAGAGTGAGGGGAGGTGTTGCACTGCATTAGTCTTGAGAAAGTGCCTCGTTTTCAGGAGGAGCTCTGTTGTGTTTTACCATTTATAAGTGCATATCAAAAAATGAGAAATAGTAAGGTGGTGATGTTAAAGTTAAATTAATTTTGCCTGCAGTTCGCTAGATTATGAATGACTGTTCTGGACTTTTCATGTGTTTACTTAATATTTTAAAGCCAGTTTCTAATCTTTAGGGAAGGGGTTTGGTTTTCTTCCGTGTCAGCCCGTACAAATTTAAATCAGTGGAGCTGTGAACTGAGTCCACTCACTGCTTTAAAAACAAAATGCTGTTCTAGATGTCAAATGCCAGAAATCAGTATTTGACTTCTGTAGTTCACCTTTTGACCATCAAAGAGGATTTTTCTGTTTGTTTGTTTCTCTATGCATAGTTATATACCTTTTATTTCACTGTGTTGCACTGCACATCCCTGATATGCTGACTGAGAACTTTTTCTAAAGTAATAAAATATTTCCTGTAATGTTGTGGTTCTAGGAGAGATTCCATTATATGACATCACATTTATTTCTTCTGACTGTGTCCAGTGCAGTGTATGTTTGTGCCATCTAGTATGAAATATATTAGTAGATCAAAAATAACATAATGGGATAACCTGTTCTATTCATGGTGGAGAGGACTGGCGGGGCTGCAGTCATGCATGTTTGGCATTTCTACAAAATCATTGTACTAAATTAATAGCCTCATCATTTTCAAGCCCATAAAATTTGGCTCTTTCAAATTTATGTTATGATGACAGGGAGGAGTAATTTTCTTTTCTGATGTTTGACTTTTATAAATGTACCATAATTCAAAGCCATGACCATACAGTGTTACATTAATAAGGAATGATGTTAAGCAAACACCCTTCAGCTGAAGGCTGGTTCTTCAAAATACTTTGAGATAAAATTTAAATATTAAGTTACATGTTGCATAGCATTTTGGAGTCGGGTGCTTCTCAGTTTAAATATCTTAGATAGAACATGCCTCTCAACTATTTTTGATCCTTTTCTGGCGTGGGAGCTCATATGGAAGAGATCCTGTCAATTACCAACAGCTAAAGGACTGACTTATAGTAATTTCTAAAAATAAAAGTGGCAATCAATTTAGACTTTGTATTCAACAGAGCAGGGAAGGAAAGACTGGAGCATGGATTTGGGCATAAACTTGCAGTTTTATAAACAATTGCTGTGAATATCACAGTGCACATAAAGCAAACGTGAAACTGCAATGTTAAAAGCTCTCCTAAAATCAGCACAAGTTGTTACTGCATTGAGTTAATTAATGCATGAAGGAAAAAATCTTGTTCAACTCCACTGAATATTTTTACGGATTTCAGAGTTCTCTTCTTAGTGCGTTATTGCTAGGATTCTGGGATATGTATTATATTTGGTCCAGAGATAAATTTTATCAACTTTAATTTTAAGAAGTTAAGCAGGTACTGGAGCAGATTTTCAATTTTGTACTAAAAATAATGTAACATAATTAAGTAAAGGAGGCTTCATACACAAAGAAGCAATTTTCACTTTTTGAGAGAAGAGTTAAAGATTACTCAGCTTAAAGGCAATGATTTTATTTTTAGGTCTGAACATGATGAACTGTTTTATAATCCATGTGGCTATCATATATATGAAACTGTTTTAGGACCTTTCAAAATTTTATCCTAATTTCAACAGGGAAAGGTCAGAAATGCAGAGAAAAGTGACTGAGATCTAAGCAATGATTGTTTTGTGGAAGCTCTTGATTTTTACCATCAAGAGCATAGGACCAGTTAGACACTAACATTCAATTCCACAAAGACTAAGACAGAACACCTCTGTGGATCTTTAGCCTTAGAGGCTTCCCAACATGCCGTAACAAATCCAAGCTTCATTGATGCCAGTATCATACACTTCCATGAATGGTTTGAGGCACTTCCCTCCCTCCCTTCGTCCAGGATTTAGTCAGTTGATATAACCAGTGATTGCAAAGACGACACATGTGTTCCAAGATGTATGTGCAGAGCAGAAAACAATGCTGTTTATTCAAATTTATTTTTCATCTTTTATCAGCAGCGTGAGCCCTAGTAGCATTTTCTAAAGCATGTAACATCTGCCTCATTGCACATAAGAACCTTGAGTGGTCTAATGAAGGTGATGTTTTCCTTAGTAATATGATGTAATACTTCATCTCAATGTTCCAAGAAAAAAATCACTTTGTTTTTTTCCTCTGACCTCCTGACTGCATTGCACATTGCTTCATGTTTTTTCCCCAGACTATTTATTATATACGTTTGTCTGCCTTTGTTCAGCTACAGTTCTCAGAGTTTGCTTACTATGAATATATGATATTTTTTTAAGCTATTTTCCTGGACTGTAATTATATAATAACTACATCCATTCCTACTTGCTTAAATGAAGTGTGCAGAGTGAATAGAAGATCAAAATCACTGAAAATATCTCATTTTAACTATTAGTTATTCAAACCCTCAGAAGCTGACTTTAAATTTTTAAAATCCATGCTTTCTTTAAAAGGTTGCGAAATTAAGTCAATATTTTCATCTTTCTGATTACTTAATTCATCTGTCTTTGAAGTAAGCATACCTACAAAACTGTCTTTAAAAGCTACATCTTTCTATCAACATCAGTTTTTAAATTCTGAGAAACAGAAAAAAAAAATCACCTCCACAAAAAGTATCTTTTCTTTTTTGGAAAGATTGATATATACGGTTGTTTCTCTACTTCTAAGTAAGTAGCTTCATAGGGTACTACTGTATGTAAAATTCCAAGAGGTTTACAATCCAACCAGATTTCTGTCACTTGTGTGTCCTTAGCATTATGTTGCCTAATCATGTCTGTCTTGGTGTATTTTTGGGAATATCTGTCCAGTCATCTGTCACTGCTTTTGGAAGCAATAGGACACCTTTAATTCAGTCCTGTAATGATGCAGAACAATGAACAGTAAAAGGTTTATACTTGCCCGTTTTTGCCTCCCCTTCTTCCTTTCTTCCCCCTGCTCCCTTTAGAAAAGGGAACGTGTTTATTTTCCCAACACAAGCTTTAGTGACATCTCAAGGTAATAAAATGTGATTGTGATAGTGTACTTCCCCATGTATATGAATGAAAGCAACAAGATTCTTTTCAATAAGGATGATGCATGTTTAACCTGGGAACAAAGAATACACTTGAACACTCACAGGCATTTCGTGCAAGAATCTTTCCAAAGAACATGGTAGAAGCTAGAAAAAAAAAAAGAAAATCCAGGCAGAAAAAAACATCTGAGCAGGGCTGTAAATAAAAGAGATAAATATTTGAAACTACAGATGAATTCATAGAGAACCACTTGGCACATTATTTCAGTCAGAAGTAACAAATTATGATTGATTCAATTAGAACACACTCTGTCGCTTTCTCCACAGAAACCTCCCATTCAGTTGTTGGAGGACACCACCCATTCTAATTTCCATTAACTTGTTGTGAACCTGATTAAATTCTTTAAATTTATCTTTAGCCAATTTAGCTTCATCACAAGACCAATGTTCATCTGAATCATTCCTGTGGGGATGATTTTTTACAGTTAATTAGGCATTCATTAGCTAATAGACAGTAGAAAGCAGGAATTTTCTTGGTTCAACTGTTATTGATAAATTAACCCTGTTCTTCCTAATTCATAGTTTAGACACTGAAAAATTCAGGGAAAGATCCTTTCAATCTTCTTGGAAAAATACTTATGTTGTAAACCACATGCTAAAGAAGATGTGGTACTCATTTCTCCCACTCATGTCAAAATCAGTGTAAGAAAATTCACAGAATTATGAATTTTTTAGGTTTAATTTTTCATTCTTGATTATTATGGACATTATGGAAATTAAGTTTTACTTTATATGGTGTCTGATTCTACATGCTGCTGTATTTGATTCTATATTCTGGAATCAGTCAGTATTAGCTTAATCTTTCACTTAAGTACATTCATTGAAAATAATGGAACACTTTATTTTTCCGGTATGCAGATTACTTATATGTCTAAATGTACTCAAGTAAATTTCAATCATTTCTACTTTTAAGTATGTTTCAATTATTTCTGCTTTTATTTCTGTTAATCTTTTATTTCCTATGTTTTCTTTTCCTTCAATACACGGAGATTTTTTCATGTTTATTATGCTATAATGGAAGCCAGATTTACTCTTCTGATTTCTGCTTTCCCTAGAGCTTCAGAAAGTTGAAAATAAGAATAATTGAGACTTGTTTTAAAAGACCAGTCTAGCGTAGGCTGATTCTCCTCATTTGCACCAATTTAACTGGATCTTACTGACTCTCAGAGAGTTATTATCTGCTGATTACTCATGTGTCAGACCCTCAGACAAAGGTCTGATATGGCAATGCTAATAGGAAACTAAATTGTTATATTATGTGTTTTAATAAGTGCTAGAGACAAGTCAATGGAAATTACTGTGATACCAGTGATTTGGTTTAAAAAAAAAAAAAAAAGTCTAACCTTAATCTTTAGGGTTTTTAAATGAATTGGGATGGCTTGCAATCTAATAGCGTTCAAGCGAGTATAATTTAAGCATTCCATAGTGCATTTCAAGGATTTTTCTGAGATTCAGGGGAGCAAATGATACAAGAAATAGAATAGTGAAATGGAATATGCATGTCTAAGACATGGTCTTCAAAGAAAGAATGAATTTTTTTAACATAGACATACATTTCTTCTTATTGCTACTTCTAAAGTGTATTTTAATAGCTACAGTCTGAGGATTACTCAACTATTCTATTTTGTAGTTTCACTCAGGTCTGATTGTCCTCCTTTTGGATACTTCTGTAAATCCTTTGGGAAACTGTTACCATTATTTCATTGTTTTGATACCCCGGTGCTTGATTCCACATATTTATCTGCTGCATATCCAAAAACTTTTCCTAACACTGAGGACAGATCCTCTGCCCTGAGGAAACACAGTAGAAGGCATTGAAGGTAATCAAATAAGCACAGTTCTACTATGTTTTATCAAGTTTTCAAAGGTACATGGAGGCTCATCCTGTGTTTGTCTCCTATAGTTCCCTTTAGATGGGTCAGGCTAGAGGTAGTTCTTCATAACTGTGTACAATCATTAAAGAACTTTTATGGTGTAAAAGCACAGTAGCTGTAGGAACTTTTCTGCTACAGACACATTATTTATGGTTACAGGATGGCATATGTTGGAGCACCTTTCTCTTTATCTTTTGAACTTTGCATTGCATAGTTCTAGCCTATGTCTTGGCAAGAAAGTCTTGAATTATTAGGCTATTTATTTTATTTTTGCCTTTTTTTTTTCACAATGCATGCAAAGTGTCTTAAAATCTCTATTAACTAGCAAATATAACACCGCTAGGCTACCAGTACACTTCCAGTGTTCTCAATTTTCTGTTCATCAGTGGTGATCCTTGGATTTCTTGTAAACATCTTCTAGTAAATACACTTAGTTTCCAAGATTTCTAGAAAAACTGGAAAATCTCTTTAGAATATCCTATTTTCTTTCTTAAACTTGAGTTCATTAAAAACCTCTAGTTTCTGTCTTCTATGCTATTTATTTCTATGATATTAGTGTATATAAACACACATGCCAAAACTGGAACATAGTATTTCTTGTTTTACTTGGCTACTCTTTCTTAGAGTCCTAAAATAGAATGGGCAGTTTAATATCATTATTTACTCATGCTAGAATTTTGTTGTCATTTTATTTACTGCTTTTATGCTCTGTGCAAAACAGCATGAATTTTGCTTCTATTCCCAGATCCTTTCTTCCGTCTTCCAGTGTCTGTCTGTAACATGAACAATGCATTCACTTCCTTCCCCTTTTTCCCCCCAGTCTCCATTCATTTCTTTCTGATGATTTGTATAAACTGCTTATTTTCCTGTGCTATGTAAATCATTCTGTGTTTTACTGCCTCCTCTCTTTTCTTGGTGTGACTGCTGTTTTAGTATCATCAGTATATGTTGTCATTTAAAGCATGATCCCTGGCACAACTTTGACTTGTGATGCACAGATTCGGTCATGCTTGATGCAGTCTCTATGTGGGTCCTTACCTTATTTTTCCAGAGCTTCTGTTTCTTACATATACTCTCTGTAGCACATAAAATATCATGAATTACTGTGGTAAACAGTATAAACAGATTTTACAGAGTAGTTTTCTGAGTAGAACTGAATTACATAGTTCACCAAATTAATTTTTTTTTTTTAAAAAGGCTTTTGATATTAGCTTCTATATGTTCAGAAACATTTAGAAAAGCTGCATTCCAGTGTCATTTCTGTCCATACATTCACGATAAAATTATGCTCTATGTAACTGTTTCAAGTTCCTAGGAGCCGTGGGTTCTTGCTAAATCAAACTCAAGACATCTATGTGCACACTTGTGCATAATCCTTTTATCAAGGATAAATTTAAGGCAAATAACAAACACCAAATTATTTTGTGCAATTAATTTTGAAAGCAACATAGTGGTTAGGGAAGAAAAATAAAATCTGTAAAGGATGCTTTAATTTAAATACTTTCTTACTATCCAAGCAAAGAAGTATTTGCTACTATGACGTTTGTTGTTTCCAAGAGATTTATGTAATGCGAACTGAGTGTATAACTATAGAAATAAAAAAAATCATCAACTCTTTATTTGTTTATGTTTTAGTGAAATAAGAGATGCTAGAGTAAATATGCATCATTACTTTTTTTTATGATAGAATGACTCTTTTTAAAAAACTCTTCCAAAGCTAATAGAAATTGGAAAATGAAATGCAGAAGCACCTTTACGGATTATTCATTTAAGATGAAGACTAATTCAAATTTAAAGGAAGAATAAATCACACATTTTGCTCTCATTCTTTCTTCATTTAATTTCTTTACCTAAAGTTATTATATTATAAGATTATTTTATTTTAAAGTTCCTCTTCTAGAAATGTGCTACGTCACACAACCATTACTATTTCAGCTATCCACTAATATGTAAGTCAAATTTATTTTTTTTCTGACAGTCAATTCTGGTTTTAATTTTGTCAGTAGAAATCATTTAATCTTCATAACTGTAAAAACAGTATTGCAATAAATCTAGGTTGCTCTATGCCTGCTAACAGTCTCAGAGTTCTCATTAACTGAGGACTGGACTGAATATTGTAGTCTTGTCCACCTGAGTGAAACAGAATTGTCTGTAGAATTTTAAAGAATCTGAGACAAATCCAGATTCTGTTATCTCTGGGTTTTTTTAGTGCTTTTAAAGAGATCATTGCAGTTGAGCTCATACCTCTTCTATTTGTATAAATGTAAAATTTTTTCATAGCCATGTTTCCTCTCATAGATTAAATTAAAAAAGGGGTTAAGGAGAAGAAAAGAATAAAACAGTTCCTGTTTTTTTTGGAGCATGATTGTTTTCACAGGTAATCCTTTAAAACAAATAAAATACTGCTGTATTTGAAAAAAGGGCATATTAATAATTTAGGTGGCAAAATAATAGAATTAATACTTTTTTTTTTTCAAGAATCAGAATTTCTTTCTTCCTTGCCTACAAATATAAAACTTTGCAATAGTGATAGGACAATTCAGAACTTGGCTGAATAGGTTTTGATGGAAGCATGGTCTTTGCTTTTGTCAGTAATTAATGTTCATATTTCAAAGCAGAATTCAGCTCTTTGTCTCGGTGAAAGCATTTGAGAAATGGAAGGAAACTGAAAGTTATAGTAAATGCAGTTAAATGTCAGCCTTATGCCTGATCTGAAGGTGCCGTTTGTGGAGAATGAAACTAGTAGGATTTGTAGTTTCAGCTTTACCTTTTTAATGAGAAAGATCCTTTGTTACCCAGTATGCTTTCAAGATACATATTTATCTATTATTAACAAGATCTCTACTCAAAAAAGTATCTTCATTTTTTGTTAGCATTGCAGTGTGAAACTGTTGACTTTTTTTTTGTTCATGGATCATAAAAATTGAAATGAGTAAAATCCTTTTGCTGTTTGTTCGAACTCCAGTGATTATTTACTGAATGTCACTAAAAATCTTCCCCAAACTCTTTGAAAACAGTTAAAACTTTTCTCAGCTCAATTTGAGTTTTGCTTTTTCCAATTGTCCATAAGTGAGAGAGAAGAGAATAAACTCGCCAGTTTTACCTCTAGCACAGTGGGAAAGCGAGTGGCGAAAGTTGGGGAAGCGCCCCAACCTTCAATAGTTTGTCTGTTGATCTGCCCTCTTAGAAATGTTGAAGAGAGATTTTCCCAAAGAGCAAGAACCCACCGTGAATGATCAGAGTAATTGAATAGCACCTAGGAAGAGCATAATTTCCTTTCTAGAAGGTGGTGAATGTCGGGAAACTGCCAGGAAATCATGTGCCTAAGTACTCTGGAAGGTTTGCTGTTCTTTCACAAACACATCCCTTAGCATTTCATAAACTGATAGAAAGGATTCTACAAATCTATACATACGCATTTTGTTGTTGTTGTTGTTCTGAATACTAGTTATGTTATTGAAGAACGACATGGAAAAATGGAATAAATCATTCTGGCTATTACCCTCACCCCAAACTTGTGCACAAGGGTAAACTAAGACTGTACTTAGGGAGGTATGTAAATAATTAATTTTTACTGTTTTGTTTATGGTCAGTAACTGAATTGGAACTAAAAAGAAGCTGTTAGTCATTGACCACTTTTTGAAAAGTCAGGCTGTGTATTTAGATCCTGAAACTTAGGCCTAGGAAACTATTTTAGGGGAAACCATAAAAATACAATTTAGCTTTATTTGTCCTCCATGGGATTACAAGTGAAATGAATCATAAATATGGTACTCAGTTAAAAAGACTATACTTAGACAAAAATTTATTTAACATTATTAAAGTTTAGATCTTTTAAGGAAATGAAATAAAAACAGAGAAAATCAGAGAATATTGTTATTAGAAAGTATTTCCTGACTACTAAAATAACAGAATATTGGAGCAAATAATCCAGGAATCAAGCAGTTCTGCCCATATGGGTGTCAGTGCCTCTCTCAATTACTATCGCTGTGTAGGACAAATTTACCCTTACCTAATTCCTGTACATGCCAACGGATGACAGTAACACACAGTATACACAAAACCTACTGCAGTCTTGTTGAGTCAGCAAAGACGTTCAAAAGTATACAGCAAATCTAACACTATCACCTGGTTTTGTTCATTCCTTTTATAATTTTCATTAACTGTAGAAAGGGACTCAAAATAGAACATTATACAATATATATTTATAATTTGTACTAACTCTGTCAAGATATATGAATTAAGTCTTTCTCTTCCTTTTCTGTGCATGTATGGATCTCTGGCCTGCTAGATCCTATTTTCCTACACTGACATTTCATATTAAAGTAATTCCACCATAATAACCCACAGATATGAGTGTAATTTAAAGGTTCTACACTGACAATGGCAAATCTTCACTTTTTCAAAAACATTTTCTTCCTGACTTTTTCTATATATAGAGAGATATATAGAATATACGACCTCTCCTTATCTTTAGGTGAATCAGGACATGCAGTAAATAAAAACTCTAAAGCCCATTTCCTCAGCTCAGAACTGGCTACATGAATGTTTGGTGATTTAACTTGTCATCACAGGGGAATTTCCTTTTCATGTAGTTTAAATGGAAATAATTCCAGCACTGATACATGGTCTGCATTCTTCCCAGCTTCTTTTTCAGTCACATGTCTGTATCATTTGAGTACAACAGAAGGAGGAATATGTTTTTCTGTAGTCTTTATTATAGTATCTTTTTTTTTTTTCTGTTTTATACAATACTAGTGATTCCCGATTTCTGAAAGCTTAAGTGGTTACTCACTATCTTAAAGAAAAACAACAGAGAGTAACAATCTTTGCTTACAACCTTTTGAAGAAGAGGAATTCAAAACCCCGTGATATAATTTGAACGACAGTATGCCAAGATTTTTTTTCTAAATTTTATTTGTTCTTTGGTATTGATAATACTTTCTTGTGAGCTTCTGAAGATATTTTTTTTTCTTGTCAATATTTTCCTTCTAGATATGGTAAACAGTGATCTTTTTAATCTCATTTTTTTTTCTGAGGGAACACAAATCAACAGTCACTTAGAATTGCTTTTTTCCTTTTTTACAGCCTGGTAATATAGCTCTGGGAATAGGGCATGAGCTTTTACTGCTGACTGTGCATGAGCACAGAACAAAACATTTTCTTTTGATGTAGCTATTTGCTTCTTAACTTTAAAAAAGGTAAGAGGACCTTGCTGAATAGAGGCTTGGAGATAAAGAAGGCACTACTCCACTGAAGATGCCACAGAAAATTGACTATGGTCTTACTCATGCAGCTGCTCATTAGTGAACAGGAGAAAATGAGGAAGATAAAGCTCTTCCTAAGTCTTACAGTATTATGTTGCCAAATATGAGAGCCTAAAATACTTACTTTTTACTTTTCAAAACAGATTTACTTCACCTTTTCCTTATAGTGTACAATTCTGATATTTGCAGCTGCCTCAAAATTAATGGATACTACCAGTGCATCTTGTAATTTTTACTATTGTTTTTTTTTTACTAGATGACAGGGAAAAAGAAAGAAAAGAAAGGAAAAAAATAAAAAGGATAATTCAGTGGTGAGCAGGACTAGGGAAGTAATTGTTCCGCTGTACTCGGCACTGGTGAGACCCCACCTCGAGTACTGTGTTCAGTTTTGGGCCCCGCACTACAAGAAAGACACTGAGTTGCTGGAGCGTGTCTGGAGCGACTGAGGAAACTGGGATCGTGTAGCCTGGAGGAAAAGGAGGCTGAGGGGAGACCTTATCACTCTCTACAGCTACCTGAAAGGAGGTTGTAGCAAGGTGGGGGTCCGTCTCTTCTCCCAAGTAACAAAAAGACAGGATGAGAGGAAATGGTCTCAAGTTGCACCAGGGGAAGTTTAGGATGGATATTAGGAACAATTTCTTCACTGAAAGGGTAGTTTCTCTTTGCTTTGCAGTTGTTGGGGAGGGTAAGGGGTTTCTTTTCATTAGGACGCTGGGCCACTCCCAAATCTTATGGAAGATTTTCACTGATGCTGGATAGTATAATATTCTTTAGATGGTACTCAAGAAAATAGATCCATTTAACTTACAGTGTTTATTCTATTGATGTTATCTATAACATTGCTGTGTCATATTAGTTGGTATAAACTTTACTGATAGTGGACATATTTCAGATATTTCTAGTTATTTTCAGTGGAAATGAAAATAGAGAGTTGGTATTTGATCATGTTTTAAAATATTTTATGCTTAATGAATAGTGTACAAGTAATTTAAAATGTTAGGTAACTTGAAGATAGGGGGAATTAAAAAACCATAATTCTTGGCATAGTTAAAATTCACATACTCTCTAGCAGCATCTCAAATGATACGTAGCCAGTTTAGCGTTGCTACATGTTCCTCATAACTTCTCCTGAGATTTAAAGATTACATTTCAGGAGTATTGTACTACAGAGCCTTACTACGGTAAAATGCTCTTTGTCCTGCCAGAAAACAGACAATACATTTTAGCCCTGTTGGAAAATGAATAGCTCAGCAAGATTTGCTCTAAGAAGGTCAACTATTGTCTAAGATTGTACCTCTCGTTCCACCAATACGTTTCTGCATGGTCTGAGGATTATTTCTGTATAAGGCCTGATACCCTAAGCTAGTCTATAAATAAACTAAGTTGCAACCAATACTTGTTGAAATCCAGAATTTTAAATACATTCTGTTCAGGATATAAACAAGTTTGACAAGAAATACTTAAGGACTGAATCACAGTAGCTTTGCATAAGAAATTATCCTAATACAAACTGAATCTTATATCCATGATAACATAATGCAATTTTTAACATTACTTTGGACTCTCTCTTTTTGCAAGAGATTCAGTATCAGAATTAGTTTATGTATTAATATTCTGATAGAATCCGGTTGGTAGGATTGACTTTTCAGAATTTGTAAATCTGTCCATATCTTAGTTTGCCTGAGATCTATGTAGTACTAAATTAGCCTTTCCTGTCCTTTTAGACTTTGCCACTATAATACAAAATTAACTACACGGGTCATTTATAATTAAAGACTGTTTACTTTTAGATTTTAAGAGCTCTATTTCAGGATTTAATGTGTATTAAGAATAGATTCAATATAGTGTGTAGAGAGCTTGCATGACCTAATTAGTTTATTCAATCATTTGTTAAAATCAAAGGATATGAAGATGTCTTCATCTTTTTTATCATTTCCCCGAAATCTGGAAGAAAATGTCCCATAACTTGACATTTACTGGCAAGGTCTTTGAAAACATTTTATATTATACTCTTGCTTTACATACGTTTAATTAAATCTTCCTGTCAGCAGTATTGAAAAGACTTATCGATAAGTGCAGCTCTGTTAACATTTTAGCATATCTTCTCTCTCTTTTTTCCCTAGCTTAATTAAAAGTGACTCACTTAAGCAATGTTTGTCAGATTAAGTAATTAAAATTTCATTAAGTAGTAATATACCCAGTAATGACCGTGGGTTTTTTTTTCTTTTCACATGTGGAAAAAAATATTCTTGTGATGTCATCTTTTCCTACCTGATCCTCCTAATTAGACTGCTGTCATCTTGCATGATGATAAAAATACATTTATTGTTGCTTTTTTTCACCTCGTAGTGCAGAGGAAATGGATTCAGACAAACTTGTTTTTCAAGTACAGAATTCTCAACTGATACTTCACTTTTAGTAATAAAACTCTACATGGAATAACCAAAAAATAACCTTCTGTAGGTAACCGTGTGAAATCCCAGTGTTTAGTATGAGACTGGATGAATTTTTTTAGTTAAAAGATTTGCTTTAATAAAATCTATGAAAGTAAAGCCTAAAGGGGAGTGGTACATTATCTGATCTTTTATGGTGCAAACTGTAAAATTCCATGCAGTCACTTCTGCGCTCAGTTGCACACTTGTGTAATGAGAACGTATTTTCCAGAATTATAACTACTGTTATAACTAAGTTTTTGATGAGAGGACACATTTGAAGCTTTTGGTGCACTCATGTCTTATATAAATAGTAGCAGAAAGCTAAAGTACATTACTGCTTTCTGAATACATTAGTATCTAGTCAGTAATCTTTTCAACTAATAAGCTGCTAATTTTGCACGTGTGAAAAATAAATGCATTGTGTTTTAAATTGGAATATGTCTATACATAGGTCAATGTATTGCATAGCATTGGATGTAGGGTTTTAGCAGCCTTTGGCAATTTGGGAAGTTTTTTACACTCTCTCGTGCTTGCAGTGAATGCTTCACTTATATTTTTCTCCAAATATATAACTTCCTCCGTCACGTTTCAGGTCGGGCTATAGGACAGTCAGACTTGGGCACGTGCACCACCGTCACTTCAATTATTAAATACCTGTTGTCAGAAAATGTTCATTTTTGTCTTTGCATGTGCTATTGAAGTGCCTTGGACTATGTACAGGTCTATGAGAGGTGACGTCCATTAGATACTAAATGGAAAAGCTTATAGACTTCAGACTCCAATTAAAGATCAGAAATGCTAAGCCGTAAGTATAATTTCCTTAAGCTGTACACATATTTGAATGCTTTGGCTGTGCTGAACGATTTAATGAATATAGATGTTTCCATGGAGCTGATGAAGTTCTCATTTTAGTATTAGTTGTTTAGTATTGCCAAAATTTATCTTGATTTGGATAAAGGAGGGTTAGATTGCCTCTTCAGGTGCCTTCTAGTTGTATTTTCAGTTATTTTTATGGAATACTTAAACTGAACTTGGACCCGTTTCCATTGTTTAAAAATTTTCACTACATGAGTACAGATGCCTTCTTTTCCCTGATATACATGTGAACCACAGAAACCTCTCTGATAACCCCAAAGTTTTTGAAAGTAAGACAGGTAGCATAATCTTGCAGGAGGAATATGTGAAAAAGCAGTCATAGCTTTAGAAGGTATGAGGATTTGAATTCTCTTGTAGTTTCTCTTCTTTCTCTTTGCCTTTTTCTTTCTTTTTTTTCTTAAAAGAAAAAAGCACTTTTCCTGCAAGTGAAATAGGGGATTCATATTTGTCACTTAAGAAATCTAAAAAACCTCCTCTACTTCTAATTCTAATTGTTTTAAGAACATATCATAATCAATGTGCTGTTCAACCTTCTACATTCCCAACTCTAAACCAACTTTTTTCATTGTGAAATCAAATAAAACTATAAACTTGTCAGCTTCTGAAAACCAAATTCTTTAGTGGTATCAGTTAATCCATAAGAGAATCAAAATATGTTCTAAAAAATACATGCAGGGTTGCAGTTTAGTCTAATCATTTTAACTTACAAAATCTCCAAAGCATGTAGCTAGGGCCAAGACAGTGCTCTGTTGGTGAGAGGTGTACTTAGTCAACACTCTGGTGATTCATAAACCTTTGCCGTAGGCTGTCACAAAGGCTGTCACAAAAAGAGGGGTTTCACTTTCTTTCTTTGCAACTAATTGAGGCAGTTCCAGAAACACTATAATACACCTGTTTTGAATGTACTGTCAGAGTATGACTGTGTGTCAGGGTATGACTTCTGGAGCAAAATCATATACACATGTATACCACCAAAGTAAAAGGAGTTACAGAAAATAAGTTACTTGTAGCATTCCCCAAAAGATACTGAGTTTTTTGCATCGGTTCTCATGCTTTGCAGCAAGACTAAATGATTTCCTTCTTTATCTTTCACTCCAGCAGAGAGCATTGTTTTAGTATGTTTCACATCTAATTCTGGATTGTTCTTTTCTCCCAGACTCGTACTAAACATATTTTGAGAGAACTGAGAATAGATTGAGTATCCTTTAACTGGGCCTTTTCTACCGTGCGATTACACTTTTGGCAGTGCTTGGGAGCTGTGGGATGTCCTCCACGCTCCACTTCTGAGGCTCTCAGAAGTTTTTAAATCTGCCATATGGTGATATTTTGATTTTGAGTTAAATTAGATAAAGTAACTGATCGTGTTTAATTTATGTACTCTTTTTCATGAAACATGCATTTCCTCACTCACAAAGATTGTAATGAATTATTTTTATTATAGCTTCTTGAAGTAACAAGCTATGAGTATAGCTGAGGTGGGCATGAAACAGCAAAGTAAATAAAAAGAGCTTTTTGTGAAAGAGTAAGGATTGAATTTTGTTCAGACCTAACTTCTACAAATAATTGATTTGATTGAGAACTGATGCTTGTTCTGTCCTCAGTATGTGCTGAGATAGTGGTCTTAGCTAATAATTACTTTTTTATTGTAAAACAAAACATCCCCGATAATGACGCTTTTAATCAACCCAGAAAGCACAAGATATGCTGCCTAATTGGTATGTTATTTTTAAACAATAGAAGGCAAAATTATAAACCCCATGTGCAGCAAAAGATTTCACTGCTGCATTTATTGTACTCACAAAGATGTTTCAGGGTTGCCTGGGACAAATTAGGGTTTGATCCTTCCAAAACTTTTGGTTTCTTGTGAATGTTTCGCAGCATGTTTTGTGAAAATTTGTATCTAGAAGGTTGCCAATGCAAAAAGGGAAAAAAATTCAAAGTGTTTCTAGAAAGAGTGGGAATTTAATAGTCTAACTCAGCACCAAATGCGTAAAGATTGTTATTTGTAGACATATTGTTATCAGTCTTTTTGTGGCTTAGGCTCATTGAAACTAAACTTGATTTGATACTTTTTCTGCCTTAGAGATAATGCTGGTTACGGCAACAAAAGACAGCTTTTTTTGAACTCAACTCAAAAGCCTGGAAGGATTTAAAGTATTCACAATCAATTTGAGGATGTTTTAAGTAATCTGTGTAAAATTGTAGAGCTGAAGTAATCTGTGCCTCCAACAGATTTTCCAGAGCCAGAGTTATCACGTGTTACACAAGGTTTCTTTTCTAAGCCGAGAATATTCTTTTTGGCCAAGGATATTTTCCCACATTTCTTCAAAACATAAAGCAAAGATTTATTGCTCCATTTTTATTTATGGTGGATCTCAGTTAATGAAATTACAAATTTAAGAAGGCAGTATAATTAAGATAACCGAATGACCTGGTAAAAATTCCTTGCTCTTATATAAGTCCTAGTAATAAACTCAATGCTTAGTTCACATATCAACTTCTTGCCTCCTTTTCCTTTTCTTGTGTTAAATGAAGTGTCTGCATTTGAAGTACTACTGTTTAATTTAAGCAGTGGCGTAGTTCAATTTTCCTTCATAGTGAAAGAGCTTTAATATGGAAGGATTTTCATACATAAAAGTGTGTTGTGTACCAGCATAATTGCTGTTCCCATATGAAAATACCTATGCTTCCATAAAGCACCATTTAATAAACAATGAATCTGCCCTAGGAAGTGTAGCTGTACTGGCAAAGACAAAGCAGTGCTACATTTTAGTGTACAAAGCCATAGGAGAGATGGACAGACAACTATTTTTCTTTTTTCCTTCTGCTTGTGCTGGTGGCATGAATTAAATGCCTTGCCAAAATACCATGCTGACTGACTTCCAGTCTTTTCTTTGCTCTCTAATTTACGCTGTTAAATGGCAGTGCTAAAGCCGGCTGCACCTCCCTCGCAGGATGAGGCACTGAGATGATAGCTATAGAGTCCCCCAGGGCAGGAGCCAGCAGCATCGAGGCTGGAGCTGGAGAGCGAAATAGGAGAATAGGGAGCCTGTCATCTCAGAGAGAGCAAAAGACAAATGCTTCTTCTGAAACAAACAAACAAAAACTAAATAGAGAGTCACCGACTAATAAAATTAAAGGTAGTACTCGGGTAAAAACTTTGCTGGCTGAAGCAGATCAGCTAGTACTGGGAATTCCCACCAAGAATCCTGTACATAGTACCATCTGCTTTTCTATGTATGACTTCTTTTTTTTTTTTTTTCCTAAAGTAACTATTTGATCTTGATTCATGAAGGTGAAATTTCTTGCTGTAGGTCAACATATTTAAAATTCTATAATTAAAATATGCTTTTGAGCATTCTGGAGAGATAAAAATGCGTATTGAGTCCCTTGTGAGAATTTCAGGCTCAATTTTTTGATCAGTCTCAGTAGACAGCATATGCATTTAGAGATTATTTTCAGTAACATAGGGAGCAGGAGCAATCATCATTTTAAACAAAACCCATGAATATGCTCAATCCTGAAGCTACGTCTCTTTAGAAAAAAAATGAAACAAATGATAGGCAGGTATTTCATAATAAACAGTAGCTTCAGTCAGCAAAGATTTCTTAAAAAATGTATTTATAACTTAATGTTTGCATTGCAGTGGTGCAAAAAGAACACTTAGGTCACTGAAGTGGATGTTTTAGAAATGTTGTCTTCTCTTTCCCGTCAATAGTTATATCCAATATAATAGTTTGATAATTTAGTACAAAATCTTGATTATCTCTGTGTAGATTCTCTCCTATGTAGACTTTTCTGCTTTTCACTGCATTGTTCCTTAATGGCCCGTTCCTGTTATCATCTATTGAGCACTTCAATGTCATGAAATAATCCTGTGGGATTGGAGCCGGTTCAGGAGAACAATGACCAGTGGTGCTCTGACTATGAAAAGCTTCTAGGCAAAATATGAGTTTCATGCCATTCAGTTTACTAACTCTTTCTTTAAACATTTTAGGCCTTTTCTTGACCTTTCACAACCTAATTTAGAGTATTATATGACGATACAACAAGATAAAAATTGGTATGATACTCTTATAAGTGGAATACTTTAGGATAAATAAGTTTTTAAGAAAACCTTAAATAGCTCTCTTCTAGAAGTGCTGCTTCTAGAAGGGTAGCAACTATAAGCACATAGGTATTTGAGTTTCAGGGGCCTTTTTTTATTTAAAAAAAAAAATGTTTAGGTGTCTTGCAACTAAGGATCAGTAGGGTGCTTAAAGCAGCTGCTTTCAGATTGATTAGATAGAATCCAGGAAGCTGAACAGGAGTACGGCAATTCAGAGTAAGTATAGTCATTACTAGAGACTGCCAGGAAGTATGCCAAAAGGGTGAAATGTTGTGAAGCTTTCTTCTGCTTTCCTAGTTTATAGCCTCTTCTCTTTTAGTGGATATGCTGTATCACCTGTTGATGTTTTCTCTTATTCAATATTCCTATTACTGTGTGTGTACATTCGTAATTGTTAGTATTAGTTGGCATTTAAGTACATAGACTGAATAATGCAGTACTGTAAACACTGTGTATACAGATCCATATTTGCATTTACTAATAGGGAAAATGAATAATTAAAAAGTTACAATTTGGAAAAAAGTATTTGACAAACTTCTGAAGCTCTATGTGTAACCAAAGAAATACTAAAGTAAGGAGAAGGATAAACTGAAATGCACTTAGTGAGTCATAGAAGTGAGTCATGGCTCTGAGCCATTTTTTTACCTCCAGATATTAAAAGTAAAAAGAGTATTTTCCTTGGAAAATCCTCTTAAACTAAACAAACAACTTAATTGTCAGCCACCTACCAAAACAGAAGTCGTTAGGGATAGGTTTGCATTTCCTGACGTTCCTGGTGTCACCCTTGGCTCATTGCTAAATCATTGGCACAGCCAATGACAGTCGGCGCTGGTGAGCTAAGAGTGCCAATTTATCAGCACTGAACGTTGGAGTGGAAGGGAAACCAGCCTGGGATACGGAGCTGACATGGAGCCGATTGCCTCCTCCTCCTCCTAGGCTGCTTGAGTGAATTGTGGCACTTCTGGCAATGTAAAGGCATTTTTCAAAGCTTTTTAGACACCTCAAACTAGTCCTAATTGGTGGTGGTAAAATATATTTTAGAAGAATGTTTTGTTAATTTCCTGTCTTTCCCACATTGTTTTTCATGTTAGGGATAATGGTACTCCATAAAGAAAATGAGTATTTCAACTGGTGAACAAACAAGAGGTCTCTGGGACCTTTTTTATCTAAATGCATTTAAGAACGCTTTTTTAGTTGATGTTACTGATGGAACAGTCTTTTAGGGCTCGCCTTAGGTGCCTAATACGAGACATGTTGGAAATATCCTGAGGAGTCCAGCCCAGCCTCCGGCTGCCCGTGCAGAAAAGCAGAGCCTCCCTTCACTCCTGCATCACAGCGGCCAGACTCATGCAGGGGGGAAATTTGGAGTGACTAAATGTGTGAGCCTCTGCCTGACCATTTGACATGGCGTACTGGGGAAGAAAGTTTGTTGGGAGAAAGTTGGTATAGATAAGCCTGACATTTTCTGTATTACATTGTGTTAACATTTTAATTAGCTTCCATGTAAGAAACATAGCTGGTAGGAAAGTTACCATTGTTTTTATACTGCATATGGTGTGTGCATATATGTGCATAAACATGTGTGTGTAACTTTTATATGTAATTTTTTATGTGTGTGTGTGTGTATATATAAACTTTTCAGAGTTCAGATTGGATTATGTTTATATTTTGTATGTAAGAGTTGTTCATAAAAAATATTCTTTCTAGAATATAGCTTTTTTTTTTTTTTTTCCAGAAAATCTATCTTGTAGATTGATTCATTATTTTGTTGTATATCCAAGACATGATAATGGCCATTGTTCATACTGCCCTGCATTAGATTCTACAAACGCCACAGAGAATTCAATGTTTCTTCTGCTTTATTCCTTTATCCCTGATGCCACATCTAGAGTTGGGGATTTTTTGTTGATCTAAGGCTGCTACCGGAAAAAGAGGTTCTACCTCACGTGCCACGTCTGCTGTCAGCACTTGCAATTGCATCTTCATGCAGAGTGTCACACAGGATGACTAATCTGACAGGAGGGAAGAACTCAAAAGATAACATGAGGGATACATAGCCAAGGATTGGGAATAGGGAGAAGAAACGGATAGATAATATCAAACCATTTGTAAAACTTTATCTCAAAATGGATCGAAACAAAAAAGTATCTTCTTAGGATCTGTCATAATTCAATAAGATTGTATTTTTACCTGTTACTTCATAGATTAATATCACTGTACTTTTCCATTATCTGAATACCAGCATCTTTGGTTAAATGATTGGAGATATGACTAGAATAAGACACACCTCAAAAATGCATTTCTACAGATCAGAATAGAGACTATATAGTTTGCTGTAATGATTTCTATCTCATTCTGAGTGAAACAAAAAATGGATCTGAATACAGATAGAATATTTGGAACTCAGAGTATATTTCCAGTAGGATTATCTAGTAGATTTATAGCAGAAAAGCTAATACTTGAAGGTATAAGAATTCTGACATTTTCCGTTTAATAAAAAATATTGATGTAACTAATAAAAAAGAAAAAAAAAAGCCTTTTCATGTTTATATCCAGGATAGAGTTTCACGCTATTCATTTAAGCAACCTCTAAGTCAGAGCCTAAGACTAAGACATTTTGTGATTCTTGTGATTGTACAATACTCTTAAATCAGAACAGATTTGCCAATTAACTAATTTAGTAATAATTTAAGTGTGCTTCTCTAACTTAATTTTCAGTAAAAGTCTACAATCTTACCATTCACTCTAGTACTCATTTTTAGCCTTTTCAACCTTAGATATACACCCATCATCAAGACACCATCTAGATAACATTATTCTAATCTAGTTTGTGCATAGTTTTGATTCACTTAGCTAACTTCTGTTATATATGAAAAACAACAATCTTTTCACTTAAGAGCTATGGTCTCTGAAGTAAAGTATCAAGGAAAGTGTTACTTTTCTCTATGGATTTAATGTTAAAATTCGGCACCTTGAATTTAAAACAGAAATATACAACATACAGACATTCTTAAAAGCAATGTTGTAGGAAGCAATGTTGTAGGAAGGATTAAAGATGTAAAGGTCTTTGAAAATATTATGTACTACATAAATGTACTATTGTGGAGGAGAGCAGGAAGAGGTGAAAGAATAGAGAATAATCCATTGCCCTCTCCTAATAGTCTCATTTCCTCCAGTTTATTAATGCTTGAACTTAGATCCTTATAAATGGATTATGTAAGTAAATTTATGCACAAGACTAAATCCATTTAACTTAGTGGAAAGAAAAATATTAGGTACATGAACTTCTGCAGTGCCTGGTATCTTTCTTGCAAATTCCCTTACAAAAAGGAATCATCGGTTTTGTACAAGAATTTAAGACATAATTGTTACCCAAACTTTGGGTCTCCCTGTTTAAAAATTGGTAAATAGGTGATGTAGTCACATATAATTGAGAATCTATATGAAAAATATCTTTCTCAAGAAACAGAATTATTTGTGGGGAAAAAAAGCTTTAAAAAACACCTTACTGTTTAATTACAGTACAAAACTAATCCCAACTGGGTATCCCTCATGTTACAAAGAGGCAAGCAAAAGGAAAAATTCAAGTATTAAAATACTGCAAAACCTGCAGCACCCTAAATATGATGCATATTCATATAGCTTATGATTACATATTAAGGTCCTGAAATAGCAAGTGTAGAATTTAAAAAATAATAAAAAAAGAAAAATTAGGAATACTTCAGTTCTGAGTTTTTTGGTTTTCTTATTTTTTTTGGCTGGAAATACTAATATGCACATTTAAAACTTTGAGTTGAAATAGAATATTCGTTCAGAAGAAAGAAATATGGTACAGAATAGCTAATACCTTAGTACTTAATCAGGATTCTGGAAATTTTTAATTGGCTAATTTAGAACAGGTACATGAATCTGAGTCTTCTGTGGTTTATGTAAATGGTTGAGGCAGTAGGCAATAGCCCTTTTACAGAAAGATAAATTAAAAAAAGACCCCAAACCCCCAGATCCGTCTCTTGTTTTCTCTTACTAGTAATTTGTAACAAAGTCTAAAATGTTGATACTTACCATGTAACAGAATATCATCTTTCTGGTCAGTTCTACATCGAGGCTTTTTTTTTTCCTTACATTTCTAAGTAAAGCTTTTGAGATCTAAGTTTCTGCTTAACTGTGCATCTGTACATCTGTGTATATATACACATTTGTGTTTAAATATTCCTCTACTAGAATATGCCAGTCAAAGCTTAAAAAGAATTCCTTGTGGCAGTTTGTAGGATCTGTACTTCCATATTCATCATGTACATAGTCCCTGTCTTTTACTCTGAACCAAGTCATCTTCTTTGCTCAAAATGGAAAACTGAACATCTCCAGGGTTCATGAAGGGATAAAATGTAGATTACCTAGGAAGCTTACTATATAAAACAGAACAAAAGAACAGAACAGCAAATATATGGTTGTCTAAAACTCTACAGCAATGTATTAAAATAGAGATACCAAGGGAAAAAAAAATATCTTGGATATTTCTGAGTAAACTAGATACTTGTGATTAAAACAAATAATTAGAAAACTAGTGGGGAGAGGATTAGCCAATTCTTTTATTTGTAAATCGTATCTGTTTGGAAATCCCAGTTTAGAGAATTTGTGACTTCTCAAGGTTAAAGAAGAAGTAGCCAGAGGACTCTGGCTGGATAGAATGCACATTATCCAAAGTAACTGCACCATAGCTCTTTCACGATGAAAGAAATCTACTCTATAACAAATGGATAAAATTGCAGTTGTAATAGAAAATGAGCCCAACAGCATTTAAAAATAGAAGGCATAAGTGGAATTTGTTGTTCTTTATTCCAATTAAAAAAGATTAAATTCATTCCTCTATGCAAAGAAGCCCTTCATAAATGATGTATTCATGGCCACCACTTACCCAGCAGAGATACTGCCATTATTAAAAGGAATATTGATGAGTTAGATAAAACTCTGAATACATATGCAAACAAATGTGATTCTTTCCCTTTTTTTCATTATACATGTTATTAATGCAATTTGTGTCAGAGCCTTGTGTATTTCAAGCATGTTGTCTTCTTGCTGTCATATTCTTCTGTTAAGCTATTTTCTATTTCCATTGTGTTTATTACGTTGCCTGCAACATACCAGAAGATTATCGGACATATTTAAAGGAGGACAACTTTTCAATACAATGGAAAAGAGTGTTTGGGGTTCTGGTCAAACTGTGGGTATTTGAATATTTTTGATGCTTCAAGCTTCTAAGAAGAAGGACCTTTATTTTTTCCTTCTTTTTTTATCTCCAAAAGTGTCTTTATTTCAGTATCTATCATATCAAAGTCTACTATGATGCTTAATATTCCAGTAGACTGCAGAGCAGACACATTTACAGTTACTCAATTCACCCTTGAGCATTTTATGAAGTTGGAGAGTGCGAAAGCTTTATAACTGCTATATTGTACTGTAGGATTTAAACACTAAGCATATTTTACCTTGAGAACAAATGCTCGCTGCGATTTGTGATGCAGTAAAAATGCTGTTTTCATACTCTATTACTGCAATAGTGAGGCTTGCTTTGCTACTGTGATGATGTGATTTTTTTCTAGTTTGATATAATTATTACACCCAAATTTGTGGAAAAAATGATGGCTAGGGGAGCAGGTGTTTTGATCTCACTTTTTAATTACAAATATCTGTGATCTAAGCTAAAAGAACACTGTTTTACCGGTGACCTTTATAATGTTTTCTATATATGCTCTCACACTACAGCCTCATGTGTATAAGCCTATGGTTAGTATCTTCTTAAAACAGAAAAGAAAGGTCAGGGCACGATTGTTTTGGAAAGACAGGAGCTTCATTGTTTTGGCTGTAAGAAAATGCTGACTTTCTCATCTTGTGACTTAACTCACACTTAGTGGTAGAGCTCTACTGGGTGCTGGTTTGTCTTTCCTCTGTGACGGAATTTCCATCTGGTAATGGTGACCGCACAGTAATGACAGCATCCTTGCTAAGATACATTCCAGCTGATAGTCGACCCCCCTCTGGCCTAGGACTGGGTTTCTCTGGTGTTTCACTGGGGGCAGACACTCCTCCTTCCACTGAAGGGCCGTTCTAAGCAATGGGATTCACCAACATCGAGGATCTTGGTGACTTTGTAATATAGTAGCTGCTTGTCATGGATTTGTGTATTTGTCTTGAAGCAGGTTAAGTTATTTCAGTCCTGCTGAGGTTAATATCTGGTTTGCAGGAGTGTCTTTAGACTGGTAAGAACTATCATTGTAACAAATGTGTTTGACTGCAGATGATGGAAACTGGTATCAAAATCCATCTGGAATACAATTCTGGTTCTGATAGCCAATTGTCAGAGACTTGGCTGTTAGCTTTCATCCTACAAAATCTATTTTTCTTGTTGCACA
The DNA here is from genome assembly GCA_013398815.1 of Ibidorhyncha struthersii. Lineage (NCBI taxonomy): Eukaryota > Metazoa > Chordata > Aves > Charadriiformes > Charadriidae > Ibidorhyncha > Ibidorhyncha struthersii. Next base: position 556,306 of record VZSZ01011981.1, on the reverse strand, counting down.
TTGGGTGTCCATGTGCTTCTGGGAAGAAAAAAGCCAGTCAGTGTCCTCAGAGCAAAATTCCTTTCTCTTGGATGATAAATTTACTTATTCAAAATTTGCAGTGAATGTGTCAGAGGCAAAGATGCTACTACTTTCCTCCATGGATCAGTTAGTATGGCTATGAGGTGTGGAGTGGACCCCACATCCATACTTTGACTTACCTCTGAAGGATGTGTATAGTTAAAATCAGGATCTAGCTTCATTACTGGATGTGAACCTGCACTGATGTAGCATGTAATGCTTCCCTTAGCAATCATCTGAGGATCTATTCACTATTTCTTTTGCTGACAAATACAGGTTTCTTTGATAGCAGTCCTTTTCAATAAAGGTCTAATGAAGTACCAGGTATTCGTTAAATATATATTTTTCGTGGAGAAGCCTCTGTAAAACCCAGTTAGCTTTCTTAGAAGGAAAACTGAAAAAGTCACAGTCAGTCTGTAACCACCATATTTAATGGGAGCTTGAGGAAATAATGAAAAATGTAATGCAAGCATGAATCACCCCAGAGAATACCAATCTACAGTCAGTAATTTTACTGTCAAAACCTAGAGATTTCACCAAGAGGTACTGTGCAGACACTAAAATTAGAAAAAAATATTATGCTCTTCGAAATGGCGTTTCAGACCCATAGGTTACTGATGGCTGTATTATACAATTATTTACTTGCAGTTTACCTGAGGGTAATAGAACTGCTGACTCGATATGGGGGTAGTGATTTATTCTTACTCAGACATCCTTAATGTTGACTAAATATTATTTTAGTGTATGAATTCTTTTATAAATCCACCAACTAAAATAATTTATAATGATTGACATTCTAAGTTCAGTAAATTATCACTGCTGTACATACAGATAAGCTGCAGTACCCGTGGATATTGATGTGAAAAATGCAAGGAATAAAATGACTTGGTCTTGAAAATCTGCCTCAGAGTCAGAAACAGTTTGAATCACTTTTCCTTGGTGATTCACTACTTATGCTGCTCAAAACTATTAATTTTTCTGCATTTACCACCTTAAAAAAAAAAAAAGATTTAAAAATAAAATGTGTTTTCAACTTCTGTCATTTTTACGCTCCTTTTAGTTGTTGCCTTTTGATGATTTAACTGGACTTAATTTGGAATATAATAAATCTTTTAATACATTAGTGATACACATTGAAAATATCATGACATTTATTCTCTCTGGGTGTTTCGTATGACATATTAATATTGCAACCTCTGCATGACTTAACCCACTTTATGCCTAAAAGCAAGCTGGGTTTTTAAAGAAAAGGTCCATCCATCATAACCATTGCTCTATCCCCTGTGGTATCTCTGTGTTGGTTTAGGTCAGCAGGAATTAATATAAATGAAACAACAGACAGTCATGTGTTGACTACCAAGTGATAAAGATTACCTTAAGTGATGGTTGATATTTATGTGTATTTTTGATTTTAGCAAAGCCAGCAGTTATTGAAACAAACCTTATAAGAAAACTTCCTATATTACAAAATTCTTGTAACTGAATAAGTTATTTCATTTGGATTAACTTATTAATCAGTAATGAAACAAACCACTAAATGAAGATTCAATGATACTAATAGGAGACCTGTTTGAAATGGTGGTTGAAAGACTGAGACTCTAAATTTTATAATTGGTGTTCTATGAAAAAAATACCTTAAGTTTGCCTGTGTTTTTCATCAGCTAGTATGCAATTAGTTTCAACAAAACTCTTTTCTTTTTTTTTTTAAGTATGATTTAAACTTAGGACTGTGGCAATTAGAATTGATTCCCTTAGAAGAAAATATTTAAACTTACCTCCTTAATCTTGATAGCTCTTACTGATCTAGATAACTTCCAGCAAATATTATGGACTTTGATCTGACAAATTTTCACATCCAAGACTGATTTCATTTACAAATAGCAGTGAAAAGCTACATATATGCAGGGTTGTAGCCCCAGTGATTTCTTTTTTTCCTATTACCCATTCTTGAACTAGGGAAAAGCAGGAGTAAAAGGGAGCAGTAAAAAAAAAAGTTTTCTTCTGAAGAAAGTAATAAGAGAGATCTTGGGACTGGATAATTTGTGAAGTAGATTGTTTTCTCTCTTTTGCTAACTTCTAATTTGCATAAAATATTTAAGTCATAGGCATATGGTTCAAATAGAGAGGAATTTCGAAACTGTTGGAAATAAGAGCAAGACAGGAGTTACTGTACTCTGAGTGTTTCCGTGTGGTTTTCCTATTGCTATGGAAACTAGGTAATGATTTATTTGTCTCACTTTGATTCCGAGAGGAAAGCAAATGCTATGTGGTTTCAGAGAAAGAGAGAGGTGAAATAAAGAGCTAATGTTTAGCACAGAAACTGTAATATTTAGCTGTGTGACACAGATGCAGTCTTTGCTGACTTTGGTGACATCTGTGAGTTCCAAATTCTTTTTGGTTTCTTTTTGTGGAAGGATTTTCTAGATTAAAGCTTCCAAGGAAAAAACAGGAAAGGGAAGGCTGCTGATGTTATGCAAACTCTGAGAATATGTTGGTTTTATTTTTTTGCAGTGGAATAATATCTGTGCACATAAGGACTCCATGATTCTTTTGAGCATTGCAGGGAGAATAATTTAAAACTATAAGGTTTGCTCTTGAACCTTGTTCCATTCCCTTAGCTCATAGGTCTCTAGAGCGTTACCAAAGCGTTCATTATTAGGCTTGGGCTATCTTTTTCAGAAAATTGGGTCAAGAGGACACCTGTTGAACTTCAGCCGGGATGTCTTTTCTTAAAGGCAATAAACTTTACTGCTGAAGACTTTGTTGCATGCATTGCTGAGTTCCAACTAGGAATCTGAATAGTGTGCATGTATTTTCTTACTGTTCAGATAGACTAGAACTCTACCTAGTAAATACGGCTGGTAAGATCTACCAAGAAATTGGAAGAGCTTCCACCCTTTAGTCTAAGAATACAAAACCTACTTTTTGACACTGTATCTTCTGAATTACCTTGAGCATATTTTCAAAGCTGTGTCAGTGACAAGTAGTGAAATATCCTGCTGAATAGTCTGTGCTTTGGAAAGATTATTATTATTATTATTATTATTATTATTATTATTATTATTATTATTATTATTATCGTTGCTGTTATCGTCTAGCATTTTATAGCTATGATTTTCTGTTGGGGACTTCAGTCGGCATTGGCCCAAGAGGTTAAGATCCTACAAAGGGTGTACAAAAATAATTCTCACTTCAATTAAACCCTTCTAATAATTACTTGAAGTCATTATAAAGTTTAATCTTCCTTTGAATAGATGAGTAAATCTTTCCTTTTGCCTATAATGTACATTACATAAGCTACAATTTGGATGTGAAGATTTTTGTTACGTTCCTAACAGAAGACTTCCTATGTCAATAAAGTAGCAAAAGCAATTTCCCTTGAGAGTAGAGTATGCTAAAGTAACGGCCATAAGGTGCCTTTTGTTTCCTCAGAGCAGCTGCAGTTTTACTTTCAATTTTACAACTATCTTCACATCATTCTTGATTACTCATTTTACCTTTGCTGTCATCATGTTGGGAATAAAAAATCCAAGGCCACATTCACAATGCTGAAAGAGAGAAGAGAATATAGGCTTTTCTGTAAAAAAATTTTGAAAGCATTGTCAAATTTAGGACATGAGTCACAGCTTTGAAGATAGGAAAAAAAAAGAAAAATTCTTCAAGCCAAAATCTTAAGTAAGCATACCCTCAGAAGCTTATCCTTTCATTTCAGGAAGGTTGCATAAAATGACTGAAATGAAAATCTTAACTGTTGATGGTATACAGTTTTCTTTATCAAGATTCAGTAAAATTATTAACTTTTTTAGTCCTCCCCCTCCCCCTTTCCCAAATAGGACAGATAGGATTTGTTCAAAGTTGTATGGAAGAAATGAGTGGAGTGGAAAGGTAAAAAGATAACATTATTGAGCTCATTCAAAACATAGTTTATTTATCTCCTAGTATGAGAATGTTCTGAAGTGTTTGAAGATCTAGGCTGAGAGTGGAGCAGTATTATGATATTTCTAGTTCTAATGGAAGACTGAAATATCTACTCGTAACATTTTAAAATACTTCTCTGAAAGAAATCCATTTTCATGTATTAATAAAAACCTTTTCAAAAGGCAGGCAATATGCTTTAAAAGCTTATTGTATAATTATTGATATGTGTGTTTCCTTGATTTTAGTTTAGGAAAGAGAATAGATGTAGCAGAATTCGGAAGTGTTTGTATTTGGCTGGTTGGGCTGGTCTATAGGAATACAGAAAGTACCAAGGGTGCCAAAAGTATATAGATGTAGAATCCTTCCCAGAGATAAATATTAAGAATTTTAACTCAGAGAAGTGCCTAAAACCCATGTAATTTGTGGTTTACTAATACTTAAACAATAGAAATAGGTATTTTAGAATTCACCTGTCATGCATTGAAAATAAGTTTGTACATACTCAGCTCCAATGAATAGCATATTTGTATTTAAAAAACTACATTGATAATAGGACACTCAATAAATTGTCAACAGAGTGGTTTTTATGTTGACAGAATTGCCACGCATTCTGTAAGTTCTCAGGGTAATTACCCTGAAGAACTCTGTAATATGCGAGTAAGTTCTCCAGAAAAGAAGATAATATAATTATTTTGAACATAACCGGTAGGTAAGAGTTAATATTCCTACTCCTGAAAAAGTTGGTCGAATTGACGTCACTGATTATTCACAAAGCAAATAAATCTGCATGAGTTTGAGGCTGTTGATGAAATCTTCCAAAGGCAGATGTTTTCTCCTAAAGTCACTCAGAAGTTCAAACAGTATAACTGATAAAGTGTTTTGCTGACTTTGATATCTGAAGGGCACCTACAAGAAGGCTGGAGAGGGACTTTTTACAAGGGCATGTAGTGATAGGAAAAGGGGTAATGGCTTCAAACTGGAAGAGGGTAGATTTAGATCAGATATTAGGAAGAAATTCTTTACTGTAAGGCTGGTGAGACACTGGCACAGGTTTCCCAGGGGAGTTGCAGATGCCCCATCCCTGGAGGTGTCCAAGGCCAGGCTGGATGGGGCTTTGAACAACCTGGTCTGGTGGGAGGTGTCCCTGCCCATGGCAGGGGGGTTGGAACTGGATGATCTTTGAGGTCCCTTCCAACCTAAACCATTCTATGATTTTATGATTCTATAATATTTAAGAAGGTCTGAAAATTCATGTAGTTTATTGTGCAAGCGTGGAAGGTTGTTAAATTCAGTGTGAATTTCTAATTATATTTAAGAAGATGAGAAACGTAGCTATCTTAACGTTAGCCTCTAATCAAATACAAAACTAAAGATTAGGGCAATGTACTGTGCATAATACTGTTAGTTTAGCACATCTGGTAAAGCCAAAATGTTGCAAGTGTTGGCCAGTCTGTCTTGTCCTGTTAAGCTGAAGTTTATAACAAATTTCACTCACTTTTAATGTTTTTTCCTTTAAATTCTTTATCAGAGAAGGACCATTTGGAATTCTGCTAGCTTTGATGGTCTGTTAGTTCTGTGTTGTTCATCCACTGCTGTTGTAGGTATTGGTCACATGTATTTAATTTTCGTTTTGGTTTTAAATAGAAATTTTTTAAAAAAAATTTTATTTTTCCTCTTGATGAAAACTAAGAACTTGACATAATGCAGGGGAGGGATTTGGACCACGTAATTTTTCCTTAAACAAAAAAATAAGCAAAACCCAACCAGCCATAAAAAAGGGGTTTTCAGTTAGGGTAAATCCTGTATTATGGTGTTCGGATCATTGAAACAATTGGAAAATCTGGGGGGAAAAAAATCAAAAAAAGTCTGAAATAGCTAAGCATTCTGTCTGGATAGTGTTGCAGCTTTGCACCATATTGAAATTCTTAAATTTCTAAAGTATTGTAGTAAAAAGTGTTCTGGCAAATTTCCATTCCTTCAAGTCCTTTCAAGTTTTACATTACTTCAGTTCCTCTTCTGGCTGTATGTCAAATGGTCAGTGTCTGCTGGAAACCTTACTGAAATAATCACCTGCTTTTATACACACTGTGCATTGTTTTAACTTATTCATTGATATCTCTCACTTGTTTTGTACTGTTTCTTCAATTCTCAATTTTCAATTTCTCAATTCTTCAATTCAATTTTCCCCCTTGCCTCTATTTCTACTTCTTGCCATTATTTTCCCTCTCGTTACCTGGATTTTTGCCTCTCATTTTTCTTCCCTCTCCTTTCTTCAGTAGATTGCTCAGTATGGATCCACTAGAAAATATTCCCCTTCCTTTCTTACAATAGTACATAATATCTAAGTGTTCTTTGCTCTTCACTTGAGCAAGTGTTTATAAGTACCTCTATTACATGTAACTCCATGTAACTGTGATCCTTGGTGGAAAAATTAATAGAGATGATTAAGTAATTACTTATGCAGTCAATATGAAAAGCTCATGTATTATAATTTCACTGTATATTCTTAGAGCAAATGAAATTAACATGTCACATCATTAAGAAATGGCTGAGGATTATGCAATAAAATGCAGTTCTGCTATTAATATTATGTATCCTGAAAGAAAGTAACACATTGTTAGATGTAGAATGCACGCTTGGTAACTCAGCCATCAAGAAGTTTATTTTGAGTAACTAGGGAAGAATTGGGGAATGTGGGAAAGGGGCAATCTCTGGGTGACCTTGTCCTAAAATCATAATCAAAGCATTTACAAAATCACTTATTGCCAGTAGATTGAGTCTGCTGTGTTCTGTTTTTCTAGAAAATCTTTTTGTAGGCAGAGATGAGCTCTTCAAACTTCATGCACTGAGGATAAATTACTCCAATAAATATTCTATTAAAGCTAAAGAATGTTATCTCTCATATTCTGACACGTTTGGGTGGATAACTGAATACATGTAATCTGATAATCCCTGCTCTAATTGCCAACAGTAGAGTTTTAGGAACCGTTGTTTTGGCCCAGATTAGTTAAATGCTAAGAATTACATTTAACAGAGAGCATTAGCATTCTTCAGAGCTCTAAGCAGTTGCTATCTTACATTAATTTCTGTTACTGTATCAGTCTTTTCCTCAGAGCTGGTGGAAAGTGTTCTCTTGGTGTTTTATGCTTATCCCTGAAGCGCAGGTATTTTCTGTCTTGTGTAGAATCATGTGTTGATTAAATTATTTTTAATATTTGATTATCATAGACTGATCACTCCCTTATGATCACTTCCGTATGTTCTTTCTCTCGTTATATCCAACAAATTCAACAGAGTGCTGCCCGACAAAGCAGGCTTACATTTGGTGCATTACTGCCTCCCTACCTCCTTTCTCTTCTTTTCTGAGAAAGGGAACAGCAGTAGTCAGCCCTGTGGTCAGCTCAGACATTACACACTGAAGTGCAGAAGCCTCAAGTTCTCCCCTTTGATCTGAAATTCTGGCACCTAAATAAGAAGTGAGGCCGTATAATAAGGTAGGCACATCGGAATGGTAACATATGGTGACTGCTGACATTTTCTTTCTGATGGATGTCATACTTTGCCTTACTACAGATTATGGTAGCAATATTTTGTAACTGGAAGAAATAAAAAAACCCCAAACAACACAATAAAAAAATCAACATGTATATGCAAGATTTATTTGCTGAAACAAGTACCTGAGTACTGGTGGTGCATTTTGCTGTGGCAGTATCCTTACAGATGTTTGAATACTTAACTTTTTTAGGATGCTACTTGTTGAAGCAAGTAAAGCAATGATTTTGTTACTTTTTTAAGGGTAGGTTATAATTAAGAACTATTGCTATGTAGGATCTATGGCACAAAGTACATCAAACTAGTCAGACTGGATTTTTCTTGCCCATGATGCCATTTTACCAGCTCTGAGTACATTTTAAGACAGTTAAGAAACTGAGCAATGAAGACAAGGATGTCATTTATATGAAAGCTGAAGGAAAATAAAAGATAAGGAAATTAATCTTGTTAATTGTGTTTAGCCAACAAAAGAATTGGAGAGGAAAACCTGAGATGACTACAGGATACGGTTAATAAGTATAATCCCAACATCTTTATCCTTCATAGTAATTAGTTGGTGACTAGTGTTCAGTTTTTGACCAATCTCAGATTGTTAGCTTTTTTTCCCCAAAGTTTTTTTAATGTATGAAAAATTATTTACAGCTTTTAATTTAATGTTTATTAATTGCTTGTACCCTATGCGTATACATGCTTATAGATTAGTCACAAGAAGTTAAGACTTCATAGGAAAACATTCAGAGTTGCCAGACTGACATTCCTTAGAGTGAATGCGCTTGCAGTGGAGGTTCTCATGAAGCCAGGAAGTTAGGGATTTCTTTTATATTGATCAGTAAGGAGGCTGCTGTAATTTCCATCCTCCAGTGAAAGGACCACTGAAGAAATAGTTGGGGGAAAGAAAAAAAAAGGAAATAGAATTCCAAATGAATTACATCTAAGAGCACATTACATATATATAAGAATCTATCTAATGTCAGATACATAGTACTGTTGGTTTAGAACATACTATAATATTTTAATAATCTCATAGAATATTTTAAAAGAAATAGAATTTATTAATTTAATAGATGTATTTTCATTGAAATATAAGTTCAATGCATTTCCTGTACAAGTCTAATAATTAAGAATTTCCAGTTGTGTAATTCCTTAGTAAGTACGCCTGTGCCTGTGTACTTTAATTCCTGACGCAAAACGTGTATCATATACATGCCATGTGTTTGATTTTTTACTTGTGAGAGTCAACGTGACAGTATCACATTTATGTTTTGAAGAAATATTGCTACACTTTCACAACAGTAGAATAAAAATGAGATGAAACATATTCTTTGGAAAATAAGGGAATTAAAAATGCAAAATCATTTTCTGTTTCACAAATACATAGCTCATAGGAAGTTCTGTTGTATCAAAGTACTTAAGACTGCTCTGGCATCATCGATGAACTGTTTAATTTCTACTCCTGCTTGCTCCTTGGACAGTTTGCTGTAGCTGCCCGAAGTATTTCCAGTTAGAATCAATTTCTGGCTGTAACTTCTGTGATAGAGGCTCTTCCTTGCTCATAAATGGACAGAGATCATCTCCATGTTTTGGAGCTAAACAAGCCATGTCCTTTTAAAACTCCCTGATAAAAATCTATCCTCTAAAGGAAAAATATGACATGCTTCTTTCCAGGTTTCTCTATCGTTGTGTAAACATACCATAAATTTTCAAGAGGAAACATGTATCCCCTCTGCCAGTTATAAAAGAGGTAGTCTTACCTTTGATATTATAAACAAAAATTTCAAAAGGCAAAAAACCTTCCCTCTAATATTTATATGAGACTGTGGACTAGAGCTTTTGACTTTTGCATTAAACTATGTAGAAAATGGCAAACAAACAAGACAAAGGCATGGTACTACCCTGAAATTTTTAAGTAGATGGGAAGATCTTAACAATGGAACAGGAAGTTCAGTATAGCCTAAGTAGCACATCTACAGGTCTGAAGATAGAAATTTGGGATCATTATGATGCCAGAAACGACATCTGTACCAAATGTGTCATCATCATACAGACCGTGTTACCTCCTGTACCTTTTACAATGCTGAACATGGAACTTTTTAATCTAGGGTAGTTTATAGTATCAATTTAAAGTATTCAGAAACCCTCTATATAACCTGATTTTTTTTTTTTTTCTTTCTGCTGTTATCAGTGTTTATACTCCCCAACAGTGTATGAATGTAGTGTTGGAGACTGAATTCTGCTGGCTTCAGTTTCTTGATTTTTATGTTTTTTTTTCTTCAAATAGCTTTTCAGAGCTTTCAGTGTTGGTCCAGTCTCTACATTCTCTATATTAATCTTGATCAGTTGCTACTTACACAGTTGCTTTTAACCAACAGGAGTTGGCTCGTGGAGTGGCTCGGTCTCAATCAGTTCAGTTCTTTCTATCCAAGTTAAAACATGGGTGCCACTAGACACTATAGTTTTAATGGTTGTAATTTTTATTTGCTATCTAATGTTAGTGTGACTGCTGCCTATCACTAGAAGAGGGGTTTTGGTAGATTTTATCAAATTGTATGCACGGCATGATGATTACAGCATTTCGTGATATTTATGTGTCTTGAATTTTTTAAGTCAAACTATAAATACTTGTTTCCGTATTCTCTGAGGTCAATAAAAAGATGTTCATGGACTTTGTTCAGTTACCTATGAAACTTAATTCCATGATAAAATGCCTTTTTTTAAAGTGATGATGAAGAACTTAATTTTGGAAAGAATTCAGTTGAGGTTTTTAGTAAATCAAATTTGATACTAAAATAAATCTTCAACTTGAAAGTTTGTTTCATCTTACAAGTGCTCTTTGCACATGTAGTTTACTAAGGTTCCTAAATAGGAGTTAATATCTAACTTGCTTCTAGGGAAAAGAAAAAAAAAAAAAAAGGAGGGGTTGGGAATGAATGCAAAGTTTTAAGTACTTTTATATATTTTTTACATCTGTATCTATAGGTCATTATATTTTTTCTAGTTGCAAGTGCTGTTTGTACAATTTCTCTCCTGAATGAAAATACTCAAGGGTAAGCTACCTCCCTACTACATCATTTACTTCATAGAGTTGAGGCGTGTGGTATTGCATGAAGCTGTACACTTAGCATGTGCTGCTTGTTCAACTTGGGCAGCAGAAATCATGGGGCAATTGTCTCCTCATTGCATTTGGTCAAAACAGTAATGTTAGTGTTCCCCTGTGTGTTGAAATACGCAGCACAGAGGCTCCAAGGTAACTTATTGAAAGACGAATATATAGTTCTCCAGACCTTAAAATTTGTTCTAAGACAAAAGCTGATGAATTAGCTTTTCAGATAATCACAGCTGTTTGAAAGTTATTGTTGAACTGTAATAGCTGTCATTTTTATCTCCGTCTTTGTTGCTAAATTAATTAATTATAAGCCTTTAAGTATTTATTGCTACAAAGGAATATATTGGAAACTCTCTCTCCAAATAAAGTGAAAACAAACTGACATCTTTCACAGGTTCCAGTAAATTTGTATCATCTGTCTTGATATTTACTGCTTTTAAAATTTTTGAGGGGAATTTATGCTAACCCTGAAAAAAGAGTTCAGTTTCCCAAATTTATTCTGAAACTGATATTTTCTGATACTGAACATATACTCTGTGAAGGGACTGAATGGTGTTATCGATTAGGTTGAAAGCTTTGAGCTGAGAAAGGAAAAGTTATGAAGAAACAGTTTGAGAATTAAAAAACAAACAAACAAATGGTTGTAAGTGTAAAGGTCACTATAACAATGCACTAATTTTCTGATTAAATGTTGCCAATTTTCTAGAGGCTAAGCTCAAGTCTCTCGAAAATCAATGTAGTACACTTCAGTGGATGCTTGGTCAGCCCCTTCCAAGTCACATATGGCATCCTAAGGTAAATATGGGAAGCAGTTTTCCCAGTGAAAAGATCTCAACTAAAATAAATTGTCTATCTTTATTCTTCTTTATAGGTATCTGTGAAAGAAATAACATTTTTTATTGATGTCATTCATTGAAAATACCACCATCTAACCCATCCTAGAAAAAGATGTTAAAGATCAATAA